>CM035417.1:106615778-106773278 GCA_020310875.1 Ceratopteris richardii | reverse complement strand
CTTTCTAGGTAACTACCGGTGCTCATATTGACGCTTGTACCGGTGCCCCTATGTTTTGACATGTATAGTGGATATTTATTTTTAATGGCTATACTCATGACCAAATGACCATCGGTATGGCCTTCGAGATTTTTCCAAGCATTTTCAATGGTCATACTGATGTTGAAGAATGATCATCAATATCTGCAATCTTGCTATACCCTTGATATGTTGTAGTGATAATAAGGACAAGGAAATCTTGATCATTTGATCTTCGATTCCCTAAATGATACCAAACTCATTTCTAAAGGAGGCTTCTCTTAAAGGAAAACAATAAGCTAAGATACTGTGGAAAAGCCCCCTTAATGCTCAGTTCCCATGTCACGGTCCCCCCATGTTGAAGAAAATAGATGATATGAAAAACAATAAACAGAGGAACAAGGCATGTCCCCATAAAGAATTAAATCTCTGATAATGATAATATTTTCTTTTCAATGTTAGAGGGTTGTCTAACCTCTCAAGAGCCACCACTATCAGCTAGTGTATCCACGATAAAAGCCTAAATCCAAACTTCATCTATCTTCAAGAGATCAGAATTGATGGTGAGGACCTTCAAAAGAGACTAAAATGTATTTCATCATCCCATGTGTGGATCTTCACCGTGCACGCTAAGGTAAATGGTGGCCGAGATAACAACATTGATGGTAGTTGGTTTGCTTCACTTGAGGACACCCAAGCACATCAGAACCATCATTGTATTGGTGCTTGCTATGGGGTTCTCTCCTATTCACCATAATCTCCATGTATGCTCCCAGTTTTGATGTGGAAAGAATTGCAACTTGCCAATCATTGGCCCTAACCCTCAAGCGTTGTTCTATGTGAATACTTAAATATGGTGGAGGATCTTTCTAACAGATAGGGAAATAAAGGGTGGCCAATTGATGTTCATGAGAAGGAAGTCTAGGACCAAGTCAAGTTAGACCTCGATCTAGTGGAAATCAAAGACAAGAGGGGCTTCGATTGGTGTAACATACAATTTAGAGTCAACTTGAGGAAAGCTAGACTTGATAAAAGCTATATTACATAGAATATCATCAATAAGTGGGGCCCATCTTCCCTCTCCCAATGTGTGGAACCTATTTTCTTTCATCACTACCTAATGGAGCTTATCTTCAAGAAGGTCCACAATCTCAAGAAATCCCCTTGGTTTCATGTGAGTACGATGAGGTTCTCTTTCCCCGTGGTCTAGGAGGAGATTACTACTACCTGGAACTATGACTTTACTTCTTGCTCCTCATCGGCCAAGTGTTGGAATGGTGATCATGAAGAGATGGCATATCATGGTTATGAGTCAGAAAAATCTATAAAACAATGTCGAGCAAGAAGGGAAAATCTTATCAAAGAGTGAAGGGTATAGATAAAGAAGTAAACATAGGCCACTCTCAATACTAGACAAGGCTCCAAAAAATCAAATGCATACTGAGGTACAAAGAAGAAATTCAAAGAAATAATCTACAGATATCTTTTAAAGATTGGTGGGCAGGAAGGGCTGATAAACCTACTAAAGAGATGTGTTGCCTCTTCATGAAGAAACAATCCAAGGAAGCAATCTCTTTAATGATACACATTGATATAGTTGAGTTCAAGATAGATTATGAAAATAATTTGTTGATTTTCAATCACTTTACCTAACTTTTGGGGGTTTCCATTCCTCTTTCTCCTCTCAAGTGTGATTGCATCCCAACCACCTCTAGAGTGAGAATTAAAAGAATTTCAAAAACTATGAAGCATCTTCTTGAAACACCCATTTTAGATGATGAGATTTTTGAAGTTATCGATTCACTTCCTATTAAAACAATCTCAAGGCTAGGTGGTCTCACCAATGAGTTTTTCAAGAACTTCAAGCATGTGGTGACTACTTCGTTATGTTTGGTGTGGCAAGAGGCCATGTCTTTCAATGTGCTACACAAATGTCTCAATGAAGGTGTTATCAAGATTATTCACAGAAAAGGGAGCAAAAACAAGATTGAAAATTGTGGTCCAATTATGATGTTACAAATAGGTTATAAGATCCTTGCTAAATTTATTGCTAATTGAACTACTTGCCACTTAGAAAACTAGATCAGTGAGGATAAAAAAGGGTTTATCAAGTGGAGGTCCAACCTTGAGGCTATATTCATGTTTGGAAAGTTTGGGTTTTGTTGAAGAGTCTACTCAAGATAATATCTTCCTTAACATTGACTTGGACAAAGTGTATGATAGATTGGAGTGGGACTAATTTGCTCTCCAATCTTTGAAAGACCTCGTCTAAAGTCAGAAATTCATTAAAATGATCTCCAGGTTGCAAGGAAATACTTGAGTGTAGATAAACATCAATGTCCATCTTTCTCAAGATATTGGATTAAAACGTTCTTTGAGGCAAGGTTGCCCCTTCGGCCCTCTTGTCTTTGCAATAGTTATCGATAGTCTCAATACCTCTTTCTTACCCTCAATAAAAACCAAATGATCATGAGACTCTCCATGGATGACACAAATGCTTTTGTGCATAACCATTGCGACAACATTGATACCTTTTGCTATTTCCTAAGCTCATTTTGGGAAGCATCATGTTCGAAAAAAAATCTAAATCCCTTTGAGGGCCATTATTGGACATCCATCTCAAAGTTTGGTTGGCCATGTCTATCAGTTGATCCTCAAGGGGTCAATTTTTGCCTATTAGGTATTCTAATGGGACTCGACATTTCCATGGGTCTCTGATGGAATTAGGATCTTACTAAGCTTCAAAACAAGTTGGCATACTAGAAAGGCATGCAAATCAACCTAGAGGGATGAAAGTGAAGTATTTCGATGGCGATGCACCGCACTGCACTCTCCTTCTCGAGAGCTCCACGACGATATGCTCGGAGTAGAAAACCGAGCTCCTGACGCCGCACACAGTACTCCGCACAAAGGCTGTAGAATACGCATAAAACACAGTACACAGGGAGCACGAAAGACACACGTCTTAGGTCTTAAAAATGCGATCGAACTTACAGTCTGTGACTGACCAGGCCACTATATGTTTTATTAAAGAACATACACAAAGAAGTGTCGTGTGGCAATTTGGCCTTTCACATGGACACTAACGGTAACAATCTCCCACTAAAGGCCAATATGGCCAGGGTAACTATGGGAGAAAAAAGAAAGAATGATAAAGAATACCTAAGTGTAAGTATACAAACTATACCTCCCACTTGATGGGCATGTTACACAGTATACAAGTGACTGCGTAAGATCAAGAATCAAGTAACCCCCATCAAGTGACAACAGTGTCGAAAGCTATCCTGTGGTAGGGCTTTAGTCAAAGCATCTGCAGCATTATCTCGAGTGTGAACCTTCTCAAGAATAATGCTCTCAGTGGCTAAGCAATCTCTAATGAAGTGATACCTCACCTCAATGTGCTTGGTCTTTGCATGATAGACCGGATTCTTAGCCAAAGCAATGGCACTCTGACTATGACTGAGCAAGTGAGGTACCTGCTGAGGCAAACCCATATCACAAGCAAGACGAGAAAGCCACAATGCTTCCTTACATGCCTCACTTGCTGCAACATACTCTGCTTCTGTGGTGGAAACAGCTGTATATTCTTGAAGACGAGATCTCCAAGAGATAGCACCTCCAGCAAAATGAAAAATGTACCTTGATGTAGACTTACGATTGTCTACACAACCAGCATAGTCAGAATCTGTGTAACCAATAATGGATGCTTTCCCTCTACCTAAGCATAGACACTTGTCCTTAGTGCCACTCAGATATCTCAAAATCATTTTGACCGCTTCCCAATGTTTCTTGCTAGGATTAGACATATATCTGCTCACAACTCCCACTGCAAATGCAATGTCTGGTCTCGTAGCTACCATAGCATACATGAGACTACCAACAGCAGACTGATAGGGAAATTTGGTCATGAATTCTTTTTCCTCATCTGATTTGGGGTAGTCATCCTTGCTCAATTTCACATATGTGGGTAAAGGTGTACTCAATGCCTTTCCACCCTGCATATTGAATCGATGAAGTACTTTGGATATGTACTCACTTTGAGGCAAGTATATGCATCTTTTACTCCTATAACGAGTAATGCGCATGCCAAGAATATGTTTGGCATCCCCCAAATCCTTCATATCAAATGTCTGACTCAACTTCTTTTTGAGAATTGACAAATCATAAGAGGACTTCCCAGCAATCAACATATCATCGACGTAAAGTATCAAGCATATCAAGCTGCCATCAGAACATCTCTTTGTGTAGAGACAATGATCCTCATTGCTCCGAGAATAGCCTTGGGACTTCATAAAAGCATCAAACTTTTGGTACCATTGTCTAGGAGACTGTTTAAGTCCATACAAGCTCTTCTTGAGCTTACAAACTAGACTTTCCTTGCCAGGAACTACATAACCCTCTGGTTGTTTCATATAGATCTCATCTGTAAAGGGTAAAGTGAGCCAACTTTCCTTCCTTTTGCAATAACCATATTGCCCTTTGATATACGAAAGGACTGAGCATAGAAGACCACCTTGTAACCAAGGTCATCAAGTTGACCAACTGACATCAAACTGCGTGATAACTGAGGTACATGGCGTACATTATGCATAGTAAATTTTGAACCGTCAATGAACTGCACAACCACATCTCCAATCCCCACAACATCACACTGGTAAGAGTCACCAAGTCTCACGGTACCAAGAGACTTTGCTGCATAATTAGAGAACCATTCTCTATGTGGTGTCACATGGAAAGAAGCACCAGCATCTAGCAGCCAGGTGTGGGAAAGAGAATCAGCCATAAGTGCCTCAGATGGCACAGTACTATGAAGTGTCAACACATCAGCATCATCAGAAATAGCATTAATTTCTTCAATCTTCACAGTCGAAGTAGATGGTGCAAGTAACTGTTTAACATGCCCATCAACATTCTATCCTTTACCTTTAGCATTCTTTAATGCATAACAGTCTTTCTTCATGTGTCCTTTCTTATGAAAATAATGGCATTCAATATCCCTCTTCCTTGATTTACTTCTGCTCTTATTCCGTTGACCATTTTTTTCCTTGTTCTTGCTCCTGCCACGTTGTTGATTCTTTCCTTGGTAAGAATCACGAACATTATATGCATCTCCACTCTGAGTGCCAACCATAGATTTTCTACGAATCTCCTCACTCAAGAGTGCTCCACATATGTCATCATAGACAAGTTTACCACCTGGTGCACTATTGCTAATAGCTGTGCAAAATGTATCCCATGATGATGGCAGGGTGCATAACAGCAATACTGCTTTCATTTCATTGTCCATATCCATTTTCTGAGCCTGTAACTGGGAGAATATGGCATCAAACTCATTTAGATGAGCAGCAACACTATCTGTGTCCTTCATACGAAGGTCGTATAATTTTCTCATCAGATATACTTTATTTGATGCCGTCTCTTTTTCATATGTATTGCATAACTTCTTCCAAAGCTCCTCTGCACTTTCACAGTCTAATACTGTAAAGTAAACATTATCTGCCAGGTGCAAGCGAATGGTAGACCTGGCCATTTCATCTAACTCATTCCAATCATCTTCATCCATGTCAGCAGGCTTCTTTGAAATCCCATTTACTGGCTTCCATTGCCTTCTTTGAATCAACACATCTTTAATCTGATTCTTCCATAGAGCAAAGTTTGTGCCATCAAATTTTCGGATCTCAAAATGGTCTTTGTCGTGCAAGTTATAGCTCCTCCTCGGAACGCTAGCACTAGACCCTGATCCACCAGATGTGCCTGAGACCTCTGATGCCATGATCGTAGAGAACTGAATAGAATGATAATGGAGCTAGAAGAGTCCAAACACCAACAAATAAGTGTATCAAGGAGTAAATCGACCACTATATAGTTGACTAAACCAGAAATCTGGAAAAATTTTGCCAGAGTATCCTCTGCAAAATTAGCATATGACCAGTGTCAAAGTATCATAAAAGTGCAAGTACTGACATGTGTACCTGCATAGTGAATCACTGACTCCACTGCATATAATCAGTTACCCAATAGAAGCCAACTAGGCTTATCGAGCACCTATGAACAACTATCATACATCTCCTATGGCGAGGCTAGGTAAGTCTTCCACCTGCATCACCGAAGAGACCCCGACATCTGGGTGTTTCGCAGTTAAGAAAACCTCACCACGACCCTCTTTATCAAACGTAAAAGGCTTTATGCAAAGAACATAACCGCTATATCAATGCCCACATGGACGTACATAAGCGGTATCCACAGAAGCGTACATGGTGTGTATGTGCTCAATATATGCAGTAAAATGACACTAAAAGGCTGAATACACAGCCCAAAAACTAGCCAATAACACCTGCAAGTGTCTGTCAACTCTGATGTTTTAGGCTTTAAAAACCTGCATAAATTTGCAGCGACTACTCCCACCAAAACTGAAAACCCCTCAAGAAACCTGTAGTTTTACGAGTGTGGCTGAAAATACAGCACCAAAGGTTGATATTTATTGTCTGAGAAGTACAAGGAACACTCTTCTTGATGTTCTTGGACCTGTGTGAAGAGAAGTACGTGCGAAAGTACTCCAAAATGGCTCCAAAAACACCCCAAAATTGCTTCAGAAATAGGCTTTAAAAGCAAAAATGAAGCTTTGAGGGACCAAAACTTGTTCAAGGTAATGTCAACCTTAGTCTTTCCCCTTCTTCAAACACCACAAGAGTGTAGCTTAGTGGCAAGAGATTGCCACGGTTAAGCGAGCTCTGGGGGGAACAGTACTGGGATGGGTGACCTCCCGGGAAGTACCGGGAACCTCTATATTCCTTGATCATTGAGGTCCTCCCTCGTGTGCAGCCAACGGTGCCAACAGTGACTTCGGTGACTCGGATGACAAGGTATGCCAAGGTCTATGCCTTGGTCGCCACCTTAATCGTAAGCCTTGGAGAATGCCTGGGGGGGGGGGGGGGGTTGCTCGCTTCCCTCGCACAAAAGGAACAAAGCTTTTTTCCTCGAACTGCTCTGATACTAGTGAAGTATTTCGATGGCGATGTACCGCACTGCACTCTCCTTCTCGAGAGCTCCACGACGATATGCTCGGAGTAGAAAACCAAGCTCCTGACGCCGCACACAGTACTCCGCACAGAGGCTGTAGAATACGCAGAAAACACAGTACACAGGGAGCACAAAAGACACACGTCTTAGGTCTTAAAAATGCGGTCGAACTTACAGTCTGTGACTAACCAGACCACTATATGTTTTATTAAAGAACATATACAAAGAAGTGTCCTGTGGCCATTTGGCCTTTCACATGGACACTAACGGTAACAGAAAGGACCAAGAGGTTCTTAAAATTGGAAAGATTTTGTAGAAGCTTTCTCTAGATGGGAGACCCTAATAGGAGGAGTGTCTCCAAAATTAAATGTGATACTTTCATATGCCAAAATGATCAAGCTCGTTTGGGGATTGTAGACATTGAAGGAATGAACAATAAAATGACGGCCAAATGGCTAATTAAAGCTTGAAGAAATAGGGATGAGTCTTGGGCCAAACTGATTTTTAGAAACAACGAAAAGCTTAGGCTTGTGGACCTTCCAAGGTGGAAAGGTCTTAGTCTTCTCTCTTTTACGTTCCCCCCCTATCAGGCGACTCCCAAAGGCTCGAGCTTAGTTTGATCCCAATGGAAGAGTTGGAACAAGGTGAAACAATTTATCAAGATCAATAAAGATTAGAAATGGCAACCAATATTATAAAATATGATTTGATGTTGTCACCTATCAAGGAATATAGAGGTGTTAAGCCTTACAACATCCAAAAATGTAGGAAGCTTTCGAGGAAAGGTTCTATGGGTGGAAACACCTTTGGAATCAAGAAACATGCCAATGGATTAGATTAGAGAACATTGGTGTGGCTAGGATAGTGGAATATCAAGAATGGTTCTTATTAGAAGAAAATTCATTGCTTCGGAGGGTGGGAGAATTTAGCTCCTTACTGCACATGACTCCTGTCAACTTGAGGGTCTTAGATGGCACAATGAAATGGTCTTGATAAAATTTTGAGATGCAAGAAGATGTCAATTTTCGTGTCATGCTTAATAGAAGATGGTGTCTAGATTGGTAGTGTTTTAGGTGGGATCTCAAGTTCAATTCACTTTGGGGACCCCTCATTGAGGTTATAAAATTCGTTTTTATTTGGGGAATCCTCCACGAGGAAAATTGGAACAATGTAAAAGCAAAAAAAATTTGACGCTTCTCCGTGCTGTAAAATATGCACTTTCATGGCAACAAGGCCTTGGGGCACCTCTTCTTTTCATGGCCCAACTCAATTTAGATCTTGCAAGCCCTTCGGAGAGTCATGTTGGTACAAGGATAAATCCACTCGAAGTAAGCATTATTGGGTGAAGCCGGTTGTTCCTCAATGCTATAGGAGGCGAGAACCTCTAGAAGACCTAAAAAAAAAGGATGTGCCAAAAACCCATCCTAAAGAATGGTTAATTGGAAAGTCGCTTTTCCTTTTAGGAGAAACAATTTCCAATTGTAAGAAACCCACATTTTTTTAGACATCATAAAGTGTTTTTCCTTGAAAGCAAGTAGATTAAAAGGAAGTGTGCACCGATGAGAGAGACGAACGGGTTATCAACCATCTTTGTAATGTGTTTTGGGAAGTTCTAAGCATCCTCGTTTTTGTGGGATTTTGGGAGATCCCATGGGTGCTACACCGATTCAGTGATGCATTTGTTCTTTTTATTAATTAAAGTTTAGGAGAGTAAGCTATTGCCAAACTTTCTTTTGGAAAAAGAAAAAGATGTAAGTCACTAGGAGAACGCAGTTTGCAATGATGGTGTTTGGAATGGGCTTAGTTCCGTTATCATAACAATTAATTGAACTATAGGTTGCGCTAGAATAATGTTATTACTTTTCCCTACTTGTATACAGTGTAGTACTCGTTTGTCTTTCATGCGGGTCTCATCGCAATGTACTTTTCCTTTTACTCTCGTCCATGAAGAATCTAGAATTAGAATCTGAATCTAGAAATAGAACCGGTAAGTAAATTAACATCCTTTGTATGGAGACGACGTGCTATTCTCAAAATCCTTCATCTTTTAGTAGACAAAGCCGAAATAGGGAGAACCCAATAACTACAACATACAATACATCATGCACATTTTCATAAAAAGGTCAGCGAAAGCAAACAAAGAGGGAAGGGAGAAGTGAGTACATCCATGCCCACCCCCTTCTTCCATCATATCCATTTAGTTGTTCAAAGTCTAGAAGAGTAGAACAAAAGTGGATAGTTGAGGGTCCAAGGAGCCTACAATGACTAGGATCAATCAAAATAAATGGGTAAAAAGAAGATAAGAGGAACCAGACCCACACGTAAAGCTGAAGTGAACATCATTATAATATCCTTTAATGTTCAAGGAATACCATAGATCCATCTCAGCCTTATCGAGATGAATGGTGATCACTTCGATAGGTTCCAATCGTAGTAACGCCAGTCATTTCTTAAAAGTGTGCCTTGATAAATTGTACATTTCAACTCCCTTGATTGCCTATAGATAAAAGTCTTCCATTGCAACGAAGTTGTCCTCTCATATCATTACGACATCACTGCGTAGACATCACGTCAAATGGAGCTCTCCTTATAGGAATGGAGAAGTTCCTCGTTTGCATGTTTAATTGATCATTTTTACCTTGTCTTTAATTAGATATAAGACTAAGATCACATAGAGTTTCAAATTTCGCCATAAAAATAATTGATTCAATACTTTGGTGATACACAAATTTTCTTATTAGAGAAAAAAACCCAAAGTAATAAAATAAAAAAAGTAATGGACTTTTAAAAAAAATATATAGTAAGTGCAATAAAATGGACAATACGCACGTTCATATTAGGGATAATAAAAAAAGCAAGAACCGATACAATAAGAAATGAATCAAGTATAAGTCATTACATTTAGTCTAATATATTCGAGAAGGAGATGAACTTGAACTTCTCTTTTCCGCGTCTGAGTTGCACTCCATTTCTTGTTGAGAGAGTGATGAAAGTCTCGATTTTGTTTTGATTCTGAGGGTATCTTTCATCTTCATGCTTCCTAGTTTCCCACTGCAAACCTGTAATCGAGCGGGAGGGGAGTCATTGCCCATCATTAGGTGGTTCTTAGAGTCATCTCGAGCATTAATTCTATTTGTTAACACACACCAATCTTCATAGACAACCCTCAAAATTTGATCGATATCTGGACACATGATCCACACCATTCTATTGTAGTGATAAAGGTGGTTCCAAATTCTAAACCTTTATTGCATACTCTATTTAATCTTTTGAGATTCTAAGAATCCACCCTTGTGATACCGAACCAAATAGAGTTTTCATGTCTAAATCCCATAACCCACTTCAAAGCACAAGTGATGGTGAAAAAGGTTTCATCGGCCTCCATTCCTTCCATAGGAAGCACACAAGATAAGAGCCCCAAAGGACAATTAGAACCTAGCACAAAAAGAAGAGTAATCAGATCGAGCCCTTTGCAACCTGAGGATCTCTAAAGGAGAATATTTAATCAGTGTTTTTGAAGAATAGTTTGGCGCAAGATGTTTCACCACTCTCGCTAAATCTAAACGTCCATTTCGCCACCATTTGCTCGCAAAATATCCCACATCCAAAACTCCGAAACCACCCATCTCCTTCATGCTGGTACATATTTCCCATCTCAAGTCAAGAACACCTCTTCTGTTGGGGTCCCCTATCTTTAAGATGTTTTTGAGGTTATTTCCATTTTCAGCATCTCCTTGTTCCATGGTCCCCAATATCCTAAGAAGAAAGTGTTAGAGGAGATTAAGAATGTAGATCACCATCACGTGCCTAACCATATCAAGTTGCATTACCTAATAATACTACAACTTGTTTTCGAGCTTGGAAAAAACCCAATCCCATCTTGGAAAAGAAAATATGAGACATGAAACCTCGAAAGCTCTTAACTAATGATGATGCCAAGAAGACGAAACACTTTAACCCTTGAAAGCTCCTCTCATCCGTGACAAGAACAATTAGGGAAAGTATTTCATTTGGTTAATGTTCAAGATTGTGAGATAAAATAATTCACTCTGACAAAGACCACAATTGTAAAGGCTTCAAAGAACTTCTCGAACGCTCTTCCACTCTTACCTCGTAGAGGCATAAAGGATACTCTATGGACCCTATGGATAGGAAAAAGTTCTTTCAGACAGCTTTTTAAAGATATGCGCTGGAGGAGGTTATGGATGTCATGCATAGATTAAGGATCCCTATATTAAAACGGATTTATCCTTTATCAGCTACAAGAACTCAAACATTGAGCCCCGCTGCTTGGTTTCAATGAGAGTGACCTCAAATAAACACACCAAAGAGAGATGGCAAGCGAAGAACCGAGAATGACAAGAAGATGACCATGCTTCAAATAGGGTCCAAGTCCGTAAATAAATCTCTTGATGTTTCATTTACAAACTAGCTGTATAAGTGAATAAGTAATAAGTGTTCATCAAATAGGAAAACATTTATGGATTTTTCAAAGATATGGATATCTCCAATGAGTGAGAACAATGTCCCATATTTCTCAGGACTTTTTTTGGACAAAGAATATGCGGTGCTATAGTGGGTGGAATTCTTCAATCTTTGGGATTCATTGGTTCTATTGAAAATTTTACAATGATGGTCTCCGCCCCTAGAAAAATACATCCACCAACATAACCGTGGATGATAATATGTAGATCCCATTCTACCTTGGACAATCTATGTGATAAGGGTGTTCCTAACCATTCTACTATTTGTCAAGGGCATCATAGGCATCATTGCTGGAGGAGATGGATGGATACCTCAAGGAAGTGAGGTGGTACTGCTAAAACCTACTTTGTACCTACCAATACAATTCACAGTTATATAGTAGGCCCTTATTTTGCAAATGGCAGCAAGAAAGTACCTATGTACTTTGGAGATGATGCTCGAAACAATTGAATCAAAAGAGACTACTTCATGAATAGCTAGTGTCACAAAACTTGCTATTTTAGTCGATAGTCCTGCTAGTTCTTTTGCTCAGAGCTCACAATACAATAACAATTGATGAAATTCCTTTTGAGGGAATTCAATTAACTTAGATAGCTAATGATTGCAAGTGGAATCATCTAAAACGATAGACTATGCTCTGAGAAATAAGTTTAGAAATCCAAAGCTTACCCCCGATGTTTTAGGGACTAACTCGAAAATGACCAGTGAGCACTTCGATGATGATTACTCCTAGATGCCAAAACCAAATGCCTTGAAATTTTCATACCACAAAGTAGACTTTAAGCTGGTTGCAACAAGCCAAAGATTATAAAAAAAGGTTGTGTATTCACTGAGACATGACAAACGAACATTGGCTCTCCTGAGTAGTCATAGCAGACAAGTAGACAGAGACATTCAATGAGCTATATGTATTGTATGACATGAAAAGAAGGGATCTTTGAATGAGGCTACCTAGCCGTGAGATGTACAAAGCCCTTTTTATAAGAGTTTCCTTCTAAGTTTGAATTTGAATTAGAAATTGGCTACAACTAAAAGACTCCAATAATTTAGGAGTTATTCTCGCACTTGAATGATAGATATGCTAGTTGAATCTCTTTGCTCAAGAGTTTCTCTCTAGTATAATGATAGTGTACTTCTATATGCTTGGTTCTTGCATGATAAATGGGATTGGCTACAAGATGCAAAGAGCTAGTGTTATCCACCAAAGATCATTGGTGAATGAGTGTGAAGTCCCAAATCTAAGTAGAGCAATCTAATCCAAATAGCTTCTTGCGTGGCATTTGCTAATCCCCTGTATTCAGCCTTTGTTGAAGATAAAGCAACAATTGGTTTCTTCTTAGAAGACCATGAGATGGGTTTATCACCTGAAAAGTTAAATAGCTAGACGTTCTTCTTCTATCATCCTTACATCTTGCCCAATCTGCATCTGAGTACAACTTTATGTCCAAATCGAATGTGTATGGGAAGTAAAGACCTTGACTTTTAGTACCTTTGAGATACTTCAAAATTCTTTTAGCAACTTCCAAGTGAGGTGCTCTAGGTTTATGCATGAATTAGCTAAGATTACTTACTCCATTAAATATGTTGATCCTTGTTAATGTTGCATAGTTTAGGCTTCCAACTATGCTTTGATAACTTGCAATGGCTTCAAGAAAATCACCATCATGAGCACTCAATTTATGATTTACCTCCATATGGGTGCCAACTACTTTTGCATCCTCCAAGTGGAACTTCTTCAACATGTCTCGCACATGTTTCCTTTGGGTGATGTAGATTCCAGAGTTAGTGTATACTAAAGTCCAAGAAAATATTTCAGAAACCCTAGGTCACTGATCTTAAACTCCTCCATCATCTGATTTTTAATTTGTTTGATGCCATTGTCATCACTACCTATAAGAATAATCTCATCCACATATACACATAAATATATCGTTTTTGAATTACTCTCCTTGACAAACAGAGAAGAATTTGCCTTTCTCATCATGAATCCTTGATCTTGAAGATAGGTTCTTTACCTATGGTTCCATGCCCTAGGTTCCTACTTCAAACCATAAGAGCTTTCTTCAATTTGCATACATGATTTACCTTGTTTGGATCTTCATAGCCAGGAGGTTGAGCCATGTAAAACTCCTCTGAAATCCAACCCATTGAGAAAAGCATTTTTCATATCTAGTTGATACATATTTGAATTTCTAGATGCAGCTACACTTACCAATACTCTTATGGTTGACATCTTAGCCACAAGTGAAAACATTTATTCATAATCTACTCCTTGGGTTTGTGCAAAGCTCATAGCCACAAGCCTAGATTTATACCTGTTTATGGATCCATGTGAGTTTCTTTTGATTTTGTAAATCCACCTAGAAGCAATTACCTTGATTGATGCTTTCTTGGGTACTAGATCCCAAGTGTCATTCTCTTGGAGTGCTTCCATTTCTTTATCCATAGCGTTCTTCCATTCTGCTTTGGTACTTCCTTCTTCATATGAAGAAGGTTCTTCAAGTGATGAATCCTTACCAAGATAAATAGAATACTTAGTGACTAATGAAGTATCATACCTAGATCTGATTGGCTTCTTACTCTCTCTTTGTGATCTCCTTAAGGCTTGGTGCGATGAATCAGGTGTATCCTCCGACCTCTTCATCTTGACCTTGCCTTTTGATTTCCATGCATTAAATTCTTCCAAGTTGATGGTGTCCTCATCATCTGATTTGATATCTTCAATTGTGCTTTGCTCCTCCTTGGTGAGGCTTGGAAATTCTTCTTCCAACTCATATGGCAATTTGACCTTCATGCATTCACTTTCAAACCAAGAGTCTTTCTCATCAAACAAAATAGCTCTACTGACCATAAAACCTTTGTTAGATGGATTATAAACCCTCTATCCTTTTTTATTTATGATCAACCAATGATATCTGAATGTGGCTACCTAGCCGTAGAATTTACAAAGCCCTTTTTATAAGAGTTTCCTTCTAAGATTGAATTTTTGAATTCAAACTTGGCTCCAACTAAAAGACTCCAATAATTTAGGAGTTATTCTCTCATTTGAAACTCGTAAGTTATATTCTTCCTACCTCCAAGAGATACAAGCCTTTACAAGGTTCTTCCAAGATTTAAACTTTTACAATGGTAAATGACCAAGTGATTACAAGCTAAGGTTCACATGCATCATCAAGTGATAGTTGCACATATTATCTTCTAAGCCAAATGTGTAGGCTTGATCATTTGCACCAACAATCATGATCTTTACGGTGCTGAAGAATTTTCTTGTAATAAGATTTACGGAAAGATGAAATGGTGCTGAAGAATTTGCTTGTAATAAGAATACCATTTTCCTCGCAATACAATGTGAGGTGGTAGTTCTCCTTAAGGGTTTCCTAAAATAGTTTGTGCCACTTTGGATTCCAATCTTAGGCAGAACAAGATTGCTATCAAAAGCCTGGATCAGCCTTTGCTTGCACTTATCCATAAATTTGGGTATAAACAAATTTCCCATACGATAGTTTTGATATTGTTTGGAATCGTGGTGAGGTTCAAAATTTCGGTGAATAAGTGTTGTCAGTGGACTGGAAATAAACTTCCCCATCCAAACTATGATAAACTTCCTCACTTGTTGGATAACATTTATAAAGAGATTCAAAAGATTTAGGTGACTTAAAAGGAGTTTCCTTGACATGGTGCAAGTGGAAAAAGCGTTTCCAGGATCAGATGGGATATCGGGTACTTGCCATGGTTAGACGGCGGGCTGTGTATATTTCTTGATCCGGTCACCTTGGTAGTCAAATTGGCGCAAAAGGAATGATTTAATGTAAGATGAAAGATAAAGGGTTTGAATAATAAACCTTTAAGATGAATTATCTTCTCTCTCTCTCTAAATCGATTTAGAGAGAGAGAGAGAGAAAGAAGGTTCTCTACTATGAAGGGACCATGAACTCATTACGCCAGTTTTTCCCTTGCTTGAAGTTACTCTTAAAGGCTGAATCCAACTGATTTATTCCTAGAGGTTCTCGAACAAGATGAAGTATAATCTTCGTCTTTAGAAAGAGTCGAAGCGGCTGTTTGCCGTTAAATTAAAACAGTTTAACGCTGGTTTGGTATCTCCCGGTATCCTTAATCAGAGACTTAAGTATTCTTAGGGCCAGAAGTTGTGGCCCAAACGACTTGACTGGTTGAAATGACCCAGAAAATAACAAAACTAAAGAAATAACGGAAGAGGCAGGAAGAAATCGATCTTCTCCTTAAGCTGGACTATAAAGAGAAATGGGTTCGATGTGTCATGGAGTGGGGAAGTGAGGACATGGGGCTCTCTCGGTACAAAAGTAACCTCAACTTGAGCGGATGATTTTGGACATTGGGAACAATATTGATGATATACCTACAATCTCCAAATGGTGAACTCCCACATTAGGCTTACCCGAAAACTGAGAATCCAGGGATCCTTTATTAGATGGGAAATTAATTTCTAAGACCTGTAGCACCCAAATTAGACCCTACTCTAATGAATATTCTAAAAAACAATTGAAAACAATGTTAAGGCACCTGAAGATATTGAAGGCCTCCCCATTGTATAAAAGGTCAGTTAGGCGGAGGGATAATATTGGACACACTTCCTTATGTGGGGCAAAAATTTTTAGTATAACGTTGGAAGGGCTCCTTCCATTAACCTCAAAATCGTATTTCAAAATGCTATGTTGGCAGAGGTCATGGGGTGCTCACTCACCCTGCAGAATGTTCTTCGAGGCGAGGATGCATAACCATCCACGCTGCAGATAATATTTTCATGAGATTTATATTGTCTAGATAATTTAGAAATGATTGAAATATGTGAAATAGTACACATGCATGTGACCATGAAAATTGCTAAACATTACGTTTTCACTGTTTTATTGTTGAGAATTAGCGTAGCTAAGCATGGTATTTTTCGAACTGAACGCTTGCAACAAGATACGGTGCACAGAAATTGGGGCTTTCGCTTTTAGAAATGGACGTTTTACCTTAATATTAAAATGCGCATTAAGCTCCATCATGTTGGATGTACCACGGGAATGAAGATAAGTTTCAATGGAAAATCGTGACATGACTTACGTTTCTTCAATCAATCCACCATGATTATGAAGGCCTATTTATGAGTTGTACTGTTTGTAGGAAATTGTTATAATATTTAAATCTAGACTTTTCTGAACAATAATTAGGTTGAGCGTTTTGTTCAAACTCTTGTGGTTAGAGGCTCTCCTCATTTTGTCGATTGATAGAGGCCACAAGTATGCGATTCCTTTGAAATAGTTACACTGTAAAGATGTTTCTTTTCTCTATGCATAAAGCGAAGTCCAAAGGCTTGTAATAGTCAAAACATATTGCCTGAATACTCACCATGCCTTTCCATGGAATATGATGTTCGGTTAAGGGCCTTCATAATGTTCTGCAGTATAAAAGTAGGAAGAATGTTCTCATTAAGGATATGCAGTGTCCTGTTCTGGTGCAAAAGATGTCACACCGGGAGAGAAAACATCGTCCACCCCATCATTGAAGCTTGCCCCAGTAATTAAAGGTTGCGAGTTTTCCATTACTTCCTAATGGAAAACTCGCAGGGATAGATGGCCTCAGCAATGACTTTCTCAAGACCGTCAAGAACGTGGTGATTACTTTCTCACATCTCGTGTGGCAAGAGGCCATCTCTTTTGCTGCGCTACCGAAATGTCTCGATGAAGGCCTTGTCAAGGTTATTCAGTAAGAAAGAAAAAAGATTGAGAATTGACATCTAATTACAATGTTACAAATAGGTTACAAGATTCTCGCTAGAGGTATTGCTAATGCAATTGCTTGTCACTTACAAAACTGGATCAGTTAGGATAAAAGAGGTTCTTCAAAGGGATGTTCATCCTTGGGGCTATCATTGATGTTTGGGAAGGTTTGGTTTTTGCTGAGGAATCCGCTCAAGATATTCTCTTCTTTAAGATTGACCTCAACAAAGTGTAAGACTCATGTGGGACTTCTTTCTCCAATCTTTGAAAGAGGGAGAGAAGACATCGTCCACCTCCTCTTCTCCTACACAAAAACTGCCCCTGTAATTCAAGGTTGTCGACATATACTCATTGACATGCTAGATTAACCGATCGATCAGTTTGAATCAAACTCTCCTGGGCGAAGCCATTGGCTGTTCTTCAGCCCTGTGGAACGCGACAAAAAACAGAGGTGTTTATAAAATTTGGAAGGAAAAAACAAGATAACAACTTTGGTTGGTCCATAGATTTGCCGTTAGGCTTCCTTTGCAGAAGCCTTAAAAAATTTAAGAGTCCCCTCCGATTTGAACACCGTAGGATATTTGTTCTAGATAATCACAACCTGACAAGAAAGAGCTTAACTCCTGAATAAATGCGCCACCACAAAACTCCTATGATATTATGCGCCACCTGAATAAAGTTAATCATCCTGTACTTTGTTTGCACGTAGTAATCTTTTAATTTTCTTATTCCTACTACTACATCATATGGCTTTTTGTGTACTCTTTTCATTGTGAATTACTTCCAGAATAAGAAGATTTGCGATTGAAGAAGCAAGCAACCTCCGAGTTCCATACAAGTAAAGGAATTTACGAGGAGTATTTAATGCAACGCACAGGTTCCTTGAGCATTATGTCACTTCTATATTATCTTTGTTAATTATATTAGCATTTGTGCACTACTTCATACTTACTTGTCTATGTTTTAGTTATTTTACCACTGGTAATTCTATTCCCTATAATGATTAAATCTATTTCAAATACTGCCTTTATAAGTAACTATTTTTACTGTAAATTTTCTCGATCATAACAATTTATGAAAGCTCAAAATGTCTTCTATCGTGTGTTTTTTTCTAAGAGTTTAAGTAATAATAAAAAAATATGATTAAGGTTGCAAACAAACAGAAAACCAAAAAGGTATGAAGATATTATCGGAAGTCATATATTTAAATCAAAATCTTATAATCTTGTACGACATGAGGTCATATGAGTAAATTATTCAATGAAGCAGGCAGAGGACTAGATGAAGTCTATGTTCTAAATTTTCCATCGTATGTTCAAAGCATATGCAATTGTGAAATCCACTTGATCCCGAATAGAATGTACATTTAGACTTTATCTACATTTATAGCGTCTCCTTTCACGTGTGATAATTTTGACTACTTGAAAGGTGTGTTGTGACATCATCCGTCATAATTTCTTGAGTAAAAGAAAGGGACAATTTAGAAGCACGCTTATTTGGATGATAGCACGTATGATGATTTCACGTCATATTGAAATGATTAGTGTATATAGCGATCTTGAAATCCTTTAAAATTTGACACGAATCCATTGGAATTTCCTCAAACTACTTGGTGCGTTTTATCTTGCGAAGAACCTTTCACATTCCAGTTCTACGCATAATTTGTCTCATACGCGTCATAACCACATCTCGAATTCATCTTCATACGTGGCTTACCTATTCCACATCCAATGTTGCCGTGGGCATTAATCACACTTAATATATGTTGTTCCTTCCACAAATCCTCCTACACTACTAAAGTCTTAGTTGTTGAGTTCTGGAAGCTGTATGCACCTTGCTATAGTTCACGCAAAATTTAAATCGAAGCGAATGAGAAGTTTGAGAATGTAAAATATTCCATTGTTTATATACTAGCTGAATGTATTTAAGCCACATGAATAATCAAAATCAGTTATAGGATCTACGTCATTTGGATTGATGTGTAAAACGTACTAAAAAAAGGACAAGGTTTATGTTGCTCACGTCTCTATACCTACTGTATTAGAATGAGTAGATATATGAAGAAAAATCACAAATTATGCAGGCCCTCAATCTTGAGATATGAGTTCCTTTGTCACAGTTTTGGGAACGAAATAAAATTCTATCGACCCAGAAAGAATAGATATAAGGAGTCATCAGGACATTTATCGAGAAACAGGAAGAGAGTTATAATAATGCATGGTTTAAGGACACTTTTTAAAGTATTTTGCACAAAAAAAATGGAGCAAAGAAATGAGAAATGAATATTAAAATGCAAAATTAGACTTAAAGCCACTCTCTAATGGATGAATAGGGCAGAATCCACGTAGCAAAGTTTACAAAAATTACTTGAGTTCAAATAACCGTTCTCGTTTACATGAATAAAGCATCCTTACATACATAGATTCACGCTTTTTCATTCCCAACGCTCATTACGTATCATTCCATACACTTATATATGTGTTTAGGAGTCGAACTGAATCAAACCAAAAGAGTAGATACAATAGTTTTGCAATCATGTCAGGAAATTCAGTGCGTGTTTTACAGAAATTGCGAAGTATATACCAGCTGAATCTAATCTTATATTGGTACATATGTATGATCGGCTATATAGATTCATAGATTTTCAGTCAGTAACACGGTTGGTTATGTGTGTGATTGAATGAATTAGCTTCATGTGTGGTGATAACAGGCTAAGTCAATTCTTGACCGAATGAAATACTTTCAGAAATACTTATTTGATGTTGACTTTGCAGAAAATTTTGTGTCATAAGATCTATGATAATAAACGTTTGTAGTTCATAAAATATAACATTCATAACAGTATGTATGGACTTCTACAATTGCATATCGATTTTTTTAAGGCAAATAAATCGATAGTAGTACTGTAGTGCAGTTACCATCCTTCTCATATGAAATCTTGTGTATGAAGTTAGATAGCATCCATATGGGACGCGTTCTATGATGATAGTACATGCGAAACCTCTTCTTGAGGACGAATACCACGCTGCTGTAAAGAAGGTCTTGCATTAGTCTAGATTCGTGAATACAAATGCATAAAATGTGCTAACAATTTTTTGGCAGCAACAACTACAACTTCCCAATGGAACATTTCTACTAACAATCTACTTAGATCTATGATTGATTCTCTAAAAGTTTTGAGTTATAATCTATCGTGCTCAATTAGATGGGATGAAATCTATACTTACTATTACATGTTTACAAAGTTGATTGGCTGTTATTTACAGACAAGAGTTTCGTTAATAGTCATTAACCACCATTGCAATTGCTTTATTCAAGACGTCGGGATGTTCAATGAGAATGTAACTTATCACATTAACTATAAAAATTTTTTATTATTAATTCAGAACCCCAAGAGAACTCTTGGTCTGCTGTGTTCTTCCAAGATACAATAAAATCCATGTATGATTACCTCTATGATTTATGAAATTTCTCATATACATTGAATTGGATAAGGATCTTATATTCCAAAACTCATGAGATGATTGATTGCAAGTACATGATGTAAATATGGTTTTTTTAAATAGCGAGATAGAAAAAATGAAAAGAATAAACTATAAAACATTGCGATTTTGCATGCCCGCATTTCCATGGGCATAAATTTGCATGGGCTAATAGGTGGGAACGAGCCCTAACCTCACTTGATAGATCAAATTCCAACACTACGATTACTTCTTTATTATTAAACATCGAATGTGTGATGAGAAGGTAATTTTTGTGCTATTCCAAAATATTAATTCAGACGGGAGGTAATATTTGTGCTATCCGGAAACATTAATTCAAGGATTATTGGAAATATAAAAAATCCAAGCTTAGAACAAACAATAATATTTTGGAAGTTGCAACATTTATCTTCAACTTCATCAAAACCAAATGAATTCATATGACAATGAGTTCAATAATTTGGGAAAAGATATATTGCAATAACTAATCATTATTTATTCAAAACTATAATGAGAAGTGAAAGTATTTCATGACCTCTATATATTTTTGACAAAGGAACCTGGTTACTTTGAAGAACAAGCTTCTTTTATGTTAAAAAAAAATGAGAAATCAATTCGAATGATGGTCCATCTATGCAAAGCAGTACTGTAAGTAATGTAGTGTATGCAAGCAAACATGGTCAAAGATTTGAATGCAAAAGAAGCTTTAGAAATTGTGGAGGAAGGTTCCAATTATAAAAGAGAGATTATAATAATGTAGATGGTTTTAGTATCTATGAATGTGTTTACTAGGGTACGATATTCTACCCATGGAAGAGGTCATAGTAGATACCATTGTTATCAAACTATTGCATATTCTAATTCTCATAAGATTTTTTATATGTCTCATAATTGCTAGTGCATAAGAAATGATGTGGTTATGCGAAAAGGAAATAGGGTCCAAGATAACTATGTAAATTAAATACTGATAGAACTATGGTAATGATGAAGTTTAATATAGTTGTAATTCTAAGGGATGACGTTTTGGAAGTAAAATAATGAATGTTTGAATTACATGAGCAATAATCTTCATTGATTTGTAAATTTATTTGCACTATTGTTTTATGGAAGAGTTTAAATAGGTGATAGTTGGAAAAATAAAATATGTCAAGTCTAAGATGTTTTTTGAAGGATAAAAATGAAATAAGGCATCGATGGATGTTTTACGCATACTCTCTATCATAGAACAATATATTTTAGTAGGGAAAGATCGATGCGTGTAGCTATGAGATGCCTGTGGCTATTGAGAATCCAAGGTAGAACTTTAGAGTGCCCCACTTCAGAACTTTGTTTTTATTGCATTCAAGAAAGATTCCATAGAATGATAAAATCAAGGATACGGGCCTTTTGGTTCCTAATTCTTTTTCCTATGTCATACAAAGACCTGGACTAAGAAATATCAATGGTACTTTTCCTAACGACCAAATAAGCATGTCATTCTGGAAATGTTTTGAAGATGCTTAACTATCATCTCATTGCAAATAGTTTTAAAGAAACATACCATTTCCCCATGAAGAATCTCCTACAAGCTGAACACCTGATTTATTTGTAATCTTTTCAGAACATACTAATAGACCTGTTTACTCTTAGGGTAAACCTAAAAAAATGCATAACCTCCTTCCTTCTTATGGTGGTCCACCTACCATGAGGGATGCATATTCATATTATAGGATATAGATTTTATTAACATATATTGAGAACAAATTCACCACATTAGAAAAGTATCATAGCTCTACTCCCATTCAGATGTTGGTTACCTTGTCTTCCATTCCCTGTTTAGTCTTATTTTCATGAATACTCAATAGAAACATTTAGCCATGATACTTGAGTATGCATTTTTATCGAGTTCATCGCATATAAGCCAAATGTTATGCTTTAAAGAATAAAAGGCTTTAGTTCAAAGAATGTTTTTTGTATTCATATCCTCCTTATCAATAGGGTTAATAAAATTGGTAGGGATCATACCAATTACATATGAAACATATATAACACTATGGTATATGCCATAAAGATCCATAATCCTTTAAGTCAATCTTCTGAAACCATGTCTTTCATTGGCTTAATTAGTGCATTTGTAGACATAACTCATACTTGATGGCAAGAGAGTATCGTTATTTTAAATAGGTCTTAGGCACAAAAAAACTAGGTACTTTATCCTTGTTATTATTTGTGAAAGTAGCATTTCTATGGGACTCATAGAGACACTAGTAATGAACACACAATGACTACGAGGAAGATCCCCTTATTTTGGATAACCATTGCTTGCACCACAACTAAACACCCATTATTACATTTTTTTTGGGGTTCTACATACGAGCATGCCACATCATCGAATATCCCCCTAAAATATAGAATAATTTTGAATACAAAATGAAATAAGTGCATATGTGCATATAAGATCAAATCAACATGAAATGAGATCTAGATACAAACTAAAGATTTCTCCCTCCTAAAGCGTGAGAGAAGCTGAAGAATTTGTAGTTGGAAAGAGCTTTGGTGAAGATATCGGCCACCTGTTCTATAATTTTTATGTGAATGAGCCCCACTTCTCCTTCAATGACCTTCTACCAAACAAAGTGATGGTGAACTTTGATGTGCTTTGATTTGGCATGATAAACTCTATTCTTTGATAGCATAATTCTGCTCACATCGTCAAAAAAGATGATCAACTTTCTATCAATGTAGACTCTCATGTCATCAAGTAGGTACTTAATCCATCTTGCTTCACAAAGAACATGCGTAAAGTCTATAGATACTCCATGAAATGATTGCACTTCCAAGTGAGAATGAAAATTCAATAGTTGACCTTTGCTCCATGACATGTGGTGTCTAATCTGCATTTGTTTATGTATATATACATGGCTTAATGTCTCTCTCATAAAACAAATCAAAGTTGCCTGTTCCTTTTACATATCCTTGTATGCATCATAGTGCATCAAAGTGCACTTTACATGGCTTATGCATAATCTCACTTACCAAGATAACTACAAAGCTAAAACCTAGTCTTTTTTTTGTTACATAAATCCCACTTCCAACCATCTTCCTTGGCACATTTGCTTCACGCAAGTATTTCCCATCACCCATAAGCTCAACATTAGCATCAAGTGGCGAATCAGTAGGTTTGAAAGAATGCATACCAAATACTTCAAGCATTTTAAGAATGTAGTTGTGTTTATCATCCCCATTACCTCTTGCATTGATATTACTTTAATTCTCATAAATTACTTTAGATCTTTATAATCCAACATAAAACATTCATATTTAAGTTGCTTTTTCAAATCCGCAATCCTCTTTTTATCATTGCTAGGGATGACTAGATCATCGACATAAAACACTTATAGAAGTGTTTCAGTTCTTTGATTCCACAAAAATAGTGAATAATCAGCCTTTGATTGCATAAATTCAAGATCCAAAATATTTTTAGTAAATCTTGCAAACCATGCTCTTAGTGCTTCTTTAAATCCATAAAGCACTTTCTTCAAGTTACATACATAGTCAGGATACTTTGGATGTACATAACCTTTTGTTTTTTGTATATAAATGTCCTTGTACAATTTTCCATTCAAGAATGCATATTTAATATCCATTTGATACTATTTCCAATTGTTCGTAGCAGTCCATGGAATCATGCTTCTCTACGTTGTCATTTTCACCACTAGACTAAATTTTTTGTCATAATACAATCATGATACTTCTACATATCCTTTTGCAAATTGACTTGGTTTATATCTTTCCACTAATCATCACTTTTTAACTTTTCCTTGTACAACCATTTGCATCCAATAGCTTTCTTATTTGGTGGCAATTTCAGGAATTACCATGGATCATTCTTCTCCAATGCGTTCATCTCATCGTCCATTGCTTTGAATTTTTTCACGCATCATGAAATTTCTTTGATTCATCATGCTTGAATCTTTGTGCAATGTATGCATTATGAAGATTTGTGTACTTACTTTATGGATTTACTCTATCCACAAGATGTTGCACTCTCGTAGATCCTCTCACAAGAGTTTCCTCATCTGATCCTGAATGTGTTTCTCTTCTTGCATGTGGATGAACGCATTTTTCCTTCTTGTTTTCAATATCTGAAGTGTAACTATCTCCTCATAAATATCCAGACGAGACATGTACTCTGTGATCTTCTCTTTCCCTTTCTACTTTCTCCGTGCATAGTCTTTTGGATTTTCACTCGATGTCTCGGCAACAGGAAACTCATATAAATCATAACCTTTACTTTCATCCTAATCAAAATGTCTATGACTTTTCTATCCCTCATCATGAATGTTACGCATACCATCATCCATATCATTCTCTGTCACAACCATGTATTTGGGTGCGTACCATGAGGCATTCTTCTCAAATATATAATCTCTACTCACTATACATTCTTTTGTTACAGGATTATGATATGTATATCCTTTCTTCTCTTTTGAATATCCAACAAATATGCACTTTTTGTATCTAGTTTTGCACTTGTGTCTCAATTCACTAGGCATATGTGCATAACAAATACACCTAGACACTTTTAAAATAGCTTAAATTTTGTTTATGCTTCTATAGTCTCTGAAAAGGTGTCCAATCATGAATCATTCTTGTTGGATTTCTATTGATGACATGTACGATTGTATGATAAGCTTTTGCCCAAAATGTATGTGGCATGTTCTTTTCATTTGACATGTCTCTAGCAACTTCTTCAATCACAAAATTCCTATTATGGTGTATATCTATTGATAGGATCCCATAGATGCATGTACAAAGAGGATAGTACAAAAACAAAATCTTACAAAAGTACTTATAGAATAGAAAGAGACAAGAGAATTGACACCACATATTCTAATGGAGGAGTCTATCAGAGTATGTGTATTTATAGGTATTTTGCATTACATCTAGAATAGAAGATACATGAGGGTGGTGCCTCAAAAAGCATGCATTTATGAAAATCCACTTTATTAAAAAAATTGTTGCTTTTTCAAGCGACCTACTATTTTTACAAAAACCTCACTTTCTAAAGGGATCTATTATTTAAAAAAAAAAAACTAAAATATTATCTTCTAAATATCTGAATACATCCATGCATGTTCACACCCTCATGATTCTTTGCCTGCTTAATCAAAACACAAATCACATTAAAACCCTCAAGACATTAAAATTCATATAAGATTTCATTCTTATATAAAGTATAACATGCCTCCTAGTTGATGAGAAACTAACCTCAATTGATAAAAATAAAATAGACATGGATGACCAGTCACATGTCCCATCACTGAACAATCACAAGCATGTTCCATGTAGAAACACATGCATGGAATTGGAAAACTCTAATTTAATGTGATTGTGAATTATATGCAAAATTATATGCAAACTCTAGTAAAGAAATTTTTGCATCCCAATTACTTGAATTATCTAAAGAATAACAACATAATAAATCCAAAATATTACTATTCATAGCTTCACTTTGCCCATTACATTTAGGATGAAATGTAGAGCTAAATTCTATTTTTAGAACCTAAATTTTCAAATAATGCAACCCAAAAGTGATTACAAAAACGAAGGTCTTGATCTAAAACAATAACTTTTGGAAAACCATGCTGTGGACAAATACATTCAATAAATAACTTAGCAACTCAATGTGCCAAAAGAGTCTTTTTACAAGGAATGAAATATGCTTGTTTACTAAACCTATCAACGATTGTCCAAATCATATCATTATGAGATCAAGTTATAGGAAGACTAGTAATAAAATCAATTATATGTCGAAAGTGGCATAAATAATCCAAATGCTTTACCATGATGTGGTTTCACACCTTGATACACAATGAAATGAGAAACATAGTGTGCAATATCCTTTTCGATATAGGGCCAAAAGAAACATTCTTTACATGTTGAAATAGTACTTTATATCTTCCTATGACCCATATATGGTGGTTCATGCATCTCCTTCATAACAATTTCTTTAAAACCTTTTGTGTTGCATAACTTGTGTTCAAAATACAAGAATCGATTATGAGATGTGTGGTGCTCCTTACTAAATGTTGTAGAATTATTGAAAGCATTACATGTTTGTGAAAAACACAAAGCAGATGCATACATGGGAATCATGTCATGAAATGAATGAATATGAAAATATGATTGATTGAAATAATATTTTTTTGTGGGGATGCGAAATGACTAAGGGCATAAGTTACAACATTAGCTTTTCCAGGTTGATATTGAATCATAGGCTGAAAAGTTTTTATGAATGCAGCCCATTTATTGTGTCTGTCAAAAATCAATGGTGGATTTCATAAATGCTTAATAGCATGTTGGTTTGTTTTGATTAAGGCTTCAAAACCCATAAGGTAACGTTTCCAAATTTTGAAAGCATGAACAATAGCTAAGAGATCCTGATCATATGTAGTGTAATTCTTTTCAAAAGGTTTAAGTTTCCTACTTTCAAATGCAATGGGATGATCATTTTGCATTAGTAGAACACCTATACCTAAACCACTAGCATCCTCAAGTACATGGAAAGGTTGTGCAAAATTTAGTAATTGCAAAAGAGCTGCATGAGAAAGTGCATGTTTGAGTTTTTTGAAAGATTGTTGTTGTGGTAATCGTCCTGCAAATTTTAACTTTTTCTTCAATAATAATATGAGTGGAACTACTAAATAAGACAAACCTTTAAAACAACTTTCTATACAAACTAGTTAACCCTAGAAAAGAGCCTAAATCATTCACAAATTGAGGTACATGCCATTCTTCAATTACTTTAATTTTCTTTCGATCTAGATGAATGTCTTGACTAGAAACAATATGGCCTAAATACTCTAAGTATTTTTTAAAGAAATAAGTCTTTTCGAGGTTGGCATAAAGTTTGTTTTTGCATAAAAAAATTAAAAGATTTGCTAAATGATTCTCATGGTCATTGTCATTCTTACTATAGACAAGTATGTCATCAAAGAAAACAACAACAAAAGCTTTGTACTCAAGAAAAATCTTATTCATCATATGTGCAAATGTAGCAAGTGCATTGGTGAGTCCAAAAGGCATTACCATGAATTCAAAGTGACCATTTTGAGTCCTAAGGGCAGTCTTATAAAGGTCATTTTGTGTCATTTGTATCTGATCACACCTGATTTAAGATCAATGTTGCTTAAGACACATGCTCCTGGAAGTTTATCTAACAAATCATCTATCCGAGCAATAGGATATCTATTTTTAATTATGATCTTATTTAGTGTTCTATAGCTAATGCACATCCTATAAGTCTTGTTCTTCTTTTCTACAAGAATAGGCGCTTCAAAGGGAGAAGAATTGGGTCTTATAAGTCCTTTGTGGAGTAGGTGCTTAACTTGATTAGTGATTTCTTTTTAATGTAATGGTCCATGCCTATAAGGTGATTTATGGGGAGGAGATCTACCAAGAATTAAGTTTATACTATGGTCAAGAGATCCCCTAGAAGGTGGTAGTTTAGAATAAAAATGAGTCATATATCAATCCTTATAGGAAAAATTAAATGATTTATGTGTATTAGGAAGGGTATGTGCATAATCAACTATGTCATTGATAGAACAACACATAAATTGTAGCCTTTCCTAAATGAAGGTTTTACTTGAGTATGACTTATTAATGGAAATGGTTGGAGTTCATGCATTGCAGAAAAATAAATATCTTGACTGTTAAATTCAATTAATACGAATGCAAGAGGTAATGGGGACGATACAACACAACTACATGCTTAGAATGCTTGAGAGATTCGGTACGAGTGCTTGCAAACCTCTTGATATGCCACTTGATGATAATGCTAAGCTTATGGATGATAGGAAATACTTGCATGATGCAAATCTATATAGGAAGATGGTTGGACATTTGATTTATGTAATAGAAAAAGGACTATATTTGAGCTTTGTAGTTGGATTTGTGAGTGAGCCAATGCATAATTCATGTAAAATGCACTTGGATGCAGTAAGACAAATATTGGGATATGTAAAAAGGAACATGCAACTTTGGTTTGTTTTATGAGAGAAAAGTTAAGCCATGTATATATACATACACAAATGTAGATTAGACACAAAATGTGATGGATCAAATGTCAACAAGTGAATTTTCATTCTTACTTGGGACTCCAATCATTTCATGGAGTACAAAGAAGCAACCAATTCTCGCTTTCTCAAGTACAAAAGTTGAAGATAGAGACACTATGCAAGCCATTTGTGAAGCAACATGGATTAAGTACCTTCTTGATGACATGGAAGTCTAGATCGAAAAAAATTGATCATCTATTTTGAGGATATGAGTAGGATTATGCAATCAAAGAATCAAATTTATCATGTCAATTGAAAGCACATCAAAGTTCACCATCACTTTGTTTGGTAGAAGGTCATTGAAGGAGAAGTGGAGCTCATTCACATCAAAACTATAGAGCAGTGTCGAGATGAAACTCCTCAGGGAAGTGTGCACTGATTTTTTTCAAAGTTCATTGATTAGTGATTTTTGGTGTGATGTTTTGATCGAGAAATGGTTGCAATTTGTGCATATTTTCGTTGATTTAATTGACAGTTAGATGTGGAACCATGTGATTCTTGTATATTAGGCATGTATATTTATAAATACCCATTATGCTAACTTTTGACCCATAAACCCTTAGGTTTGACCCTTGAAACCCCTCGAGAACATGACTTTGCCCCATGAGAACTGATCCTAAACCCTTAGAAACCCTTGGAGTTTAGGTCCAAAGTATAAATAGACCTTTGAAATGACATGCTTGACTTGATTGTGATCAAAATCCTAATTTCTATGATAAAAAATCCTAACTTAGACCCTTAGAATCGGCGTTAACCCTAGGGCAAACCCTTAAAAATAATTAAATTGTGAATATCCAGTATGAAACCGAAACCTTAGTTTAAGAAAAATAAAAAGAGAAAAAGAAAAAGGACCGAAAATAGAAAAACAGGAATTGCAAAAATAAAAAGAAGAAAAACCAAAATAAAAATAAGAGGTGGGGTTTTCCCAAAATAGCAGATGAACATGCAAGATGATTCTAGAAATAGAAAGTTTGGGAGGAAGTTAGAAGAATCTAGAAGGATGTCCTAGGGAGGGGGAACCTATAAATCGGGGACCAAGCCTCATTTGTTTCTCCCCGTGGATCTCCTGTGTGGAACTCCTTTCCAGGTAAACTTCTACCCCCCTCTCTTGTTCATTCTTATTCACATTCGTCCTTCACTTTTGAGTTCATTTTCCATCTCGGAGAGAGAGTAGTTGATGTAGATGATGCTTCAGGATGGCAAGCTTTTGTGATGCAATCATGTTTGTAGTTGGCCTATGTATCCTACAACAATTGATTAAGGTTTGAGGTTTCTCATTGTGAGCATACTACTCTGCACTTAGAGAGAGAGAACCATACGTTTCTTTGGTAATTATGGAGATTTTGTAAGTACAATTCAGAACATATGTATCCTACAACAATTGATTAAGGTTTGAGGTTTCTCATTGTGAGCATACTACTCTGCACTTAGAGAGAGAGAACCATACGTTTCTTTGGTAATTATGGAGATTTTGTAAGTACAATTCTGAGCATATGTATCCTAACAACAATTGATTAAGGTTTGAGGTTTCTCATTGTGAGCATACTACTCTGCACTTAGAGAGAGAGAACCATACGTTTCTTTGGTAATTATGGAGATTTTGTAAGTACAATTCAGAACAAGAAAGGTTGATTCTCGAGAGAGAGCGACAACAGTTGGCTACCGCTAAACGTAGAGAGAGAGAGAGAGAGAGAGAGAGAGAGAGAGAGAGAGAGAGAGAGAGAGAGAGAGAGAGAGAGAGAGAGAGAGAGAGAGAGAGAGAGAGAGAGAGAGATGGAGGTCACATGCATCAGGCTCGTAGAGAGGGATAGAAATTTCGGAAGAGAATTAGGCTCGGTGAGTACTGATGGAGACTTGCACATGGTATTCAGTTGTTGCAGAATGTCGATGGACATAGAGAGAGCTACAGGGAGAGAGAGATACGCACGCATCGACAGAGAGAGAGATACGCACGCACGTTGTAGATGGGTCGAGAGAGAGAGTTACAGTCCAGAGAGTTGCGCATGGGAGAGCTATTTCCATGTCCATAATAGTGCTTCAGCAATAAATTTACAAGATTCACCGTTATACAAAACTAATCGAGTTGTAGAAGTGATCAGGAGGTAGAGAGAGATGGGGAGAGAGATTAAGGGAGTTGAAGGGCGGTGCTAGAATTTGGAGACAGATGCGCAAATATCGGTGGAGAGAGAGAGGAGCGCTTGCACGCTGTGCAGTGCCAGACGACGGAAGAGAGAGAGAGAGATGGGTCTTGGTGGCTACGCATCAAGAGAGAGTTAGACAGATATGCATGCACGGACGCCTATTGATTGGCTGATTCAATGAGAGAGAGAAAGAAAGAGAGAGAGAGAGAGAGAGAGAGAGAGAGAGAGAGAGAGAGAGAGAGAGAGAGAGAGAGAGAGAGAGAACTATGGTGGCCACACTGAGAGAGACGCTATGAGGGTGCTCTAGAGAGAGATGGATGCGTGCATTTCTATAGCATAATCAGATAGAGAGAGATTTAGGAGTCGGTACTGTTGGTAATTTCAGTGGTTGCATCACGTGAAGACGGAGGAGGAATTGGAGATAGAGAATCGGGTTGTCTTGGCAACACTTGGCACGTGCTAGAGATGGTAGAGAGAGACCATCGCTATTGGCTGATGTGTCGCCATTGTCGAAGAAGGAGTCAGGTGATGGGAAGAGCCGACGGGGTGTTGGATCAAGCCCCTTGTGTGCACCGTTCCCACATCCGATGAGCGACGTCTGCACGCTGGGCACCTCGCCCTCTCTCTCGTGTGGTGATCGTCGTAAGGACCCTACCCTCTCGAAAGAGATGAGCAAATGTGCATATGCATAAGACCATAGGCATCAGGAATGAAAGAATCCAGATACAACACAAAAACACGGAAGTCAGGGGATCGGTGTGCAGACAAAGCTCAATGATATAATGTAAATGCCACCAAAGTCGTCCAATAAAATCTGAGTGATACAATGATGCCTGCTGTAGTGCAGGTCGCTGATATAGAAATCCGCTACAGTGTGGATGGGCAAATACAAATATGCCGTCGCTATAGTACGGATCAGACAAATATAATGTAGACCCCCTGCTATAGTGCAAGAAGTCACCCTCGAGTCTCGATAGTCTTCAAAACTTTTCTTTTCTTTGGTCTTCACTCCAAGCTTTCGACGGGGATACTCTTTACTTCAGTCTTGAATCACTTTCTTCACTTCATATCCTCAAATCATGAGAACCCGCAACCTGGAAAGAAGATCTGCAAGGATAGTGCACGTGGTGTATTCTTTACTTCGGTCTTTCAATCAATGCTTTCTTCACTTCATATAATCTCTGGAATCATCAACTGCAACCTAGACTTGGAGAGAAGGTCCACAAAGAAATCCACGAGGAGAGAAATGCTTCACTTTGCTCTTCAAATCTTCAACTTCACTTCATATAATATCTCCAAAGGTACAGATCATGAGAAACCACCTAGACCTGGAGAAGCGTTCCACAAGAGATCCAGGGGGTATATAGATTCTTCACTTCGGTTCTTCAAATCTCTTCTGCCCCTCAGAATGCCTAAGACCATAGGCATCGAATGATACAATGATGCCTGCTACAGTGTAGATTGGTGATATAGCAAACCGCTACAGTGCGGAATGCAAGAAGTCGCCCTCGAGTCTCGGTAGTCTTCAGAACTTTTCTTTTCTTCAAGTATCCTCGGCAATAACTTTTCTTCTCTTTACTTCTTGAGAAATCCAACAATCACTTCATATAATATCTCCAAATAATCAACCGTAATGTGGAGGATAGATCCACAAAGAAGTTGGACGGGGGTGACGTACTCTTTACTTTCCTCACTTCATATAATCTCTAACATAATCAACTGCAACCTGGACCTAGAAAGAAGAACCACAGAAATCTCCACGGGGTGGAGGGGGTGAATAATCAATTAGTGCTTGTGAAAGATAAAATGAAATACACCAAAAACAATACCCCTTCTTTGCTTTGATTTTATGATGGATTTTGTTTATATTTTATTTTTATATTACACATATCTATCTACATCCCCTTTGATATGCAAAGATGCGCTCCAGACAAATAACAGTAACTCATTTTTCTTGCTCAAAGTTATTCTCAATTGAGTTCATACTTTTTAAGACACTCTTTATTCAATGCAAAATAGTAACTCTATTGACATTATGCTCTAACCATATAAAGGTTGCACTTTGTCTAACGGCTCAATTTCCTTGGTGGAAGAATAACGATAATCTCTTATGCTCAAAGGGAAAAAATAGCATGATAATTTGCGTGTAGTTAGAACAGCGTGAGAAATCCTCCTATTATGTATAGATTTTAATTACCATGGTAGACAATACTTAAGCTAATGTTTATATTGACCACGACTTTTCCATATAGAGTAAAAAACTAATCGAATTATCTTGTGTAAGAGACTTCATCCTCATATAAGTTGTGCCAATCATTTGCTCTATAATGAACCAAATGTAGGCGGTTTAACTCTTAATTCCATCTCGGGTATACAGAGACTCTCTCTCTCTCTATCTCTCTCTCTCTCCTCTCTCTCTCTCTCTCTCTCTCCTCTCTCTCTCTCCTCTCTCTCTCTCTCTCTCCCTTATCAATTTTGCATTTCTCTGCATAGTGCCTTTCACTGCCTCCATCTCTCTCTCTCTCTCTCTCCCTCTCTCTCTCTCTCTTTCTCTCTCTCTCTCTCTCTCTCTCTCTCCCTCTCTCTCTCTCTCTCTCTCTCTCTCTCTCTCCCCCCCCCCCCTCTCTCTCTCTCTCTCTCTCTCTCTCTCTCTCTCACTCGCTCGTTTATGATGCATTTTTGCAGCCAACATTCGTTGTAGACATTCGTATTTTCCTCTCTCTCTCTCTCTCTCTCTCTCTCTCTCCATTTTCATTCCTGCACAAGCTGTGCTTCATCTACGGTGCAGCGTCGATCACCTCTCTCTCTTTCTCTCTCTCTCTCTCTCTCTCTCTCTCTCTCTCTCTCTCTCTCTCTCTCTCTCTCTCTCTTTCCAGTGTCCCGAACAACAGCGCTATCATCAAACACTGCTCGGAGCATTATTTGTCCTCTCTCTCAAAGAGTTGCTTCAATCTCTCTGTCTCCACCCACAGTGATCTGCGCATGAGATTTCTATCATCACCGGCTGTGTCGGTTCACATACTTCATTCTTGTTATGCAATCTCTCTCTCTCATCCTGATTTCTGTGCGCTTGTCGTATTCTTCTGCATCGCTACATCTCCCTTCTTGTCTCACAACCCTTTCTACACCATCCATCTTCTAGACAATAGAACAATGTTGACACCTTTAGCTTCTACACAGTCTTACTACCCATGGGTCAGATTCTCTGTGTCCCCATCAACGCCCTATCTATTGTGATAGAGAATTAGCACCGAGGGCATTTCAATTCATGCTTTTTGTGCCATCATCATAGAATTATGGTGCAGTAATTTGTTAAGGTTATCTCTGCATCGGAAAACAACTTTGAACAAATTCAATATAGCACAAACATCACTTCTTAGTTTTTGTTCCAGAAGTATTAGTCATGTCTGAAGCCATGGCCTTCATCTCCTCAAACAGGCATGTATGCTGGAAGGAAGTGCCCCCAACATGCACGGTTGCAATGCTGCCGGAAGAACTACCGTCTCCATTGAATAAAGTCCAATCTCAATAGAGATCTGATGACCTCGAAGGACCGACAATAAAGAACTGCTAGAATACTCGGATGAAGAGGAAGCTACATCCGATCACCAGCGTTCATGAATTGGCTCTTGTTTCCTCCTTTGTCTCCCTCTCGACCTCCATTTCTCTTTCTTCTGTAACACAATACTAAATTCTTAAGAAACCAATTCATGAAAGAATATTAAAACAATTCAACTTTCTCTCTCTCTTTCTCTCCATGTTTCTCTCTCTCTCTCTCTCGGCATGCTAATGGATCTCTCTCTTGGCATGCTAATGGAAAGCAAGAACAGGGAACTTAAAATGCATGAACAACAAATGTAAAGAACAAGGAAAGGTAAGGAACATACCTGGAAATAAGAACCACACCACAAGAAGAAACAAATGAGGCTTGCCCCCCTATTTATAGGTTCCCTCGCCTAGGACATCCTTCTACATTCTTCTAACCTCCTCTCAAACTTTCTAATTCCAGAATCATCTTACATGATCATTTTATATTTTGGTAAAATCCCATCTCTCATTTCTATTTTTGGTTTTCTCTTTTTATTTTTTGAATTTTCTTCTTTCTATTTTTGGGTCTTTTTCTTTTTCTCTTTTTATTTTTCTTAAACTAATGTTTGCTTTCATACCTATATACAAATTAATTCAAACTCAAAGACTAGACTTACATGGGACTACTAAGGTTCTAGCCTAGGGTTTTGAAGGGTCAAACCTAGGTTTTCCATGGGTCTAGAGTTACTTTCATGGGTCAAATATACAACCTAGTCCACATATTTGGCGTGGATCTCATCTCATAATTAATTAAATCGGCCAAAATATGCACATTTTGTAACCCTTTCTTGATCAAAACATCACTCCATAATCAGAAAATCAATCAACTTTGAAAAAAAATCAATGCACACTTCCCTGAGGAATTTCATCCTAACATTCACCCCCACTAGACCTGCACATCGTCTCGATGGGCCAACCAACAAAATCCAACAGAAGCGTATCAGGCTTCTTTTGAAACACTTTTTACCTTTTATGTTCTTCTTTTCAAAAATGAAAATGTGATGTCATACACTCCATGCAGGTTTATAAAGATTAATACAAATTTTAGAAAATTAAGTAGATTCAAGCTTCACAAACATCATACGATGTTTTTGCTTTTGCAATTGGACAAGTAACCATATGAACAAACCATTGGCTTTCTAGATCTTTTGTTTGTTCAACTAGTTCAGATCGAGCAACTCATCCTAAGTACTATCATATACTAACCTAGTTTTTAGAATATGCCCTATTCCCCTATTTGTCCCCTACTGTCCAACTCTCCATCACATTCTTTTCTTTTCTTTTATTTTTTTAGTTTTCTTTTTCTTCTTCTTTTTCTTTTCTTTTATTTTTCACTTCATCTCAGCTCAGTATTTCGTTTTATCTTTCTTTCACAAATCTGCCTATGTCGAAATCGGGTGCGACTCATGGGCTTGTCCACCTGGCCAAGTTTAGCCCACCTGTCTGCCGGCTCGACATAGCACATGATATACACAATGTCAGCCATACATGAAATCGACATCAGCTCGTGGCTCTAACCACCCGGCCAGAGTGAGTCCACCCGCTTATCGACCCATGCAGCTGCATGACAACAGATAGGTCAGGTCTAGGACGAAACTAGCCACGGCTCGTGGCCTTGATCGCCCGACCAAGGTGGTTCCACCCACCTACTAGCCCATCGCAATGCACTAACAACATACACACACATATAAGTTAGCTTGAGTATGAAGGTTTTTCATAAATCATGATCCATTTGGAGGTAAGATCTCATAAGAAATAAATAGTAGGATCAAAGAATGCCACTCAATAAGTGTTCAAATAATTCAGCATATACATGCACTTGGTCTAAGCATGCCATCACATTCCCAAGCTTTCACTCCCAAAAATCTCGAGTCTGCTAACGGATTCTATTCATGTCACTCCTAGTCGTTCATGCTTCGTGCAAACCCATAATAGATATTTTCTATCTTCAATTTACATGATTTTCTTAAATTGATACATATCTTTATCACACAATAATGCAATGCATATGCTCTATGAGAAAGACAAACAGATTTCAAATCAGAAATATTTCACCTGGTCATTTTAGTCCATCCTCATCATTGATTGATCCAGCTTTTCTTCAATTTCATGGTCTATCATTCTTCATCAGCATCAGCCTCAATATCATCAGCACCCTCCAATATCATCATCATCGTCATAATCATCATCATCATCAATCATCATTATTCATCAATCATCATCATTCATTAATTATCATCATCATTCATTAATTATCATCATCATAATCATCATTAATCATCATTCATTCATTAATCATCATAAATCATCAATAATCCATCAATCATCAATCGTTATCAACATCAATCATTATCATTCTTCATCATCAATCATCTTCATTATCAATCACTAATCATCTTCATCATCATTCATCATCATAAACCATCATCATCATCAATCATTAATCATTTTCATCATCAATCATTAATCTTTCAATCATGATAAACCATCAATCAATAATCTTTCATCAATCATCATTATCAATCATCAAATATCAACCATTCATCAGTCATCATCATCCATCATAATCATCATCTTTCATCAATAATCATCAATCATCATAAACCATCAATCATCATCATTTCCATCATCAATAATTAATTATCATTCGCTATCATCATCAATCAATCATCATTATCATTAGCTATCATCAATCAATTGCTCTTGATCATTCTTATGCGTTTTCATTATGATTCTTCTTCAATCATCATTCACGATTTGCAAATATGTCTTGAAAATTTAGATTTCTACTTCTCTTATTCTTTTTCAAACTCTTAGAAGTCTTTGAAGTCGTCTTTACATTCCCTTCAATTCACGTAATACTATCCTCAAGCAATTGCTTTTCTGCTTCGTTAGCTCCTTTATGAGATTTTATATCTTCTTGCGTTTCTTCTTTACTCTTTTCTTGTTCAATTTGTTTGTCAAAGTTTATTTGGGATTGTAATTTGGTAATTTTCTCTTGATCAAATAGATCCTCATTAGTTAAAAGTTTTGGATCAAATGAAACATAGAGATCCTGCTCTTTCTTTGATTTCTCTTGATTTTCTCTATCAGATTCCCTTTTATGATCTATTTCTATTTGTTCTCTTAATATCTGCTTAATATTTTTCTTCTCGACCTTTATTTGTCTACCTTTGGTTTCTTCAATAGATTTCTCTTGACTCTCAATAGATAGCATTCTAATTTGTTCATCAGATCTATAATCTTCATGCCTTTTTGGTCTCCGCATCTTTTGAATTGGCTTTGTTCTAGTCTTGGTCTCTTCAAAATATTCCTTTATCCCACCTCTTCCTATGTTCAAATGCAAAGGTATCTCCCCTTGATATTTACAATTTTTTCCTTCATGCTCAAAAGGTTGTGTTTACATGCACTCTCATATTCCAGAGAATTCCAGAACATATGTCCAAACTGATCACACTAAAAGCAATGTATAGGTCTCTTGTCAGCCCAACTTGATTTCCTAGGTATCGCTCTAGGCATGGTTCTTCTAAGACCTAATGACTCTTTTTGTGCAGATATTCCTTGGACCTTTACCACATGTTCATGGTCATATTTCAATGTTTGTAGATCTTTAACTTGATTAGACAAGAGGTCAACCTTATGTTTCCATTCAGAAATCCAAGAATCCATTTTATTTTTTACACCTTTAATACTTATGCCCATTAGCTAGATACTGTCAGATATTGCATTTATTGTTTGCATTGAGGTCATCACAATACTAAATTTTGATTTTATAGATTCATTTATGTTTATTTCTATTTCCCTAAATCGCTCTTCATATTTCCTAAATTGTTCCTCAATCATTTTGTTCATTTTAGTTTTCCTCTTCTTATGATCTAAGCTAAGAATTAGATTCTTAATCTATGCGTCAATAGAAAAGTGCACACTCATATGATCAAAACTGACGTAAAAAGTGGATGATCAAAGTCAGACAGTCAAAAGCAATCTTTCTGTTCAAGTGTGTGGAACGATGCAAAATTCAAAGAACTTAAAATGATGGTACCTGGAATATCCGATTTGATGCCGAGGTTCCTATTTTCTCTTCTCAAGGAGTGGGTGGCGTGTCGAGGATCACTGGGAAATTGCCTCACTTCACGTCGCGTTCAGGTGTCGGAGAAGGAAGCAGGTGAATGGGAAGAGCCGACGCTTCACGTCGGTGAGCGGCGTCTGTGCGCTGGGTGCCTCACCCTCTCTCTGGTATGGTGATCGTTGTAGGCCCCTACCCCACGTAAGAGATGAGCGAACGTGTGTACGCATAAGATCGTAGGCATCGGGAACGAAAGAATCCAGGTACCATGCTAAAGCATGGAAGTCACGGGATGGGTGTGCAGAAAAAGCTCAATGATACACTGTAGGTGCCACTGAAGTCATCCAATAAAATCTCAATGATACAAAGATTCCCACTACAGTGCGTGTCGATGATACACCAAAACCGCTACAGTGCGGTATGGTGATATACAATGTGCCGCCGCTATAGCGTGGATCTACCAAACATAAGGTAGGCCTCTCGCAAGAGTGGGAAAAGGTGCCCACGATCTTCGGCTTCAGTCTTTGCAGTCCAAGCTTTCCTTCACTTTACTTCGGTCCTTACTTCACTGCAAGTCTTCCCAAAAATAGCTTCTCTTCTCTTTACTTCAGAAATCCATGCAAAATCAAACCTAGAAAGAAGTTCCACTATGTTAGTACATTCTAAAATACATTCTTGGGAAAAAATGTAAGAGTAGCACTTCATAGCAATCAAAAATATCATGAAGCTCTTTGGGAAAAATAGATTTTCATGCATTTGTTTAATATCATCGTTAGATTCGGGAAGCAATTTATCATTTATCTTGAATTTGTTTTTATCTGAAGTCATTTATAAAGGTTGTTTCAACTCTTGTGGGTGAACCCGTCAATCTATCATAACATTGCTGGCAATAATGCTTATCAATTAATATTTCATAGGTATATCCTCAAATGGAACTTCATTCTTCATTTTAGATTGAAGTTGGGATTCGCCAACCACCATAATTAACAACATATTTTATTCTTTTAAAGCGTGCCTCTCTCATATCAATTTAGTCCATTTCCTCCTTTTAATTCTGCAACATCATGAATTCAAAAGTTCTACAAATTCTACATCTATCAGGAATTATTTCCTTTACATTCTCAAATATTCCTGCATAGCAATTGTTCTGCCATTCAAAACCGTGATGAATCTCTCTCGCTCATACTTTTGCTTTTCGATTCCTCTCTGCCTCCAAATTTCTCTTTGCCACCTTACCTTTGCACATCGCCATTAGTTAGTCTCTCTCCCCTTGTTCTCTGACGCGGAGTAGGCTCCACCTGGCAGTGACATAAGCCTCTCTCTCCGTTCATGCCGCTTGCAGCCTCCATTTTCCTCTGTCGACCAACCTTGTAATGAACTCTCTCTCTCCCATCCAGATCTATAGCGCCATTCTCTCCCTGCAAGCTTCTGCCACTCTCTCTCTCTCTACATGGTGTCGCGATGATATCCCTCAGGGAAGTGTGCATTGATTTTTTTTCAAAATTGATTGATTCTCTGATTATGGAGTGATGTTTTGATCAAGAAAGGGTTACAAATTGTGCATGTTTTGGTGGATTTATTTAATTATGAGATAAGAATCCATGTCAAATATGTGTACTAGGTTGTATATTTGAGCCATGAAAGTAACTCTAGACCCATGGAAAACCTAGGTTTGACCCTTAAAAACCCTAGGATAGAACCTTAGTAATCCCATGTATCATAAGTATAATCTTTGAATTCGAATTAATTTGTATATAGGTATGAAAGCAAACCTTAGTCTAAAAAAAAATAAAAAGAGAAAAAGAAAAAGACCCAAAAATGGAAAGAAGAAAATTGGAAAAATAAAAAGAGAAAAACCAGAAATAGAAAAGGGATTTTCCCAAAATAGAAAATGATCATGTAAGATGATTCTGGAATTAGAAAGTTTGAGAGGAGGTTAGAAGAATCTAGAAGGATGTCCTAGGCGAGGGAACCTATAAATAGGGGACCAAGCCTCATTTCTTTCTCCCCGTGGACATTTCTGTGGTTCTTCTTTCCACGTATGTTCCTTACGTTTCCTTGTTCTTTAAATTTGTTGTTCATGCATTTTAAGTTTCCTGTTCGTGCTTTCCATTAGCATGCCAAGAGAGAGACACATTAGCATGCCAAGAGAGAGAGAGAGACAGAAATAGGGAGAGAGAGAAAGAGAAAGTTGAATTGTTCTATTGTTCTTTCATGAATTGCTTTCTTTAGAATCTAGTATTGTGTTATAGAAGAAAGACAAATGGAGGTCGAGAAGGAGAGAGAGGATGAAAGAAGAGCCAATTCATGAAGGTTGGTGATCGGATGTAGCTTCCTCTTGATCCTAGTATTCTAGCAATTCTTTATTGTCGGTCCTTCAAGGTCATCACATCTCTATTGAGATTGGACTTTATTGAATGGAGGCGGTAGTTCTTCCCATTGCATTGCATTCCTACATGTTGGGGGGGGCACTTCTTTCCATCACACATGCCCATTTGAGGTGATGAAGGCCATGGCTTCAGACATGAGTAGTACTTCTGGAACAAAAACTAACAAGTGATGTTTGTGCTATATTGAATTTGTTCAAATTTGTTTTTCGATGCATAGATAACCTTAATAAATTACTCCGCCATAATTCTATGATGATGGCACAAAAATCCTGAATTGAAAAGCTCTCGGTGCTTATTCTCTATCACATCGGATAGGGCGCTGATGGAAACACAAAGAATCTGACCCTTGGGTAGTAAGACTGTAGAAGCTAAAGGCGTCAACATTGTTCTATTGTCTACATGATGGATGGTGTAGAAAGGGTTGTGAGATGAGAAGGGAGATCTAGCGATGTAGAAGAATATGGCAAGAACACAGAAATCCGGATGAGAGAGAGAGAGATTGCATAAGAACAATGAAGTCTTTGACCCGACACAGCACTCGATGACACTAATCTCACATGCAGATCACCATGGGCGGAGAAAGAGAGAGATTGAAACAACTCTTTGAGAGAGAGGATAGATAATGCTGCAAACAGTGTTTGACGATAGCGTTGCTGTTCAGGACACCACAGAGAGAGAGAGAGAGAGAGAGAGAGAGAGAGAGAGAGAGAGACAGAGAGACTAGTGGTCGACATGTAGAGATGTTCGCAGAGAGAGAGAGAGAGAGAGAGAGAGATAGAGAGAGAGAGAGGAAAATACAGGCACTGTAGGTCAGTGTCCACAACGAATGTCGACTGCAGAAAGGCATCGCAAACAAATGTGTGTGTGAGAGAGAGAGAGAGAGAGAGAGAGAGAGAGAGTCTATATACCAAAGATGGAATTAAGAGTTAAACCGCCTACATTTGGTTCATTATAGAGCAAACGATTGGCACGACTTATATGAGGATGAAGTCTCTTACACAAGATAATTCGATTAGTTTTTTACTCTATATGGAAAATTCATGGTCAATATAAACATTAGCTTAAGTGTTTTGTACCATGGTAATTAAAATCTAAACATAATAGGAGGATTTCTCAGGCCGTTCTAACTACACACAAATGATCATGTTATCTTTTCCCTTTGAGCATAAGAGATTATCGTTATTCTTCCACCAAGGAAATTGAGCCGTTAGACAAAGTGCAACCTTTATATGGTTAGAGCGTAATGTCAATAGAGTTACTATTTTCCATTGATTAAAGAATGTCTTAAATAGTATGAACTCAATTGAGAATAACTTTGAGCAAGAAAAATGAATTACTATTATTGTCGGGAATGAATCTTTGCATATCAAAGGGGATGTATGTGCATATCAAAGGGGATGTAGATAGATATGTGTAATATAAAAATAAAATATAAACAAAATTCATCATAAAATCAAAGCAAAAAAGGTGTATTGTTTTCGGTGTATTTCATTTTATCTTTCAAAAGCACTAATTGATTATTCACCCCCCCACCCCGTGGACATTTTTGGTTCTTCTTTCCAGGTCCACGTTGCAGTTGATTATGTCAAATATTATATGAAGTGAAGAAAGTAAAGAGTATGTCACCCCCGTTGAACTTCTTTGTGGATCTCTCCTGCAGGTTACGGTTGATTATTTGGAGATATTATATGAAGTGATTGCTGGATTTCTCAAGAAGTAAAGACAAGAGAAGCTATTGCCGAGGATACTTGAAGAAAAGAAAAGTTCTGAAGACTGTCGAGACTCGAGGGTGACTTCTTGCATTGTAGCAGGAGATCTATGTTATATTTGGCCGATCCGCACTATAGCGGCAGCATATTATATCATCATTCCGCACTATAGCAGTTTATTATATCACTGAGCCACAGTGTAGCGGGCACCATTGTATCATTCAGATTTTATTGGACGACCTCAGTTGCATCTACATTGTATCATCGAGCTTTGTCGGCACACCGATCCGGTGACTTCCATATTTTAGCATGGTATCTGGATTTTTTCCTTCTCGACGCCTACGGTCTTAGGCATTCTGAGGGGCAGAAAAAATTTGAAGAACCGAAGTGAAGAAGTTATATACCCCGTGGATCTCTTATGGAACGCTTCTCCACCTCTAGGTGGTCTCTCATGATCTGTACCTTTGGAGATATTATATGAAGTGAAGAAGATTTGAAGAGCAAAGTGAAGCTCATGGATTTCTTTGTGGACCTTCTCTCTAGGTCTAGGTTGTAGTTGATGATTTCAGAGATTATATGAAGTGAAGAAAGCATTGATTGAAGACCGAAGTAAAGAATACACCCCATGGACCGTCCTTATGGATCTTCTTTCGAGGTTGCGGATTCTCATGATCTAATGAATATTATATGAAGTGAAGAAAGTGATTGCAGACTAAAGTAAAGAGTATCCCCGTCAAACTTCTTTGTGGATCTCTCCTCCACGTTTCTGTGGACTATTGAAGTAAAGAGAAGAGAAGCTATTGCCGAGGATAATTGAAGAAAAGAAAAGTTCTGAAGACTAGCGAGACTCGAGGGTGACTTCTTGCACTGTAGCACGAGGTCTATGTTATATTTGGCCAATCCGCACTATAGCGGTGGCATATTTGTATTCGCCCATCCGCACTATAGCGGATTTCTAAATCAATGACCCGCACTATAGTGGGCATCATTTTATCATTCAAATTTTATTGGAGGACCTCTGTTGCATCTACATTGTATCATCGAGCTTTGTTTGCACATTGATCCGCAGACTTCCGTGTTTTAGCATGGTACTTAGATTTTCTTGTTCCCGATCCCTACGGTCTTATGCGTATGCTTATTCGATCGTCTCTTCCGAGGGGAAAGGGGCCTTACGATGATCGCCACATGTAGAGGAGGTACTGGGGTATCTACTTTTAACAAGAGCATGCAACAAGCACTCCAGTACTTCACCTACTCAAGGGAGGTTCTCCTTACGTAAATATACCCTTTAATACTTCTCTGAGCAGGCAGATATCAATGATTGCAGAGAGTTGTGAATACTCAAGAAAATATTAATGACAATTGACAATGAGGGAAGACTAATCACTCCTTAGTTCGAATGAATGATTACAACATAGGCAAGAGAAATGCTCTAAGTTGATGCTCTACGCTAGCATGCCACTCCAGAACTAAACACATTCATTACAAGAGATTCGTCCAATCCATACAGTGAACATAGCTAGATGCAGGTTAGCCCTGATCAATACAAAGTCTAAAGAATTGCTCTGAGGAAAAGAGCATAAAAATACCACTGATTCACAGTGGAAGACAAAGTCAGGCCACTCTCTTCACACTATAGTGCTATAAGCCCTCCACTAGGAAGCCCACGCTCTGTATCCACACCACAGAGTGACTTCCTACATATGGCTTGTAACCACAGAGTTCAAAGAGAGGATCTATGTACGCATGTGAGTATATGTGTGTATCTGAATGTATCCTAAATGAACACAAGTCCATTGCTTTTATAGGCTCCAATAGGCCAAGAGGGCCTTGTCGATTCCTCACGTCCACTGATCATGCGCCGGTTGATTGCCCAAAATTGGAGGGGTGAATCAAATATGCCACCAGACTTAAATTGGATCCTCAAAAATAGGTAGTCGTCATGAATGGTTGGCAGCAACAGTCATTTTCCCTCCTTTCACTTTTACCATCTAGTTATCACCTTCTACAACTAACACTTGTGCAGTCCCTTTCTGATCCTTCTTACCATGTGGAGGTCGACCTCTAGCAATTGTATTTGACTTTTCAGATGCACAGGCACTATTCGCATTCTGCCTTTCCTGGATGCATCCAGAGAACCAAACTTAGGTCTTGAGATCACATGCTGATATTGACTTTTAGTTTGATATGTAAGTTGTACATTGGATTTGAGCATCTTGTTCCATGGAAGATCTGAAATAAAACACCTACTAGAGAGAGAGAGAGAGGGAGGGAGGGAGGGGGCCGCGGGGGCTGTGGAGGAGGGAGGGGTGGTGAGGGGCGGGGTTTGTGGGGCTTGCGGGTGCGGGGGCAGAGGGGAGAGAGAGAGAGAGAGAGAGAGAGAGAGAGAGAGAGAGAGAGAGAGAGAGAGAGAGAGAGAGAGAGAGAGAGAGAGAGAGAGAGAGAGAGAGAGAGAGACAGAGAGACAGAGAGACAGAGAGAGAGAGAGAGAGAGGGAGGGAGGGAGGGGGCAGCGGGGGCTGTGGAGGAGGGAGGGGTGGTGGGGGGCGGGGTTTGTGGGGCTTGCAACTGCGGGGTGCAGAGGGGGAAGAGAGAGAGGGAGATGGAGAGAGAGAGATAAAGAGAGAGAGAGAGAGAGAGAGAGAGAGAGAGAGAGAGAGAGAGAGAGAGAGAGAGAGAGAGAGAGAGATAGAGAGAGAGAGAGGGGGCGCGAGGGTTGTGGAGGAGGGAGGGGTGGTGAGGGGCAGGGCTTGTGGGGTAGTCGGCTGCGGGGTGCAGAGGGGGAAGAGAGAGAGAGAGAGAGAGAGAGAGAGAGAGAGAGAGAGAGAGAGAGAGAGAGAGAGAGGGCCACGGGGGCTATGGAGGAGGGAGGGGTGGTGAGGGGCAGGGTTTGTGGGGCTGGCGGCTGCGAGGTGCAGAGGGGGAGAGAGAGAGAGAGAGAGAGAGAGAGAGAGAGAGAGAGAGAGAGAGAGAGAGAGAGAGAGAGAGAGAGAGAGAGAGAGAGAGAGAGAGAGAGAGAGACGCCCCGGGGGCTGTGGAGGAGGGAGGGGTGGTGAGGGGTGGGGTTTGTGGGGCAGACGGTTGCGGGGTGTAGAGGGGAGAGAGAGAGAGAGAGAGAGAGAGAGAGAGAGAGAGAGAGAGAGAGGGAGGGAGGGGGCCGCGAGGGTTGTGGAGGAGGGAGGGGTGGTGAGGGGCGGGGTTTGTGGGGCTTGCGGGTGCGGGGGGCAGAGGGGGAAGAGAGAGAGGATCGTGCGGTGCTAGAGACCCCCAAATCAAGTCATTGCACCATCGCGGTGCAACTTTTCTTCATACAACTATTCTTCATATGCATATTGAATAGACTAAATAAACTACAACCACTGAATGAAATATGGTATGTATAGTGAATGAAGTTGTTCCATCTTGTCTTAATTTAGGTAATTCTTCACCCTGGAGATATTGACCAGGGGTATCTTCTTACCCTGCAAATCCTCCAGATGCACTGCTCCATGTGCTAATACCTTTATCAATTTGTATGGTCCTATCCATTTGGGTGCCAATTTTGTTGAAACTGTTCGAATTTGATGCACCAGAACTAAGGATCCTTCATGTATTTCATTGGACCTAAGATATCTATCCTGTAATCTTTTGCGCTCTTCTTATGTTGCCTGAAGCTTTTGCATTGGTCCTTCTCTGTATTCTTCTAATGCCACCAGTCTCCTAATGGGAGGTTCAATTCCAATGGCCTTGGCTCCCATTTCTCTTTTGATAACAAATTTGAATGGTGCTAACGCCTCTTTTCCATATATTAAGCGAAATGGACTCTCGCCAATGGTTCCCCTTTTCGTAGTTCTGAAAGCCCAAATTGCATCGATCAATGCTTGTGGTCAGGAGCCTTGATGATCGAAGGATAATTTGCAAAGCAATCGAATCAAAATCTTATCAAAACTTTCTGCTTGGCCATTCACCCTTGGATAGTAGGCGCATGACTTTTTATGAAAAACCTTGTACATGTCAAATATACATTGGAGCAACTGATTTACAAAATGTGTGCCTCTATCACTGGTGATTTCCAATGGGCAACCAAATCTTGAGAAAATACGTTTATATAAAAACTTAGGTACTGTTAAAGCCGTGCAGTCCACAGTCCCTTTAGCCTCTATCCATTTAGTTGCATAATAGGTGGCCATCAAAATATACTTCTTACCCCTAGGGTGACCAGTTGGACTAATAGGTCCTATGAAATCAAGACCCCATCGTTCAAATGGGAGCCATCCTGTAGATATGACTAATGGTTGGAAATTCAATCTGGTTGGCGTAGGAGCATACCTCTGGCAGATGTGGCATTCTTTAGCAAACTTGATCGCATCCTTGTAAATAAGAGGCCACCATAGTCCTTTGTGGATGATTCTGTGAGCCAACTCTTCCCCCTTTAGATGCCCTTCATTGTGTGCAGCCTCTAGCAAAAGATTTACCTCCTCTGGATAAACACACTTTCTCAAGATAGCATCCTGACAGTATTTATATAAATTTCCATTTATAAGTGCATATGCTTTGGCTTTTAGGAGCAATCTTCTCTTTTCTATAGGTGTCAAGTGTTCTGGGAGTTTTCGAATAGTGAGAAAATGGAGAATTCCCTCATACCAATCAGTTTGAGTCGCTAAGAGACTACTATCCACCAATTCATCATTAATACCTCTTGCCTTCTCACTCATTGCGGTCTTGGACACTTGATTTGCCATGTAGTGCTCTCTTCCGGGCTTAATATGAATATCAAAGTTGAATTCTTGAAACAGGAGTAACCATCTCCAAATCCTTCCAGCCACTCTAGGCTTGTTTATCAAGTAATTCAAGGGCTGATGGTCAGATATGACTATAAAATGTACACTAAGAAGGTAATGCCAAAACTTCTGAAGAGCAAATACAACAGCCAAACCTTCCCTTTCAGTCGTACTGTAGTTCTTTTCTGCCTTGGTGAGTAATCTGCTGGCATAGGAGATAGGTCTATCAACCTTGTGTGATGATGGTTGAGCTAGAACTGCACCAACAGCATGAAGACTAGCATCTGTATGCACATGAAACTCCAATGACCAGTTAGGAACACTTAAACGTGGAGCAGTACATAGCCTCAATTTTAGTTCACAAAATGCTTTCTCAGCTTCAGCACTCCATGAGAAGGGAACCTTTTTACTGGTAAGCCTTGACAAAGGCTTAGCTATTTCTGAATACATCCGTATGAATCTTCTATGGTATCCTCCATGGCCCAAAAAACTTTGCACTTCCTTTGGGCTTTGTGGAATAGGCATGGAAAGAATAGCAGTAACTTTTGCAGGGTCCACCATTATCCCTTTAGCAGACATTATGTGACCAAGAAGAGTGCCCTTGGTGACAAAAAAATGACATTTAGCAGGATTTAATTTCAAACCTGTTTTGAGACATTGCTCAAAGATTTCCTTTAGCTTTTCCAAATGATCAAGGAAATCTTGAACTGTTGCTCTTTTATATGTGCGTGAAAATACTGAAACGTCATCCATTAAAATGCGTAAAAAGGTTGTCAACCATTTGCCCAATATTAGATACATAGTTCTATTAAATGAAGCTGGTGCATTCTTCAAACCAAAAGCCATGCGGGTATAGACATAAGTGCCCCATGGAGTTACAAAGGCTGTTTTGTCCCTATCATCAAGATGAATCACTATCTGATTGTAGCCGCTGAAACCATCCAGGAAGCTATACAAAGTGTGACCAGCTACTTCCTCAAGTACTTGCTCTGTGAAGGGATGAGGAAATCCATCTTAAATATTCACTTTATTCAAGGCCCGAAAATCAAATCAGACTCTTATTTTTCCACTACTTTTCTTGGTCACAATAACCATAGAAGAAAGCCACCTGGAATGTTCTACTGGAACAATTATACCTGCTTCTTCTAGTTTTGTAATTTCCAATGTTACCGCCTCTGCATATTTCGGATTGAGTCGATATGGCCTACTTCTTGCAGGCGCGACTCCCTCAACTAAGGTTATCCGATGTAATCCAAGCTCTTTTGGTATCCCTGTTAGATCTTTGTAGGACCATTCGAAGACATTTTTGTAAGGAAAAAGTAAAGAAGTTACCTTCTGTAGCAAAGGAGGATAATGCCATAACCAAGAGGCCAAGTGGACTACTTGAGGGTTCTCTTCATCCCCTAGATTTACTTCTTGAACCAGTGTTTCAGGACTAGTCTTGTTTGAGAAATCATCACCACTGTATGCAGGAGTGGACTTTAACTTATATTCTGCAATATGTTCTCTGGTGTGTTCTTGAGGTATATCCAAAAAGGGGAGATCTTCTCTACATTCAGGCTCATAACCTTCTTGTTCTGAAACCTCTATAGTTGTTGCCCCTTCAACATTCGTAATCTCCTGCAAGCTCTCATTCTTCATCTCCTTATGAACCTCATGGCCTTTTCCTGCAAATCCTTCATCTGCAACTCCTTCCTCTATTTCATTGATTTCCACCGTGCAACATTCTGCACTTTCCATCATCCAATTCAGTAATGTATCTTCTTCTTGGGGTAGAGAGGGCATTACCTGAGTGTCATAGTATACCCAGTAGTTTTCCTTGAGTCGAATACTTCTTCCAAATGTAGTTGCAGCTGGCTATTGGTGCTTTTTGAAATCCATAGTTTGTTTTTCCCCCAATCTTGCAAAGCTTTTGCTTGCCTCAGCCAAGATCTCCCCAGGAGTAAAGGGTAAGAAGTCTCCTGTGGAAGTGCAATAACAAAAAAATCTAGAACAAAGTGGAAACCCTGTACTATCATCAGTACCTTTTCAATAATGCCAAGAGGTGCAACCCGATGTTGATCTGCTAGTGTAACTGTGAATGGTGCCAACTTGGTGGGGTTCAGATTCAGTTTCTTCATTGTGAAATCTGGCATCAAATTGATACCAGAGCCTCCATCTATGATCATGCCTGTGAGAGCTTCATCCTTTATACAAACAGATAATCTTGAGCTTTGGTAGTCTGCCAATGGTGCAGGGGGAAAATCAACCATGAAACCATCTATACTGGTTGATTGGATCAAGTGAGCAGAGTGTATAATCTTCAATAAGTCACTTCTTATTTTTGAATCCATCCTTATAAGTTCGTATAGACTAACCTTGTGATGAATGCCTTTCAAAGCCTGCTCAATGTTTACCTCATGTGGGTCTGCTTGCAGACTTGTTGGTTGGTCCCTTAATGAAGTAGCCATCCTTTCATAAGCTCCTTCAATGTTTGCTTGGTCCTTCCACCCAACCTTCTTTTCCTCCTCTTTATCCTGGAGTCCTTCTTGTTCCTCTTTACGGGTCACTACTGCTTGTCTGGCTCTAGTCATCATGGGCATTGCAGAGGATGAAACAACATAAGACTGAGTGGGCATACCTTCTTTTTGTGGAGAGACTGCAATCATGTGGATTGGAGCAGGATGGCTTCTTGGGCAATCTTTAGTGTAGTGATCCTTAGCCTCTGGACAATGCTGACAAGGAGGTGCATCTTTTGGAAGGGAACACCTATTTTGCATATGGCCATACTCACCACAACGATAGCACATCAATGGTCTATTATATCTAGGCTTTGTCATACGATTTTCCTCTCTATTAGGTGCATTTGAAGTACTAGCATAATATGAATCCAAAGCTTGAGGGTTACCTCATTGCTGTGTACCCTTGAGGTAGTAACAGTCTCTAGCTTCATGACCATCCTTTCCACAAAATTGATAGCTTACCTTATTAGGGCAATTAGCATTGGAATGTCCATTGTTGTTACATATTGTACACCAAATCTGCCTTCTTATATCCTGAGTGGTCCGCAAATCTTCTAACTCACGGCGAAGTTGGGCTACTTCATCATCAGTGTGACGCAATGGTGGCAAGACCTTCTCTTCTTTTTGATTTTGTTGCATTCTCAATGCCTCCAGTTCCTTCCTCAGTTGCCCAATAGGGTCTAGTTCTACAGCATAATTTGATTGTGTATCCCCTTCAAAATGTTGCCTAGCTTCTTCAATGCGTGATGTTGCTGCAACAAAATCATTGAGGGTTGCATCCAATCTAAGAGACTCACGTAGCTTCTGTTGAGATGACCTCGGCAGAGCTTTTTCTATCCATTTTTTAACCAAGAAGTCACCTGGAGCATGTGGCAGGCGTGCAACAAGTGCTTTTGTCCTAGTGTGAAGTTCATGAAAGGATTCACCTGGTCTCAGCCTTAAGTTCTCTAGCTGATGTAGAGCTCTTTCGGAGGAGTCACTTGGTCAAAATGTCTGTGAGAATGCCGTCTTCAAAGCCTCCCATGTAGCAAAGTGGCCATCTGCATATTGACTATACCATTTGTCAGCAAGGCCTTCCAATGTGGATGGGAAGAGTGCCAACATTGCATCCTCTCTATTTTGCAAACCTCGTCCACGGCATAAGGAGATGAACCTCCTCACATGATCATCTGCATCCTCATAAGCTTGTCCCTTGAAGGTAGGGAACTTGATATTGAGTCTGGAGAGTAAATGCGAGAGATCCTCCATTTGCACTGGTGTTCCTTCTAACATATCTAAGCAGAAGTCTAATGTTCTCCTATGCTTCTCTTTTGAGAGTGGTGTCACACCCAAATCAGTAGATAAATTCAAGCAGGGTAGAGGGGAGGTAGGTTCACTATTCGAAGATATAGCTGACTTGTTAAGGCTCCTTCGTACACGAAGAGGCTCCTTATCTACTCGTGTATGGGTCATGTACCTACTTGCAATTGCAGAAAATACTGAGAAGAAGACTATTACTATCCTCAGGGCATCTCACAGAACTGCAAGTGTCCCACCGTGCGTGCCCAACTGGAGGAGGTACTGGGGTATCTACTTTTAACAGGAGCATGCAGCAAGCACTCCAGTACTTCACCTACTCAAGGGAGGTTCTCCCTAGGGAAATATACCCTTTAACACTTCTGTGAGAAGGCAGATATCAATGATTGCACAGAGTTGTGAATAGTCAAGAAAATATTAATGACAAGTGACAATGAAGGAAGACCAATCACTCCTTAGTTCGAACAAATGATTACAACATAGGCAAGAGAAATGCTCTAAGTTGATGCTCTCGACTAGCATGCCACTCTAGAACTAAACACATTCATTACAAGAGATTCGTCCAATCCATACAATGAACACAACTAGATGCACGCTAGCCCTGATCAATACAAAGTCTGAAGAATTGCTCTAAGGAAAAGAGCATAAAAATACCACTGATTCACACTCGAAGACAAATCTAGGCCACTCTCTTCACACTATAGTGCTATTAGCCCTCCACTGAGAAGCCCACACTCTATATCCACAGCACAGAGTGAATTCCTACAGTAGGCTTGTTACCACATAGTGCAAAGAGAGGACCTCTGTAGGCATGTGAGTATATGTGTGTATCTGAGTGTATCCCAAATGAACACAAGTCCCTTGCTTTTATAGGCTCCAATAGGCCAAGAGGGCCTTGCCAATTTCTCACATCCACTAGATCATGCGCCGGTCGATTGCCCAAAATTTGAGGGGTAAATCAAATAAGCCACCAGTCTAAAATTGGATCCTCAAAAATAGGGAGTCTTCATGAATGGTTGGCAGCAACAATCATTTTTCCTTCTTTCACTTTTACTATCTAGTTATCACCTTCTACAATTGACACTTGTGCAGTCCCTTTTTGATCCTTCTTACCATGTGGAGGTCAACCTCTGGAAATTGTATTTTGACTTTTCAGATGCACATGCACTATTCGCATTCTGCCTTTTCCTGATGCATCCAGAGAACCAAACTTAGGTCTTGAGATCACATGCTGATATTGACTTTTAGTTTGATATGTAAGTTGTACATTGGATTTGAGCATCTTATTCCATGGAAGATCTGAAATAAAACACCTACCGAGAGAGAGAGAGAGTGAGGGAGGGAGGGGGCCGCGGGGGCTGTGGACGAGGGAGGGGTGGGGTTTGTGGGGCTGGTGGGTGCAGGGGGCAGAGGGGGAAGAGAGAGAGAGAGAGAGAGAGAGAGAGAGAGAGAGAGAGAGAGAGAGAGAGAGAGAGAGAGAGAGAGAGAGAGAGAGAGAGAGAGAGAGGGAAGGAGGGGGCCGTGGGGGCTGTGGAGGAGGGAGGGGTGGTGAGGGGCACGGATTGTGGGGCTGGCGGGTGCGGGGGGTAGAGGGGGAAGAGAGAGAGAGAGAGAGAGTGAGAGAGAGAGAGAGAGAGAGAGAGACAGACAGAGAGGGAGGGTCGCTACGAGGGTGGGGGAAGAGAGAGAGAGAGAGAGAGAGAGAGAGAGAGAGAGAGAGAGAGAGAGAGAGAGAGAGAGAGAGAGAGAGAGAGAGAGAGAGAGAGAGAGAGAGAGAGAGCGAGAGAGAGAGAGAGGGGGAGGGGGCCACAGGGGCTGTGGAGGAGGGACGGGTGGTGAGGGGCAGGGTTTGTGGGGCTGGCGAGTGCGGGGGGCAGAGGGGAGAGAGAGAGAGAGAGAGAGAGAGAGAGAGAGAGAGAGAGAGAGAGAGAGAGAGAGAGAGAGAGAGAGAGAGAGAGAGAGAGAGAGAGAGAGAGAGAGAGAGAGAGAGAGAGAGAGAGAGGGGAGAGAGAGGGAGGGGGTCGTTGGGGGGGCGGTGGAAGAGAGAGAGAGAGAGAGAGAGAGAGAGAGAGAGAGAGAGAGAGAGAGAGAGAGAGAGAGAGAGAGAGAGGGAGGGAGGGAGGGAGGGGCCGCAGGGGCTGTGGAGGAGGGAGGGTGGTGAGGGGCTGGGTTTGTGCTGCTGGCCGGTGCAGGGGGCAGAGGGGGAAGAGAGAGAGAGGATTGTGCGGTGCTACACCACACCAGAGAGAGGGCGAGGCGCCTAGTGCGCAGATGCCGCTTGTCGTACGTGGGAACGACACATACCATGGGTGTGATCCAACCCCGCGCTGGCTCTTCCCATCACTTGACTGCATGTTTGACAGCAAGTGGCAGATATCTTCACCAAAGCTCTTCCGAAATACAAATTCTTCTACCTCATAGAAGCTTTAGGAGTTAGAAAGCTTTAGTTTGTATCTAGATTTCATTTCATGTAGATTTCATCTTATCTGCACATATGTACTTATTTCATTTTGTATTTAATAATATTCTCAATTTGAGGGGGAGATTCTATGATGTGGCACACTCTTATCCTAGAAAAAATATGATGTAATAATAGGTTTTCAGTTGTGGTGCAACCTATGGTTATCCAAAAGAAGGGGACCTTCCTCGTCATCTCTTTGTGCTTATTATTGGTGTCTCTATGAACGCCATGGCTATGCTACTTTCAAAAATAATAACAAGGATATGGTACCTAGTTTTTTTGTTCCTAAGTTCTATATAAAATAGGGTTACTTTCTTGCCGTGAATTATTTGTTATATCTACATTTTCACTAACTTAGCCACTGAAAGACATGGGTTTCGGAAGATTGACTTAAATAATTTTGGATCTTTATGGCATAGACCATACTGTTATATATGTTCCCATATGTAATTGGTATGATCCTTACCAATTTTATTAACCATATTGATAAGGAGGATATGAATATAGAAAACATGCTTTGGACTTAAGGCATTTATTCTTTAATTGATATATGAAATAAAAGACGTAACATTTGGCTTATTTTCGATGACCTCGATATAAATGTATACTCAAGTATGATTGCTAGATGTTTCTATTAAGTATTCATGAAAAGAGGACTAAATAGGAAATGGAAGACAAGGCAATCAACATCGGAATGGGAGTAGAGCTACGATACCCTCCTAACGCGGTAAATTCGTTCTCAAGGTATGTTTATAAGATCGATATCCTCTAAGATGAATATGCATTTCTCATGGTGAGCGCACAACCATGAGAAGGAAGAAGTTCATGCATGTTTTGTAGGTTTATCCTAAGATTAAACAGACCATCAATATGGTCTGAAAATTTTACAAGTAAATAAGGAGGTCAACTTGTAGGATATTCTTCATGGTGAAATGATATGTTTCTTTAAAACTATTTGAAATGCGATGATAGTTAAGTATCTTCAAAACATTTCAGGAATGACATGCTTATCTGATGGTTATAAAAAGTAACATTGATATTTCTTAGTCTAGGAACGCGAATTAAGAACCACAAGGGGTATCCTCCATTTTATCATTCTATGACATTCAGAATTTAATGCAATAAAGTGAAATCTTTTAAGTGAGGGACTCGAAAGTTCTACCGTGGATTCTCAATAAAATGTCTATATCTATTGGACCGTCGCTCATAGCCACGAGCCTCGATTTTTCCGTACTAAAATAAATTCTTCAATGATAGAGAGTACGCCTAAAACATGCATCAATCCCTTATTTTAGTTTTATCCTTAAAAAAACCATCTCTGAGTTGACATAATTTATTTTTCCAACTATCACCTATTCAAACTCTTCCATAAAACAAAGGTGCAAATACATTTACAAAACAATGAGGATTGTTGCTCATGTAATTAAACACATTCATTTTTAATATTTCACAACGTCAACCCTTAGAATGACATCTATATTAAACTTCATCATCAGTATAGTTCAATACTTTTTTCATTTACATAGTTATGTTGCACCCTATTTCCTCCTGCATAACCACATCATTTCTTATTGCACTAGCAATTATGAGATATATAAAAACTCTCGTGCTAATTAGAATATGTAATACTTTGATAACACTGGTATCTACTAGGATCACTTCCATTGGTTGAATATCGTACCCTAGTAAACACATTTATAGATACTTGAAGCGTCTACATTATTATCATTTTTCTTTTATAATTGGAACCTTCCTCCACAATTTTTGAAGCTTCCTTTGCATCCAAATCGTCGACCATGTTTGCATTGCATAACGTACACTGCCGCTTTGCATAGACTGACCATCATTGGAATTGATTTCATTCCTTTTGGTTACAAAAAGAAACTAGTTCTTCGAAGTAACAAGGTTCTTTTGTCGCAAATATAAAAGTCATCAAATACTTTTCCTTCTCATCATACTTTTGAATACATAATGATAAGTTTTTGCAATACATCTTTTCGCAAATAATTGAATTGATTTCCATTTGAATTCATTGGACTTCGATGAAGTTGAAAATAGATGTTGCAACTTTCCAAAATGTTATAGCTTTTTTTGTAACCTTGGATTTTTTATATATCCAATAATCCTTGAATTAATGTTTCCGGATAGCACGAATATTACCTTCTCGTCCGAATTAATGTTTTGGGATAGCAGAAAAATTACCTTCTCATCACACTGATTCGACGTTTGATAATAAAATAGTACTTGGAGTGTTGGAATTTGATCTACCAAGTCAGGTTGGGCCTCGTTCCCACCTATTAGACCATGCAAATTTATGCCCATAAAATATGCGGACATGCAAAATAGCGATGTTTTATGGTTCATTTTTTTTCATTTTCTCTATCTCAATATTTATAGAAACCATATTTACATCATGTACTTGCAATCAATCATCTCACGAATTTTGGTATATAAAATCCTTATCCAATTCAATGTATATGAGCATTTTCATAAATGATAAAGGCCATCATACATGGATTTTATTGTATCCTGGAAGAACACTGCAGACGAAGAGTCTTTTCATGGTTCTGATGTCAATAATGAAAACATTTTTACAGTCAATGTAATAAATTAAATTCTCCTTGAACATCCCGACGTATTTAATAAAAGTAAATACAATGGCGCTTAATGACTATTAAGGAAGCTCTTTTCTGAAAATAACAGCCAATCAACTTTGTAAACATGTAATAGTAAGTTTAGCTTTTATCCCATCTAATTGAGCGCGATAGATTATAACTCAAGACTTTTAGAGAATCGATCACATATCTATCTAGATTTTTAGTAAAAACGTTTTATTAGGAGTTTGTAGCTGTTGCTGCTGAGAAATCGTAAACACATTTTTTGCATTTTTGTTCACGAATATAGACTAATGCAAGACCGTCTTTACCGGCGCGTGGCATTGACCCTGAAGAAGAGGTTTTGCTTGTACCATCTTCATAAAGTACGTCCCATATGGATTGTATCTAACTTTGTCATACACAAGAATTCATATGAGAAGGATCGTGACCGCAATACAGTAATACTATCCATTTATTTGCTTAAAAATTTCGATATACAATTCTACAAGTCCATACATAATCTTCTGAATTTTGTTTTTTATAAACTAAGGAGAGTTATTATGATAGATCTTATGACACAAATTTTTCTGCAAAGTCAACTTCAAATAACTATATGGTTTCATTCAATCTGACTCGCAAACACACACACACACACACATATATATATATATATATATATATATATATATATATATATATATATATATATATATAAGTACTAGCCTGGAGACGTTTTGGAGGTGCCTATATACTTTTTGTGAATGCTATGGATCCAAAATCAACCACTCAAAGACCACTTTCAGAGTTATTGTCAGGACCTAGCCCGAACTTCTCTTTGATCATGGCTGTCAAAATATTCCTCTTGGCCAAATTTTTTGGCTTCTTGGGATTCCCTTGCGCTTTGTTATCTCATTAGAGAAGTGGTGGAATTGGGTCTTGGACAAAAACAAAAGTCACCTAAACTATTGGAGAGGTATGCAAATCAATCTTGCTGGTCGCGCAATGGTTATCAACACGTTCCTCATTTCGTCGACCATTTACTTCCTCTCTTGTTGGAGACCGAAAGAGCAAGAGTTGTCGAAACTGGAACGTATTTGCAGAAACTTCCTTCGGACGGGCGACCAATAACAGGAGGGGATGCCTAAAATCAAGTGGTCCATGTGCACTAGCCAAAGAGATAGTGGGGACCTTGGCATTCTCGACATTGGCTGCATGGCTAACAAACTTGTGGCAAAATGGTTGATTAAGGCATGGTGCAACAGGGAGGCCTTGTGGGCCAAGTTGATCTTCAAAAACAAGAATGCATTGACTTTCATGGGATTCCCGAATTGGAAGAATCTTGACGATCTGACCTTTTTTTTCTCCGATCCCAGTTTTCCTGAAAGGCTCGAATCTTGTGTGCTCCCTATGGAAGAGTTGGAATAAAGTCAAAAGCTTCATAAGAATTAGTGAAGATTGGAAGTGGGCAGCTTGTATCAGACAGAATGACTCTATTTGGTTTCTAATCCAAGGCATCTAGAACGTGGAATCTTAGAACATTCGAAACACCAAGAGCCTATGGAACAAAAGCTTCAAAAAATGGAAAAATCTTTGGAAACAAGACACCAATCAGTGGATCAACTTCGAGGATATTGACGCTAGCATCAACCTTATCTATGAAGAATGGAATACTTTACAAAGCAGACATCTAGCCTAGAACTGCTCTAAAGTTTGTCTTCTCATGGCGCATGACCCACCATGCCTGCTTCATCTTAGATGGCACAATGGTAATTGCCTAACAAAAATCCCGAACATCAAAGAAATCATTGATTATCAGGTCAATCTCAACAAGAAGTGGTGTCTGTCATGGATAAGGCTTCGGTGGATATGAAGTTCATGGTTATCTGGCACCCTCGCATAGAAATCAAAAAGTTTGTCCTCTTATGGCAAATTCTTCATCCTGGAATATGGACCAACCTAAAGGCTAGCAAAATATGTGGGGTGCCTCCCTAGTGCAAGCAATGCTACTGGTCCATTGAAGATGTTGCTCACATCTTCTTTACTTGTCCCAACTCCAATAGGCTCTGGCAGATTCTCCAAAAGAAAATATGACTTCAAAAACTAATATGGAAACAAGCTTTGCTAGGAGAAGCGATTGGCTGCTCCGCGACTCTATAGAATGCCATTAGAGGGGAGGTCCTACGGAAGATCTGGCAGGAAAGATGTGCCTATAACCTTGATGACTCCCCAAAAGAGTGGTCAATTGAGAAGTCGCTATTCCTCCTTGGCAAAAGAATCGCCAATTGTAAGAATCCCCCCCTTGAGCCATCATCAAGTGCTCTTTCTGATCAACCACAAGCTTAACCCCAAGTGGGCCCTCCATGAGTGTTGTGAGAAGGTGACTAACCTTCTTTGTAATGCCATCTAAACCCTGCAAAATCTACCCTTGCTTTGTGAGATTCACGGGGTCCCATGCGCACTAGTCCCCTTCACTTGTACTTTTCTTTTAATCAATACAAATATGGAGAGGAGAGTAGGCAAAGGCCGAACTTCCTTTATTAAGAAAAAAAATATATGGAATGATACGTAATGAGCGTTGGAAATGAAAAAGCGTGAATCTATGTATGTACGCACGATTTATTCATGTAAACGAAAAAGGTTATTTTTACTCAAGTGATTTTTGTAAACTTTGCTACATGGATTCTGCTCATTTCATCCATTAGAGAGTGGCTTTAAGTTGGTCTGATTTTGCATTTTAATATTCAGTACTTATTTGTTTACTTCATATGTTTCGTGCAAAATACTTTCAAAAGTGTCCTTTCACTATGCATTCTTATCCTTTTCTGCCTCTTTCTCGATAAATGTCCTGATGACTCCTTATATCTATTCTTTCTCAGTTCTTTTCTACAGAAAAAGGGTCGATAGAGTTTTCGTTCGTTCGAAATACTGTGAGAAAGTAACTCATATCTCAAGATTGAGGGCCTGCATAATTTGTGATTTTTATTCATATATCTACTCATTCTAATACAGTGGGTATAGAGACGTGAGCAATATAAACCTTGTCCCTTTTTTAGTACGTTTTACACATCAATCCAAATGACGTAGATCCTATAACTGATTTTGATTATTCATGTGGCTTAAATACATTCAGCTAGTATATGAACAATGGAATATTTCACATTCCTAAACTTCTCATTCGCTTCGATTTAAATCTCTCATAAAATATAGCATGGTGCATCAACAGCTTCCAGAACTCAACAACGAAGCTTTGGTAGTGTAGGAGGATTTGTGGAAGGAACAACATATATTAAATGTGATTAATGCCTATGGCAACATTTGATGTGCAATAGGTAATCCATGTATGAAGATGAATTCGAGGTGTGATTATAACGTGTAAGAGACAAATTATACGAAGAACTGGAATGAGAAAGGTTCTTTACAAGCAAAAACACGCCTAGTAGTTTGAGGAAATTGCAATGGATTCGTGTCAAATTTTACAGGATTTCCAGATCGTTATATACACTAACCATTTAAATACGACGTGAAATCATAATACGTGCAATCATCCAAGTAAGCGTGCGTCTAATTTTTCCTTTTTTCTTGACTCATGAAATTATGACGGATGAAGTTAATACACACCTTTTAAGTAATCAAAACTACCATACGTGAAAGGAGACGCTATAAATGTAGATAAAGTCTAAATGAACATTCTATTAGGGATCAAGTGGATTTCACAATTGCATATGCTTTGAACGTACGATGGAAGATTTAGAACATAGTATTGCTCTAGTCCTTGCATGCTTCATTGAAGAACTCACTCATATGATGGCATGTCGTGCCAGATTTTCAGTTTCGGATTTAAATATATGAATTCCGATAATATCTTCATACCTTTTTGGTTTTCTGTTTGTTTGCAACCTTAATCATATTCTTTTGATTATCCACACTCTTAAAAAGAACACACGAGAGGATAAATTTTAAGCTTTCATAAATTGTTATCATCGAGAGAATGTACAGTAAAAATCGTGAGTCATAAAGGCAGTATTTGAAATAGATTTAATCATTGTAGGGAATAGAAATACCAGTGGTAAAATAACTAAAACATAGAAAAGGAAGTATAACTAGTGCACAAATGTTGATATGATTAACAAAGATAATGTAGAAGTGACATAATGCTCAGGCACCCTGTGCGTTGCATTAAAGGCTCCTCGTAAATTCCTCTACTTGTATGGAACTCGGAGGTTGCTTGCTGCTTCAATCCCAAATCTTCTTCTTCTGGAAGTAATTGACAATGAAAAGACTACACAAAAAGCCATATGATGTAGTAGTAGGAATCAGGAAATCAAAAGATCAGTACGTGTAAATAAAGTACAGGATGGTTAACTTTATTCAGGTGGCGCACAATATCATAGGAGTTTTGTGGTGGAGGTTAGAGAGAGAGAGAGAGAGAGAGAGAGAATTTGTGTGTGCGTGGTGAGGTATAGTGAAAATGACCGAGCTTTCCATTTTTCCCTTACTATATGGATAGGAAATGTTCCTGAATGTTTTAATGTATCTGCTTTTGAATGAAAAGTTGGTGGATTTCATGATACCTCACTAATCGTGATCCACCGACGCAAACACGAAAGATTCGATGGGTTCGAAGTGTCCACTCAAATAGAGTAAAAGTTTTCGTTTTAATGTATTGATGGGCATGGGGAATCTTGCTGATTCCGCCGCCCTGTCGAAAACCATAATAAAAACGCATTTTCGAACATTTTAAAAGCAAAGAAACTCTACCATATTCCGAAAAACATTTCACGGCTTTCCATTGAGAGGATCTTGGATCAAGAATCAAGAGCCATACAGGTCTCGCCCGATTTCTTCGCCCACAGAAGGAGATAAATTGAAAAGAACTTGGATTCTTCATATAAAAGATAAAAGGTATATCTGCCGATTTCATAATTCGTTCTGACTTTCCTGTACAATTCTCTTTCGGTAACATAACTTAAGCTTTTGTATGAAAAAAAAAACACTCCACAATTCCACATCCATTCATGGAATAATGTTCTCATACGTCAGAAGGCTTATGGGGGATCATATTACTCCTATTCAACTCGTAATGAAAGATTACATGCTCGTACATGTTCTCCCTGCTGTTCCTTTTTTTTTTTTTGGTTTGCTTGATGATCACCCCATATTCTAAAAATATTGTCTGATTAATTTTTTTCCTACCATCATACACATTTCAAAAACTCTTTACATGTTTCCAACAGAGCTTTGAAATATAATGACAAATGAGAAGATGGAATGGAGACGGACATGCAAAGCAGCCGATATGATGATCCCTTCCAGAGGTATGACCTAGAGGTATTGGGTGAAGCAAAGATGGTGCTCTTTTCAGGCACTTTCTTGTCAGGTTGTTATTATCTACGGTGTTCAAATCGGAGGGGACTCTTAAATTTGTTACGGCTTCTGCAAAGGAAGCCTAACGTAAAATCTATGGACTGAACAAAGTTGTTATCTTATTTCTTCCTTCCAAATTTTTTAAATAGCTTTGTTTTTTTAGTGCGTTCCACAGGTCTGAAGAACAGCCAATGGCTTCGCCCAGGAGAGTTTGATTCGAAGTGATCGATTGATCTAGCATGATGAGTATATCTCGGCAACCTTTAATTACAGGGGCAGTTTTTGGGTAGGATTAGAGGAGGTGCACGATGTCTTCTATCCCCTTGTGACATCGTTTGCACCGCATATCCTTAATGAGAACTTTCTTCCTACTTTTATACTGCAGAACATTATGAAGGCCCTTAACCGAACATCATATTCCATGGAAAGGCATGGTGAATATTCAGGCAATATGTTTTCACTATTACAAGCCTTCGGTCTTTGCTTTATGCTTAGACAAAAGAAACATCTTTACAGTGTAATGATTTCGGAGGAATTGCATACTTGTGGTCTCTGTCAATCGAGAAAATCAGGAGAGCCTCTAACCACAAGAGTTTGAACAAAACGCTCAACTTAATTATTATTCAGAAACGTCCAAACTAAAATATTATAACAATTTTCTGCAAACAGTACAACTTATAAATAGGCCTCCATAATCATGTGGATAGATTCAACAAATAAGTGTTTATTTTCTCACTACTTTCCATTCCAGCTTATCTTCATTTCTTTGGTGTATCCAACCTGATGGAGCTTAATGCACATTTTAATATTAAGGTAAAACTTCCATTTCTAAAAGCGTAAGCACCAATTTCTGTGCTCCATATCTTGTTGCAAGCGTTCATTTCGAAAAATATCATGCTGAACTACCCTGATTCTCAACAATAAAACAGTGAAAATGCAATGTTTAGCAATTTTGATGGTCACATACACGTGTACTATTTTACAAGTTTAAATCACGTAGAAATTATCTAGACAATATAATTCTCATGATAATATTATATGCAGCGTCGATGGTTATACATCCTCGCCTCTCAGAACATTCTGCAGGGTGATTCAGCACCTCATGACCTCTGCCAACAAAGCTACTTGCTGTAAGATTTTGAGGTTAATGGAAGGAAACCTTCCCACGCTATACTAAAACTTTCCGCCCCCACATGAAGAAGTGTGCCCAATATTATCATTCATCCTAAGGGACCTTTTACACAGTGAAGAGACCCTCAATAATTTTTTTTTAGAATATTGATTGGAGTAAGGTCTCGTTTTTTCTAGCAAGGGATGCTAAAGGTCTTAGAAATTAATTTCCCATCTAATAAAGGATCCCTGGATTCTCAGTTTTCGGGTAAGCCCAATGTGGGAGCTCACCATTTGGAGATTGTACTTATATCATCAATATTGTTCCCAATGTCCAAATTAATCAGCTCATGTTGAGCACACTTTTGTACCAAGAGAACTCCATGTCTTCAGTTCCTAAGTCCATGACACACCGAGGAACCCATTGCTCTTTATAGTCCAGCTCAGGGAGAAGATCGATTTCTTCCGGCTTTTTCCGTTATTTCTTTATTTTTGTGATGTTCTAGGTTATTTCAACTATTGGACCATAACTTGCCCTTAGAATACTTTAATCTCTGATTAAGGATACCAGGAGATACCAAACCAATGCTAAACTGTTTTGTTTTTAACGGTAACCAGCCGCTTCGACGCTTTGTAAAGACGAAAATTATACTTCATCTTGTTCGAGAACCTCTAGAAATAGGTCAGTAGGACTCAGCCTTTAGCAGTAACTTTAAGCAAGGGATAAACTGGCGTAATGAGTTCATAGAGAACCTTTTCTCTCTCTCTCTGTCTATATATATATATATATATATATATATATATATATATATATATATATATATATATATATATATATTTTTATACATATATACATATATATATATATATATATATATATATATATATATATATATATATATATATATATATATATATATATATATATATATATATATATATATATATATATATGTTGGGGTTCTCTACTTGAAACCCCGAATAAACTATTTACCAGGATCAATGAGAGTTTGGCCGAGTGAACACCGAACCAGAAACCAGGATACCAGTAAGTATAAAGATTAACAATATACTTAAAAAATTTTTAACGTGGAAAATCAACCCTCTCGACCTGGAGGGAAAAAAAAACCACGGGGCACACCGGCAAACAATCCACTATACCAGAAAAAGTGAATACAGGGTTCTTCTCAAGTTTTATGCACAAACTTGAGGTATACAGTAAATACAAGAGAGAAATCACTACTAACGAATGAAGAGAGGGGATCTCTATTTATATCCGCTCCTCACCTGTCGCTGGCCTCCACGCGTCCAACCACGCATCTGAAGAGGCTTTGTTCTGGCTTTTATTGTTGCTGCCGATTCTCAATCATTTGTGGGCTGGACTCGCACGGCCCAACACCAGCAATCTCCCCCTCCAGCCCACGGAGGGAGGCACACCAATTCTTCAAGTTTTCACTTGGTATCCATGCCGACAAGCTGGCGACAAATCTCAAGCTTGTCCTTCGTAACAATCTTCGTCATCATGTCTGACAGATTCTTATCAGTGTGGATCTTCTTCAGCTTCAACTGCTGGTTCTCAATGGCATCTCTCAACCAATGGAATCTCACATCAATGTGTTTAGTTCTAGAATGATATGTAGCATTCTTGCTTAGGTCTATGGCACTCTGGCTATCACAGAAAATAGTATTCTCTTCTTGTCGCACACCAAGCTCCAAGAGAAATCTTGTCAACCATATAAGCTCCTTGCCTGCCTCAGTTGCAGCAATATATTCAGCTTCTGTATAGCCATCCAACATAGTTTCACCATTCCCTAAACTCAAACACAACTTAGAAGTACCTTTATATTCAGCCATCCAACATAGTTTCAACATATATTCAGCCACACATTTTTGCAGCTTAGATTGCCAAGAAATGGCTCCCCCTGCAATAGTAAACACATACCCCGATATGGACTTTCTTTGATCCAAATCACCTGCCATATCAGCATCTGTATAGCCATCCAACATAGTTTCACCATTCCCAAAACTCAAACACAACTTAGAAGTACCTTTCAGGTATCTAAAGATCCACTTTACTGCTTCCCAGTGTTGTCTTCCCGGATTAGAGAGAAATCTGCTCACAACGCCTACTGCATGAGCTATGTCGGATCTAGTGCACACCATTGCATACATCAAACTCCCTACTGCCGAGGAGTATGGCACACTTGACATCTCATCTTTTTCTTTCTCTGTTGACGGGCACAGCTTCTTACTTAATTTCAGATGATTAGGAAGTGGGCAACTTACTTCCTTAGCTCCTTTCATGTTGAATCTGTCAAGCACTCTCTCTATGTACTTCTCTTGTGACAGCCATAGTCTTTTGGCCTTCCTGTCACGAACAATCTGCATGCCCAAAATCTGTCGTGCTTGACCCATATCCTTCATGTCAAATGCATTAGACATCTCCTTTTTCAACATAGCTATCATCTGTGCATCTTGCCCTGCTATCAGCATATCATCAACGTAAAGTAAAAGGATTAAAAATTTTTCATTTTCAAACCTTTTGAAGTAAACACATGGATCTGCCTTGGTTCTCTGGTACCCATAACTCATCATGAATGAGTCGAACTTCTTGTACCACTGCCTCGGTGCTTGTTTCAACCCATACAAGCTTTTCTTCAACTTGCAGACCATGTTTTCTTTCTCTTTTACTTCAAATCCTTCTGGTTGCACCATATAGATTTCTTCCTCTAAATCTCCATGAAGAAATGCAGTTTTCACATCAAGTTGTTCAAGCTCAAGGTCCAGAACAGCTACTAGACCTAACACCGTTCGGATGGAAGTCATCTTCACCACTGGTGAGAAAATCTCCTCAAAGTCAATGCCTTGTTTTTGCTCAAAACCCTTCACTACTAGTCGGGCTTTGTATTTCACAAGTTCTCCATTTCCATCTCTCTTTAGCTTGAACACCCACTTGTTCTTCAACGCCTTTCGGCCCTTAGGAAGCTTCACAAGCTCGTATGTACCGTTTTCTAGCAATGATTGCATCTCCTCCTTCATTGCATTCAGCCACTTTACCTTGTCTTCGTGAGCTTGTGCCTCTTGAAAACTCTCTGGTTCTCCTTCTTGCGTCAATAAAATGTACTCTGAAGAAGGGTATCTCGTAGAAGGTCGGTGCTCTCTTTGAGACCTTCTCACTTGAAGCTCTTCTCCATGAACTTGCTCCCCCTGACCAAGAGCATCTTCTGCAACATTATCATCTTGAGACAAGTCAGAGGTATCCTCATTGGCTTCTTCATCTTCATTTGTTTGGTTAGGTTGTACAAATGAAGGTTCTGGTGTGAGATCTACGGGTTCACCTGCCATCTCTAACTTCTTGTCATCTTCTATCCCTGCTTGGTTTTCATGAAATACAATATCTCTGCTTCGGATGACTCTCTTCTTTTCTGGGTCCCACAATCTATATCCGAATTCTTCATCTCCATACCCAAGAAAAATGCAAGAAATCGCTTTGTCATCTAACTTGGATCTATGCTCCTTTAAAATATGCATATATGCTTTGCATCCAAACACCCTCAGATGAGAGTATGTCACATTTCTTTTAGACCATACTCTTTCTGGTATTTCAAAATGTAAAGGAGCAGATGGTGACCTGTTTATGAGATAGCAGGCAGTGCGGGCTGCTTCTCCCCAAAATTGCTTCGGCAATTTTGCCATTTTTAGCATGCTTCTGACCTTCTCTACAATGGTGCGATTCATCCTCTCAGCCACACCATTGTGTTGCGGGGTGCCAGGTATTGTCTTCTCATGTCGAATGCCATATTTTGCACAATATGCTTTGAATGCCTTGGAGGTATACTCTCCCCCATTGTCAGAGCGGAGACATTTCAGCTTCATACCTGTCTCCCTCTCTACCATGACATGGAACTCTTGAAAGTAATTTAGTACCTGATCTTTTGTTCTTAGAAAGTAGATCCATACCTTTCTAGATGCATCATCAATAAAAGTCAGAAATAATATCATGATGAGTATATCTCGGCAACCTTTAATTACAGGGGCAGTTTTTGGGTAGGATTAGAGGAGGTGCACGATGTCTTCTATCCCCTTGTGACATCGTTTGCACCGCATATCCTTAATGAGAACTTTCTTCCTACTTTTATACTGCAGAACATTATGAAGGCCCTTAACCGAACATCATATTCCATGGAAAGGCATGGTGAATATTCAGGCAATATGTTTTCACTATTACAAGCCTTCGGTCTTTGCTTTATGCTTAGACAAAAGAAACATCTTTACAGTGTAATGATTTCGGAGGAATTGCATACTTGTGGCCTCTGTCAATCGCGAAAATCAGGAGAGCCTCTAACCACAAGAGTTTGAACAAAACGCTCAACTTAATTATTATTCAGAAACGTCCAAACTAAAATATTATAACAATTTTCTGCAAACAGTACAACTTATAAATAGGCCTCCATAATCATGTGGATAGATTCAACAAATAAGTGTTTATTTTCTCACTACTTTCCATTCCAGCTTATCTTCATTTCTTTGGTGTATCCAACCTGATGGAGCTTAATGCACATTTTAATATTAAGGTAAAACTTCCATTTCTAAAAGCGTAAGCACCAATTTCTGTGCTCCATATCTTGTTGCAAGCGTTCATTTCGAAAAATATCATGCTGAACTACCCTGATTCTCAACAATAAAACAGTGAAAATGCAATGTTTAGCAATTTTGATGGTCACATACACGTGTACTATTTTACAAGTTTAAATCACGTAGAAATTATCTAGACAATATAATTCTCATGATAATATTATATGCAGCGTGGATGGTTATACATCCTCGCCTCTCAGAACATTCTGCAGGGTGATTCAGCACCTCATGACCTCTGCCAACAAAGCTACTTGCTGTAAGATTTTGAGGTTAATGGAAGGAAACCTTCCCACGCTATACTAAAACTTTCCGCCCCCACATGAAGAAGTGTGCCCAATATTATCATTCATCCTAAGGGACCTTTTACACAGTGAAGAGACCCTCAATAATTTTTTTTTAGAATATTGATTGGAGTAAGGTCTCGTTTTTTCTAGCAAGGGATGCTAAAGGTCTTAGAAATTAATTTCCCATCTAATAAAGGATCCCTGGATTCTCAGTTTTCGGGTAAGCCCAATGTGGGAGCTCAGCATTTGGAGATTGTACTTATATCATCAATATTGTTCCCAATGTCCAAATTAATCAGCTCATGTTGAGCACACTTTTGTACCAAGAGAACTCCATGTCTTCAGTTCCTAAGTCCATGACACATCGAGGAACCCATTGCTCTTTATAGTCCAGCTCAGGGAGAAGATCGATTTCTTCCGGCTTTTTCCGTTATTTCTTTATTTTTGTGATGTTCTAGGTTATTTCAACTATTGGACCATAACTTGCCCTTAGAATACTTTAATCTCTGATTAAGGATACCAGGAGATACCAAACCAGTGCTAAACTGTTTTGTTTTTAACGGTAACCAGCCGCTTCGAGGCTTTGTAAAGACGAAAATTATACTTCATCTTGTTCGAGAACCTCTAGAAATAGGTCAGTAGGACTTAGCCTTTAGCAGTAACTTTAAGCAAGGGATAAACTGGCGTAATGAGTTCATAGAGAACCTTTTCTCTCTCTCTCTGTCTATATATATATATATATATATATATATATATATATATATATATATATATATATATATATATATATATATATATATATATATATATATATATATATATATATATATATATATATATATATATATATATATATATATGTGTGTTGGGGTTCTCTACTTGAAACCCCGAATAAACTATTTACCAGGATCAATGAGAGTTTGGCCGAGTGAACACCGAACCAGAAACCAGGATACCAGTAAGTATAAAGATTAACAATATACTTAAAAAATTTTTAACGTGGAAAATCAACCCTCTCGACCTGGAGGGAAAAAAAAACCACGGGGCACACCGGCAAACAATCCACTATACCAGAAAAAGTGAATACAGGGTTCTTCTCAAGTTTTATGCACAAACTTGAGGTATACAGTAAATACAAGAGAGAAATCACTACCAACGAATGAAGAGAGGGGATCTCTATTTATATCCGCTCCTCACCTGTCGCTGGCCTCCACGCGTCCAACCACGCATCTGAAGAGGCTTTGTTCTGGCTTTTATTGTTGCTGCCGATTCTCAATCATTTGTGGGCTGGACTCGCACGGCCCAACACCAGCAATCTCCCCCTCCAGCCCACGGAGGGAGGCACACCAATTCTTCAAGTTTTCACTTGGTATCCATGCCGACAAGCCGGCGACAAATCTCAAGCTTGTCCTTCGTAACAATCTTCGTCATCATGTCTGACAGATTCTTATCAGTGTGGATCTTCTTCAGCTTCAACTGCTGGTTCTCAATGGCATCTCTCAACCAATGGAATCTCACATCAATGTGTTTAGTTCTAGAATGATATGTAGCATTCTTGCTTAGGTCTATGGCACTCTGGCTATCACAGAAAATAATATTCTCTTCTTGTCGCACACCAAGCTCCAAGAGAAATCTTGTCAACCATATAAGCTCCTTGCCTGCCTCAGTTGCAGCAATATATTCAGCTTCTGTATAGCCATCCAACATAGTTTCACCATTCCCTAAACTCAAACACAACTTAGAAGTACCTTTATATTCAGCCATCCAACATAGTTTCAACATATATTCAGCCACACATTTTTGCAGCTTAGATTGCCAAGAAATGGCTCCCCCTGCAATAGTAAACACATACCCCGATATGGACTTTCTTTGATCCAAATCACCTGCCATATCAGCATCTGTATAGCCATCCAACATAGTTTCACCATTCCCAAAACTCAAACACAACTTAGAAGTACCTTTCAGGTATCTAAAGATCCACTTTACTGCTTCCCAGTGTTGTCTTCCCGGATTAGAGAGAAATCTGCTCACAACGCCTACTGCATGAGCTATGTCGGATCTAGTGCACACCATTGCATACATCAAACTCCCTACTGCCGAGGAGTATGGCACACTTGACATCTCATCTTTTTCTTTCTCTGTTGACAGGCACAGCTTCTTACTTAATTTCAGATGATTAGGAAGTGGGCAACTTACTTCCTTAGCTCCTTTCATGTTGAATCTGTCAAGCACTCTCTCTATGTACTTCTCTTGTGACAGCCATAGTCTTTTGGCCTTCCTGTCACGAACAATCTGCATGCCCAAAATCTGTCGTGCTTGACCCATATCCTTCATGTCAAATGCATTAGACATCTCCTTTTTCAACATAGCTATCATCTGTGCATCTTGCCCTGCTATCAGCATATCATCAACGTAAAGTAAAAGGATTAAAAATTTTTCATTTTCAAACCTTTTGAAGTAAACACATGGATCTGCCTTGGTTCTCTGGTACCCATAACTCATCATGAATGAGTCGAACTTCTTGTACCACTGCCTCGGTGCTTGTTTCAACCCATACAAGCTTTTCTTCAACTTGCAGACCATGTTTTCTTTCTCTTTTACTTCAAATCCTTCTGGTTGCACCATATAGATTTCTTCCTCTAAATCTCCATGAAGAAATGCAGTTTTCACATCAAGTTGTTCAAGCTCAAGGTCCAGAACAGCTACTAGACCTAACACCGTTCGGATGGAAGTCATCTTCACCACTGGTGAGAAAATCTCCTCAAAGTCAATGCCTTGTTTCTGCTCAAAACCCTTCACTACTAGTCGGGCTTTGTATTTCACAAGTTCTCCATTTCCATCTCTCTTTAGCTTGAACACCCACTTGTTCTTCAACGCCTTTCGGCCCTTAGGAAGCTTCACAAGCTCGTATGTACCGTTTTCTAGCAATGATTGCATCTCCTCCTTCATTGCATTCAGCCACTTTACCTTGTCTTTGTGAGCTTGTGCCTCTTGAAAACTCTCTGGTTCTCCTTCTTGCGTCAATAAAATGTACTCTGAAGAAGGGTATCTCGTAGAAGGTCGGTGCTCTCTTTGAGACCTTCTCACTTGAAGCTCTTCTCCATGAACTTGCTCCCCCTGACCAAGAGCATCTTCTGCAACATTATCATCTTGAGACAAGTCAGAGGTATCCTCATTGGCTTCTTCATCTTCATTTGTTTGGTTAGGTTGTACAAATGAAGGTTCTGGTGTGAGATCTACGGGTTCACCTGCCATCTCTGACTTCTTGTCATCTTCTATCCCTGCTTGGTTTTCATGAAATACAATATCTCTGCTTCGGATGACTCTCTTCTTTTCTGGGTCCCACAATCTATATCCGAATTCTTCATCTCCATACCCAAGAAAAATGCAAGAAATCGCTTTGTCATCTAACTTGGATCTATGCTCCTTTAAAATATGCATATATGCTTTGCATCCAAACACCCTCAGATGAGAGTATGTCACATTTCTTTTAGACCATACTCTTTCTGGTATTTCAAAATGTAAAGGAGCAGATGGTGACCTGTTTATGAGATAGCAGGCAGTGCGGGCTGCTTCTCCCCAAAATTGCTTCGGCAATTTTGCCATTTTTAGCATGCTTCTGACCTTCTCTACAATGGTGCAATTCATCCTCTCAGCCACACCATTGTGTTGCGGGGTGCCAGGTATTGTCTTCTCATGTCGAATGCCATATTTTGCACAATATGCTTTGAATGCCTTGGAGGTATACTCTCCCCCATTGTCAGAGCGGAGACATTTCAGCTTCATACCTGTCTCCCTCTCTACCATGACATGGAACTCTTGAAAGTAATTTAGTACCTGATCTTTTGTTCTTAGAAAGTAGATCCATACCTTTCTAGATGCATCATCAATAAAAGTCAGAAATAATATCATGATGAGTATATCTCGGCAACCTTTAATTACAGGGGCAGTTTTTGGGTAGGATTAGAGGAGGTGCACGATGTCTTCTATCCCCTTGTGACATCGTTTGCACCGCATATCCTTAATGAGAACTTTCTTCCTACTTTTATACTGCAGAACATTATGAAGGCCCTTAACCGAACATCATATTCCATGGAAAGGCATGGTGAATATTCAGGCAATATGTTTTCACTATTACAAGCCTTCGGTCTTTGCTTTATGCTTAGACAAAAGAAACATCTTTACAGTGTAATGATTTCGGAGGAATTGCATACTTGTGGCCTCTGTCAATCGCGAAAATCAGGAGAGCCTCTAACCACAAGAGTTTGAACAAAACGCTCAACTTAATTATTATTCAGAAACGTCCAAACTAAAATATTATAACAATTTTCTGCAAACAGTACAACTTATAAATAGGCCTCCATAATCATGTGGATAGATTCAACAAATAAGTGTTTATTTTCTCACTACTTTCCATTCCAGCTTATCTTCATTTCTTTGGTGTATCCAACCTGATGGAGCTTAATGCACATTTTAATATTAAGGTAAAACTTCCATTTCTAAAAGCGTAAGCACCAATTTCTGTGCTCCATATCTTGTTGCAAGCGTTCATTTCGAAAAATATCATGCTGAACTACCCTGATTCTCAACAATAAAACAGTGAAAATGCAATGTTTAGCAATTTTGATGGTCACATACACGTGTACTATTTTACAAGTTTAAATCACGTAGAAATTATCTAGACAATATAATTCTCATGATAATATTATATGCAGCGTGGATGGTTATACATCCTCGCCTCTCAGAACATTCTGCAGGGTGATTCAGCACCTCATGACCTCTGCCAACAAAGCTACTTGCTGTAAGATTTTGAGGTTAATGGAAGGAAACCTTCCCACGCTATACTAAAACTTTCCGCCCCCACATGAAGAAGTGTGCCCAATATTATCATTCATCCTAAGGGACCTTTTACACAGTGAAGAGACCCTCAATAATTTATTTTTAGAATATTGATTGGAGTAAGGTCTCGTTTTTTCTAGCAAGGGATGCTAAAGGTCTTAGAAATTAATTTCCCATCTAATAAAGGATCCCTGGATTCTCAGTTTTCGGGTAAGCCCAATGTGGGAGCTCACCATTTGGAGATTGTACTTATATCATCAATATTGTTCCCAATGTCCAAATTAATCAGCTCATGTTGAGCACACTTTTGTACCAAGAGAACTCCATGTCTTCAGTTCCTAAGTCCATGACACATCGAGGAACCCATTGCTCTTTATAGTCCAGCTCAGGGAGAAGATCGATTTCTTCCGGCTTTTTCCGTTATTTCTTTATTTTTGTGATGTTCTAGGTTATTTCAACTATTGGACCATAACTTGCCCTTAGAATACTTTAATCTCTGATTAAGGATACCAGGAGATACCAAACCAGTGCTAAACTGTTTTGTTTTTAACGGTAACCAGCCGCTTCGAGGCTTTGTAAAGACGAAAATTATACTTCATCTTGTTCGAGAACCTCTAGAAATAGGTCAGTAGGACTCAGCCTTTAGCAGTAACTTTAAGCAAGGGATAAACTGGCGTAATGAGTTCATAGAGAACCTTTTCTCTCTCTCTCTCTGTCTATATATATATATATATATATATATATATATATATATATATATATATATATATATATATATATATATGTTGGGGTTCTCTACTTGAAACCCCGAATAAACTATTTACCAGGATCAATGAGAGTTTGGCCGAGTGAACACCGAACCAGAAACCAGGATACCAGTAAGTATAAAGATTAACAATATACTTAAAAAATTTTTAACGTGGAAAATCAACCCTCTCGACCTGGAGGGAAAAAAAAACCACGGGGATCTCTATTTATATCCGCTCCTCACCTGTCGCTGGCCTCCACGCGTCCAACCACGCATCTGAAGAGGCTTTGTTCTGGCTTTTATTGTTGCTGCCGATTCTCAATCATTTGTGGGCTGGACTCGCACGGCCCAACACCAGCAATCTCCCCCTCCAGCCCACGGAGGGAGGCACACCAATTCTTCAAGTTTTCACTTGGTATCCATGCCGACAAGCCGGCGACAAATCTCAAGCTTGTCCTTCGTAACAATCTTCGTCATCATGTCTGACAGATTCTTATCAGTGTGGATCTTCTTCAGCTTCAACTGCTGGTTCTCAATGGCATCTCTCAACCAATGGAATCTCACATCAATGTGTTTAGTTCTAGAATGATATGTAGCATTCTTGCTTAGGTCTATGGCACTCTGGCTATCACAGAAAATAGTATTCTCTTCTTGTCGCACACCAAGCTCCAAGAGAAATCTTTTCAACCATATAAGCTCCTTGCCTGCCTCAGTTGCAGCAATATATTCAGCTTCTGTATAGCCATCCAACATAGTTTCACCATTCCCTAAACTCAAACACAACTTAGAAGTACCTTTATATTCAGCCATCCAACATAGTTTCAACATATATTCAGCCACACATTTTTGCAGCTTAGATTGCCAAGAAATGGCTCCCCCTGCAATAGTAAACACATACCCCGATATGGACTTTCTTTGATCCAAATCACCTGCCATATCAGCATCTGTATAGCCATCCAACATAGTTTCACCATTCCCAAAACTCAAACACAACTTAGAAGTACCTTTCAGGTATCTAAAGATCCACTTTACTGCTTCCCAGTGTTGTCTTCCCGGATTAGAGAGAAATCTGCTCACAACGCCTACTGCATGAGCTATGTCGGATCTAGTGCACACCATTGCATACATCAAACTCCCTACTGCCGAGGAGTATGGCACACTTGACATCTCATCTTTTTCTTTCTCTGTTGACGGGCACAGCTTCTTACTTAATTTCAGATGATTAGGAAGTGGGCAACTTACTTCCTTAGCTCCTTTCATGTTGAATCTGTCAAGCACTCTCTCTATGTACTTCTCTTGTGACAGCCATAGTCTTTTGGCCTTCCTGTCACGAACAATCTGCATGCCCAAAATCTGTCGTGCTTGACCCATATCCTTCATGTCAAATGCATTAGACATCTCCTTTTTCAACATAGCTATCATCTGTGCATCTTGCCTTGCTATCAGCATATCATCAACGTAAAGTAAAAGGATTAAAAATTTTTCATTTTCAAACCTTTTGAAGTAAACACATGGATCTGCCTTGGTTCTCTGGTACCCATAACTCATCATGAATGAGTCGAACTTCTTGTACCACTGCCTCGGTGCTTGTTTCAACCCATACAAGCTTTTCTTCAACTTGCAGACCATGTTTTCTTTCTCTTTTACTTCAAATCCTTCTGGTTGCACCATATAGATTTCTTCCTCTAAATCTCCATGAAGAAATGCAGTTTTCACATCAAGTTGTTCAAGCTCAAGGTCCAGAATAGCTACTAGACCTAACACCGTTCGGATGGAAGTCATCTTCACCACTGGTGAGAAAATCTCCTCAAAGTCAATGCCTTGTTTCTGCTCAAAACCCTTCACTACTAGTCGGGCTTTGTATTTCACAAGTTCTCCATTTCCATCTCTCTTTAGCTTGAACACCCACTTGTTCTTCAACGCCTTTCGGCCCTTAGGAAGCTTCACAAGCTCGTATGTACCGTTTTCTAGCAATGATTGCATCTCCTCCTTCATTGCATTCAGCCACTTTACCTTGTCTTCGTGAGCTTGTGCCTCTTGAAAACTCTCTGGTTCTCCTTCTTGCGTCAATAAAATGTACTCTGAAGAAGGGTATCTCGTAGAAGGTCGGTGCTCTCTTTGAGACCTTCTCACTTGAAGCTCTTCTCCATGAACTTGCTCCCCCTGACCAAGAGCATCTTCTGCAACATTATCATCTTGAGACAAGTCAGAGGTATCCTCATTGGCTTCTTCATCTTCATTTGTTTGGTTAGGTTGTACAAATGAAGGTTCTGGTGTGAGATCTACGGGTTCACCTGCCATCTCTGACTTCTTGTCATCTTCTATCCCTGCTTGGTTTTCATGAAATACAATATCTCTGCTTCGGATGACTCTCTTCTTTTCTGGGTCCCACAATCTATATCCGAATTCTTCATCTCCATACCCAAGAAAAATGCAAGAAATCGCTTTGTCATCTAACTTGGATCTATGCTCCTTTAAAATATGCATATATGCTTTGCATCCAAACACCCTCAGATGAGAGTATGTCACATTTCTTTTAGACCATACTCTTTCTGGTATTTCAAAATGTAAAGGAGCAGATGGTGACCTGTTTATGAGATAGCAGGCAGTGCGGGCTGCTTCTCCCCAAAATTGCTTCGGCAATTTTGCCATTTTTAGCATGCTTCTGACCTTCTCTACAATGGTGCAATTCATCCTCTCAGCCACACCATTGTGTTGCGGGGTGCCAGGTATTGTCTTCTCATGTCGAATGCCATATTTTGCACAATATGCTTTGAATGCCTTGGAGGTATACTCTCCCCCATTGTCAGAGCGGAGACATTTCAGCTTCATACCTGTCTCCCTCTCTACCATGACATGGAACTCTTGAAAGTAATTTAGTACCTGATCTTTTGTTCTTAGAAAGTAGATCCATACCTTTCTAGATGCATCATCAATAAAAGTCAGAAATAATATCATGATGAGTATATCTCGGCAACCTTTAATTACAGGGGCAGTTTTTGGGTAGGATTAGAGGAGGTGCACGATGTCTTCTATCCCCTTGTGACATCGTTTGCACCGCATATCCTTAATGAGAACTTTCTTCCTACTTTTATACTGCAGAACATTATGAAGGCCCTTAACCGAACATCATATTCCATGGAAAGGCATGGTGAATATTCAGGCAATATGTTTTCACTATTACAAGCCTTCGGTCTTTGCTTTATGCTTAGACAAAAGAAACATCTTTACAGTGTAATGATTTCGGAGGAATTGCATACTTGTGGCCTCTGTCAATCGCGAAAATCAGGAGAGCCTCTAACCACAAGAGTTTGAACAAAACGCTCAACTTAATTATTATTCAGAAACGTTCAAACTAAAATATTATAACAATTTTCTGCAAACAGTACAACTTATAAATAGGCCTCCATAATCATGTGGATAGATTCAACAAATAAGTGTTTATTTTCTCACTACTTTCCATTCCAGCTTATCTTCATTTCTTTGGTGTATCCAACCTGATGGAGCTTAATGCACATTTTAATATTAAGGTAAAACTTCCATTTCTAAAAGCGTAAGCACCAATTTCTGTGCTCCATATCTTGTTGCAAGCGTTCATTTCGAAAAATATCATGCTGAACTACCCTGATTCTCAACAATAAAACAGTGAAAATGCAATGTTTAGCAATTTTGATGGTCACATACACGTGTACTATTTTACAAGTTTAAATCACGTAGAAATTATCTAGACAATATAATTCTCATGATAATATTATATGCAGCGTGGATGGTTATACATCCTCGCCTCTCAGAACATTCTGCAGGGTGATTCAGCACCTCATGACCTCTGCCAACAAAGCTACTTGCTGTAAGATTTTGAGGTTAATGGAAGGAAACCTTCCCACGCTATACTAAAACTTTCCGCCCCCACATGAAGAAGTGTGCCCAATATTATCATTCATCCTAAGGGACCTTTTACACAGTGAAGAGACCCTCAATAATTTATTTTTAGAATATTGATTGGAGTAAGGTCTCGTTTTTTCTAGCAAGGGATGCTAAAGGTCTTAGAAATTAATTTCCCATCTAATAAAGGATCCCTGGATTCTCAGTTTTCGGGTAAGCCCAATGTGGGAGCTCACCATTTGGAGATTGTACTTATATCATCAATATTGTTCCCAATGTCCAAATTAATCAGCTCATGTTGAGCACACTTTTGTACCAAGAGAACTCCATGTCTTCAGTTCCTAAGTCCATGACACATCGAGGAACCCATTGCTCTTTATAGTCCAGCTCAGGGAGAAGATCGATTTCTTCCGGCTTTTTCCGTTATTTCTTTATTTTTGTGATGTTCTAGGTTATTTCAACTATTGGACCATAACTTGCCCTTAGAATACTTTAATCTCTGATTAAGGATACCAGGAGATACCAAACCAGTGCTAAACTGTTTTGTTTTTAACGGTAACCAGCCGCTTCAAGGCTTTGTAAAGACGAAAATTATACTTCATCTTGTTCGAGAACCTCTAGAAATAGGTCAGTAGGACTCAGCCTTTAGCAGTAACTTTAAGCAAGGGATAAACTGGCGTAATGAGTTCATAGAGAACCTTTTCTCTCTCTCTCTGTCTATATATATATATATATATATATATATATATATATATATATATATATATATATATATATATATATATATATATATATATATATATATATATATATATATATATATATATATATATATATATATATATATATATGTTGGGGTTCTCTACTTGAAACCCCGAATAAACTATTTACCAGGATCAATGAGAGTTTGGCCGAGTGAACACCGAACCAGAAACCAGGATACCAGTAAGTATAAAGATTAACAATATACTTAAAAAATTTTTAACGTGGAAAATCAACCCTCTCGACCTGGAGGGAAAAAAAAACCACGGGGCACACCGGCAAACAATCCACTATACCAGAAAAAGTGAATACAGGGTTCTTCTCAAGTTTTATGCACAAACTTGAGGTATACAGTAAATACAAGAGAGAAATCACTACTAACGAATGAAGAGAGGGGATCTCTATTTATATCCGCTCCTCATCTGTCGCTGGCCTCCACGCGTCCAACCACGCATCTGAAGAGGCTTTGTTCTGGCTTTTATTGTTGCTGCCGATTCTCAATCATTTGTGGGCTGGACTCGCACGGCCCAACACCAGCAATCTCCCCCTCCAGCCCACGGAGGGAGGCACACCAATTCTTCAAGTTTTCACTTGGTATCCATGCCGACAAGCCGGCGACAAATCTCAAGCTTGTCCTTCGTAACAATCTTCGTCATCATGTCTGACAGATTCTTATCAGTGTGGATCTTCTTCAGCTTCAACTGCTGGTTCTCAATGGCATCTCTCAACCAATGGAATCTCACATCAATGTGTTTAGTTCTAGAATGATATGTAGCATTGTTGCTTAGGTCTATGGCACTCTGGCTATCACAGAAAATAGTATTCTCTTCTTGTCGCACACCAAGCTCCAAGAGAAATCTTGTCAACCATATAAGCTCCTTGCCTGCCTCAGTTGCAGCAATATATTCAGCTTCTGTATAGCCATCCAACATAGTTTCACCATTCCCTACACTCAAACACAACTTAGAAGTACCTTTATATTCAGCCATCCAACATAGTTTCAACATATATTCAGCCACACATTTTTGCAGCTTAGATTGCCAAGAAATGGCTCCCCCTGCAATAGTAAACACATACCCCGATATGGACTTTCTTTGATCCAAATCACCTGCCATATCAGCATCTGTATAGCCATCCAACATAGTTTCACCATTCCCAAAACTCAAACACAACTTAGAAGTACCTTTCAGGTATCTAAAGATCCACTTTACTGCTTCCCAGTGTTGTCTTCCCGGATTAGAGAGAAATCTGCTCACAACGCCTACTGCATGAGCTATGTCGGATCTAGTGCACACCATTGCATACATCAAACTCCCTACTGCCGAGGAGTATGGCACACTTGACATCTCATCTTTTTCTTTCTCTGTTGATGGGCACAGCTTCTTACTTAATTTCAGATGATTAGGAAGTGGGCAACTTACTTCCTTAGCTCCTTTCATGTTGAATCTGTCAAGCACTCTCTCTATGTACTTCTCTTGTGACAGCCATAGTCTTTTGGCCTTCCTGTCACGAACAATCTGCATGCCCAAAATCTGTCGTGCTTGACCCATATCCTTCATGTCAAATGCATTAGACATCTCCTTTTTCAACATAGCTATCATCTGTGCATCTTGCCCTGCTATCAGCATATCATCAACGTAAAGTAAAAGGATTAAAAATTTTTCATTTTCAAACCTTTTGAAGTAAACACATGGATCTGCCTTGGTTCTCTGGTACCCATAACTCATCATGAATGAGTCGAACTTCTTGTACCACTGCCTCGGTGCTTGTTTCAACCCATACAAGCTTTTCTTCAACTTGCAGACCATGTTTTCTTTCTCTTTTACTTCAAATCCTTCTGGTTGCACCATATAGATTTCTTCCTCTAAATCTCCATGAAGAAATGCAGTTTTCACATCAAGTTGTTCAAGCTCAAGGTCCAGAACAGCTACTAGACCTAACACCGTTCGGATGGAAGTCATCTTCACCACTGGTGAGAAAATCTCCTCAAAGTCAATGCCTTGTTTCTGCTCAAAACCCTTCACTACTAGTCGGGCTTTGTATTTCACAAGTTCTCCATTTCCATCTCTCTTTAGCTTGAACACCCACTTGTTCTTCAACGCCTTTCGGCCCTTAGGAAGCTTCACAAGCTCGTATGTACCGTTTTCTAGCAATGATTGCATCTCCTCCTTCATTGCATTCAGCCACTTTACCTTGCCTTCGTGAGCTTGTGCCTCTTGAAAACTCTCTGGTTCTCCTTCTTGCGTCAATAAAATGTACTCTGAAGAAGGGTATCTCGTAGAAGGTCGGTGCTCTCTTTGAGACCTTCTCACTTGAAGCTCTTCTCCATGAACTTGCTCCCCCTGACCAAGAGCATCTTCTGCAACATTATCATCTTGAGACAAGTCAGAGGTATCCTCATTGGCTTCTTCATCTTCATTTGTTTGGTTAGGTTGTACAAATGAAGGTTCTGGTGTGAGATCTACGGGTTCACCTGCCATCTCTGACTTCTTGTCATCTTCTATCCCTGCTTGGTTTTCATGAAATACAATATCTCTGCTTCGGATGACTCTCTTCTTTTCTGGGTCCCACAATCTATATCCGAATTCTTCATCTCCATACCCAAGAAAAATGCAAGAAATCGCTTTGTCATCTAACTTGGATCTATGCTCCTTTAAAATATGCATATATGCTTTGCATCCAAACACCCTCAGATGAGAGTATGTCACATTTCTTTTAGACCATACTCTTTCTGGTATTTCAAAATGTAAAGGAGCAGATGGTGACCTGTTTATGAGATAGCAGGCAGTGCGGGCTGCTTCTCCCCAAAATTGCTTCGGCAATTTTGCCATTTTTAGCATGCTTCTGACCTTCTCTACAATGGTGCGATTCATCCTCTCAGCCACACCATTGTGTTGCGGGGTGCCAGGTATTGTCTTCTCATGTCGAATGCCATATTTTGCACAATATGCTTTGAATGCCTTGGAGGTATACTCTCCCCCATTGTCAGAGCGGAGACATTTCAGCTTCATACCTGTCTCCCTCTCTACCATGACATGGAACTCTTGAAAGTAATTTAGTACCTGATCTTTTGTTCTTAGAAAGTAGATCCATACCTTTCTAGATGCATCATCAATAAAAGTCAGAAAATATCGTTTGCCACCTAGCGATCCCACTTCTAATGGACCACACACATCGGAGTAAACCAAATCCAGCACCTTCTGCTTCTTTCCTGATGTGTGATTGAAAGAGACCCGATGTTGTTTACCTACCAAGCAATACTCACATGGATCTAGAATCTCATCTTTAGTCGAGGGAATGTGTGACTTCCTCACTAGAATTTGCAGCCCTTTCATACTCATGTGGCCGAGCCGTTGATGCCACAAATTTAAAGAGCTTCCTGCTTGTACTGCATTGAAGCCATCTTTGAGCACCTTTGCATAGGTTCTATACAAGGAATTCCATGATCTTCCTTTTGCCACAACCATTGATCCTTTGCTGTTTCCATTCTCCATCTCCTAGGTAATGCTTGAACCCATGTTTGTCTAGAGCATCACCCGAAATCAGGTTAGGCGCAAATCAGGAATATGCCGCACATCTTTTAGTGTTAGCCGGCATCCCATATCAGTTTGCAGGCAAATATCACCAATTCCCACAATGCTTGAGTGGCTAGTATTACCCATCTTCACAGTACCAAAGTCTCCTGCCTTGTATGTCGTGAAGAACTCTCTCTTAGGTGTAGCGTGATAGCAAGCACCCGTATCAACTATCCACTCAACTCCTTGGTGATTTTCTACACTTAAGCACTGCTCCTCTTCACAAGAGAGGATTACTACATCTGCACTTACTGTTGCGGTGGTATTCTTGTCATCCTCATCTTTCTTCTGATTTCTGCCTTCATTTTGCAACCTCTTCCAGGCTCTACAATTTCTCTTTATGTGACCTTCTTTACCACAATGGTAGCATTGCCTTCCTCTCGACTTTGATCTACCTTTGGACTTGCTGCGGCCTTTTGATTGTTTTCTAGATTCAGCTCTCCCCCTGTTCTCTGTGACAAGAGCTTGTGCGCCACTTATGTCAGTCGACTTTCCTCTTGTCTCCTCGTTGAACAAGCTACTTGTAACTGAGCTCATAGTGATTACACCACTTGGAGCTGCATTGCTAATCGTCACAACCAAGGTCTCCCAACTATCAGGCAATGATCCCAAAAGCAACAAAGCCTGTAGTTCATCTTCTAAGGTCATCTTCATTGCAGACAATTGATTTATGAGACTCTGGAACTCGTTCAAATGCTCAGCAACGCTGGTTCCTTCTCTGAACTTCAGATTCACCAGCTTCCGGATCAGAAATGCCTTGCTAGCCGCTGTTTTCTGCTCATATAACGACTCCAGCTTCTTCCACAGCTTGTATGCGCTTGTCTCATTGGCTACATGATGATACACACTGTCATCAAGCCACTGTCTGATCGTGCCAACCGTTTTACGGTTCTGTTTCTTCCAATCATCCTCAGATGTAGCTTGTGGTTTCTTATCCTCCTTCTCAATTGGTTCAAACAAGTCTTTGCAATAGAGGATATCCTCCATTTTGGACTTCCAAATCTGCCAATTGCGGTTAGTTAACTTAATCATGGTGCCACTACCACTGCCCTCCATCTCAACCTAAGAGAGAACTTTCTCAAATGAAACTGTGCTCTGATACCACTTGTTGGGGTTCTCTACTTGAAACCCCGAATAAACCATTTACCAGGATCAATGAGAGTTTGGCCGAGTGAACACCGAACCAGAAACCAGGGTACTAGTAAGTATAAAGATTAACAATATACTTAAACAATCAGACAAGCAGAGACACAATAACACCAGATTTTTAACGTGGAAAATCAACCCTCTCGACCTGGAGGGAAAAAAAAACCACGGGGCACACCAGCAAACAATCCACTATACCAGAAAAAGTGAATACAGGGTTCTTCTCAAGTTTTATGCACAAACTTGAGGTATACAGTAAATACAAGAGAGAAATCACTACTAACGAATGAAGAGAGGGGATCTCTATTTATATCCGCTCCTCACCTGTCGCTGGCCTCCACGCGTCCAACCACGCTTCTGAAGAGGCTTCGTTCTGGCTTTTATTGTTGCTGCGGATTCTCAATCATTTGTGGGCTGGACTCGCACGGCCCAACACCAGCAATATATATATATATATATATATATATATATATATATATATATATATATATATATATATATATATATATATATATATATATATATATATATATATATAGAGAGAGAGAGAGAGAGAGAGAGAGAGAGAGAGAGAGACACTCTCTCTCTCTCACTCTCTCTCTCGCTATATATATATATATATATATATATATATATATATATATATATATATATATATATATGTGTATATATATATATATATATATATATATATATATATATATGTGTATATATATATATATATATATATATATATATATATATATACATATACATATATATATATATATATATATATATATATATATATATATATATATATATATATATATATATATATATATATATATATATATATATACATATATATATATATATATATATATATATATATATATATATATATATATATATATATATATATATATACTTATTCATCGAGATTTTGAACATCACCATGATTTCAAACAACATCAAAACTATAGTATGGAAAATTTCTTTATACTCAAATGTATGGATAAGTGCAAGGAAAGGCTGGTCCAGGCTTTTGATAGCAATCTTGTTCTGGCTAAGATCGGAAGCCAAAGTGGCACAAACGAATTTGAAACTCTCAAGAAGAACTACCACCTCACATTGTAGTGCGAGGAAAATGGTATTTTTATTACAGAAAAAGATCCTCAGCACCATTTCATCTTTTCATTAAGATCATGATGCCTATGATGCCGTTGGCAAATAGCAGAGGGGCTAGGGTCACCCTTATCACAGAGATTGTCCAAGGAAGAACTGGATCTACATATTTTCCTCAACGTTTATGTTGGGGGATGTGTTTTTCTAGAGGGCGGAGATCATCCTTGTAAAATTTTCAATAGAACCAATCAATCTCAAAGATTAACGAGTTTCAACCACTATAGCACGTCATCATTAGTTCAAGTCTTTTGTCTTCTTGGCATCATCATTAGTTAAGAGCTTTCCAGGTTTCAAGTCTTATATTTTCTTTGATCTTATCAAGGACATAAGGAGTTCTAGAGGGTTAAGTCTTTCAGTTTCTTGGAATCATGATTAATTTTGTAGTTACCATTGGTCAAAGATGGAATTGGGTTTTTGCCAAGCTCGACAACAAGTTCTAGTATTATAAGGTAATGCAACTTGATGTGGTTGGGCACGTGCTGGTAATCTACATTCTTTATCTCCTCTATCATTTTTTTCTTAGCATATTTGGGACCATGGAACAAAGAGATGCTCAAGTTGGAAAAATCTGAAAGAGTTCTTCAAGATAGGGGACCCCTATAGAAGAGGTGTTCTTGAGCTTAGATGGGAAATATGATGATGTGGTATAGAAAAAAATATGTAAAACAAAAACACTTCAATTGTGAGTATTCGACCACCGTGATCACATGACGTTATCCGCAAATTTCTCTACCTCTCTGTCATCGTGGTATCGTCGTGTTTGTAACATGGAGGAGCCACCATAGCTTGCACACTCCACAAAGTGGTATCAGAGCTACTGATCGTGGACGCAGAAGTAATTATCGTCATGGCAAGCTGTTCCTACTATACTTGCAAAGGCAAAAGCATCACCCTCTGAAGTAGCATATGTTTTCTCCTCGGCTGATCACAAACAAGGGTGCAGCAGAGCGAAGACTTCTGTCTTTTGAAGCAAAAATTCATCAACACTTCCTAATTCTGATCGCTGGTTATATAAATCATACTTGCGAACAAATGATTGTATTGCGTAAGTAGGAGCACTCCACAAAATATTTGTCTCCAACGGCAACATCCAGCCTATCCGATCTCTGTTTCCATCGATCTAGCGGAGCTAGAGTGATGAGAGGTGTTGGGACCATCTACAAGCTCATTAGTTCGTCTACAATAAAACTAAAAAAAGTGGCAGGTTAAAATTTTGACACAGGCAAAGGAAAAGAAGAAAGTTGATCTACATCACAACAACGAAATACATACATACATATCTACCTTGCAACAGAAAAATAGATCTTTCTTTATATACAGCAAGGTACACATTTCATTTTGATTTCTTTTCGATTGCATGTGGCCGGGAAAGATATGTACGCAATTGTGGGTGCTAAAATGGACAGTACTCACATGCTGTGAGCCGAATGTAAGCATTTTGTGGGTCTTTAATTGGACAACTCACGCACCTTGTTAGGTTTTATATTACCCTCCTGAAAACCATGAATTTAAACAAAAGCTGAGGGACGTGGTAAGGTTTTTAACTGGGGTATTCTCATGCTTGGAGATACTCTCCCGATATAGGTGGAAGGCCAAAGAGAAGATAGTCCAAACACCTCGTGTACCAATCACGGGATGAATGTATGATTTTGAGTCCTCCCATCAGAGTATATTTGCTTACCTTACGTGTTGTTATTGATGCTTTTACCCAGAGTTTGGCTTTCAGAGTGGATTCATTATAGTTGATTTGGCTCATATACACTTTGGACAAAGGAGACTCTATCGAAATTTTTTCAGAGAGGTAAAAATTAAGCATATAAGTGCATAGAGATGCGGGGAGTGCTTAGAACTGAAAGAACTTGGAGAAGCTTGTCGAAGGTAGAAAAGTGCGTTTCGAAGCGATGAAGTTTGGTCAAGCCAACCGGCACAAGACCAGCCCTTGAGCTTTTGGAGACTCAAATAGACCTTATAGGCATGCTATAAGTGCAAAGAAACACACTATGTACCTTGGAGCATCAAGGAGAACGAGTCGATACAAAACAGATAGGTTCGCGGGTCGACTAGCTCAAAAAACTTACTATCTATGGAAGAGACAATGAACTTCAAATGCTCATAGCGACGAGCGTGATTACAATTAGAAAAAATCCTTTTATGGGAGTGATACACATAGGGTTAAGTGTATGGAATGCACAAAAGTATAAGGAATAAGCAAAATATGCTATAGGAATGAATGCGACATGCACCGGTGGTACCTCCTATTTTTCAGGAATACGTAGAGATTGACCCCGAGGCAGCAAAACTGAGATTTCTCCAAATCTGCTGAACCAAATGCTTTGAAAATTTACAGGCATAAAGTAAACACCGGTACCTTTCCAATGAGTCCTCTTGCATTCAATTTGGAGCTCTGAGGAGAGAGCAGCAGCCTCTGCAAGATTACTGTTGGCGAAGAAGATGATGCAGAAATTGAAGGAGCAAGACAATGATGGTCAAAAGTGTATGTATATTTCTTCCATGTAATGTACAAGTGATTTCAACTCCTTATATAGCCTCTAGGAGTGTTCCACGACTTTTACAACTTGAATTTGAATTCAAATGAAGGTGGGAATGGTTGTTGGAGGGAATCAATTCACTTCCCTACAATCTAGGAAAAGTGAAGATCTTGATTGATCTACTTTTAGGTGATTGATTGCTTGATTGAATGCAACTTCAACCACCAAAATTTCGTTGGATTTTGGCCCTATATTTGTACCTTTACATGTGTACAACTCAAGGCTTTTACAATGGTAAATGAGCCATCAAAATATTCTCAAAAAATACAATAAATGAGCATATGAAAAAGAACTCTCCAACGGATATTCTTTCGACGCAATAGCATTTGATGTAGATCAAATCCACCTCAAGCATAGTGTAAGCTTGATGTTCCAACAGCTCCCCCTCAAGCTAAAGTATGCTTGAGTCTTCATTCTCTGATAGGTTGAATACCTGCCATAGCTTTGAATCTACAAAGCTTTATTCCATCAAGTGCCTTTGTCATCATATCTGCTACTTGCTTTTCAGTCGGAACAAAAGAAATGTCAATCTCCTTTGCCATGAGCTTCTCCCTGATGAAGTGATAATGGACTTCTATATGCTTGGTTCTCGCATGAAAAATAGGATTTTCCGCTAGATGCATGGAACTTACATTATCTCCAAATATGTGAGGTTTGGAACTCACAAGTCCCAAATCTGTATACAATGCTTTTAACCATATTGCCTCTTGAGTTGCTATGGTCAAGCCTCTGTACTCTGCTTCAGTTGAGGATAAAGCAACTGTTGGTTGCTTCTTGGAACTCCATGACACTAGCTTCGAACCTGCAAATGCTAAGTAACCAGATGTACTTTTTCTATCATCCTTAGCTCCTGCCCAATCTGCATCTGAGTAGATTTTGATATCCAAATCGGAAGAGTAAGGATAGAATATACCTTCGTTGATTGTACCTTTGAGATACTTAAGTACTCTCTTAGCCGCATCCATGTGTGGTCTTCTCGGTGAGTGCATGAACTGACTAAGCACTCCCACACTATATGAGATGTCTGCCCTTGTGTGAGTAGCATATATCAAGCTACCTACCAAGCTTTGATACTCTTTAATGTCTTCAATTTTCTCACCTTCATAAACACTAAGTTTATGATTCATCTCCAAAGGTGTACCTGCAGGTTTAGTGTTCTCCATTTTGAACTTGAGAAGAAGATCCTGAATGTATCTTCTTTGAGTCAAATACATTCCTTCATCTGTATATATCACCTGCATACCTAGGAAATATGTGAGCTCACCTAGGTCACTGATTTTGAACTCCTCTTGCATGTGTCTCTTGATCCTTTGAATGCCATTTAGATCATCACCTGTCACAATAATATCATCTACATCTACACATAGATAGATAACCTCATTGTGATCCCTTTTGATGAATAGAGAAGGATCGGAGCTGCTAGCTTTGAACCCTTGGTCTTGAAGATATGTAACCAACCTGTAATTCCAAGCTCTTGGAGCTTGTTTCAATCCATACAATGCTTTCTTAAGTCTGCAAACATAAGATGGATGATTAGGGTTTTCAAAACCTGGTGGTTGTGACATGTATACCTCTTCACTTATCCAACCATTTAGGAATGCATTTTTCACATCAAGTTGGAGGAGTCTCCAATTCCTTGCAGCAGCTACACTTATCAATGTCCTGATTGTAGTCATCTTTGCAACTGGTGAGAATGTTTCCTCATAGTCTCTACCATGAGTTTGTGAGCATCCTTTGGCAACTAATCTTGCCTTGTACCTGCAAACTGATCCATCTGAATTTCTTTTAACTTTGTATACCCATCTGCAACCAATTACCTTTTGATTCGGCGACATTGGAACCAAATCCCAAGTGTCCATTTCCTTCAATGCATCTATCTCTTCGTTCATGGCCTTTTCCCAATTAGGGTTTCCCTTTGCCTCTTCATAGGTTGAGGGTTCCTCTCAAATAGAGTCTTTTGCCAAGTAGATTGAATGCTTTGTAACAAATGTGGAATCATATCCATACCTTTCTGGTTGTTTCTTCTCTCTTGCTGATCTTCTAGGTGCTTGTTTGGAGCATTCTCCAACCTCTTGCATCTTTGCTTTGCCTCTTGACTTCCATAGCTTGTAATCCCTTTCTCTTTCATCTTGGTCATCGTCTGTATCACTTCTTGGATCCTGGACCTGTGTATCATGCTTGCTTCCTAATTGATGAGAGTCATAATCAAGATCATATGGTAGTGTTACCTTTTGTTTGTCTTCATCATACCAAGACCTGTGTTCTTCAAACACAACATCTCTACTTGTAGTGAATTGCTTGGTTGAAGGATTGAAGAACCTGTAACCCATCTGAGTTGAATCATATCCAATAAACACTGCCTTTGTTGCCCTTTCATCTAGCTTACCTCTTATTTGTGATGGTACATGAACATAAGCTAAACAACCAAAAACCTTGCAATGTCCAAGACTAGGTTTTCTTCCATGCCATGCTTCATAAGGAGTCATACCTTGAAGTGATTTGGATGGTAGTCGATTGACAAGGTACACTGCAGTTGAAATAGCTTCTGCCCATAGATAATGTGGCAACTTCTTCTCTTCAAGCATTGTTCGAGCTGATCCAACCAATGTCTTGTTTCTTCTCTCTGCAATTCCATTTAGTTGAGGAGAGTACCTAGTAGTCACTTCCCTTTTGATACCTTTATCCTGCAAGAACTCATCAAACTCTTTGGAGAAGTATTCTCCCCCTCTGAGCTTCTTTAGTGATCTACCTGTATGATTCTCCACATGCGCAAGATACTTCTTGAAGCAAGCAAACACTTCATTCTTACTCTTGATAAAGTATAGAACAGTCCACCTACTATGGTCGTCAATAAATGAGACATAATACCTTGATCCTGCCAATGAAGGTTCTTGACTTGGTCCCCATACATCTGTGTGTACTAAGTCCAATAAGTTGTTGTGGATGTAGCCTTTGTGGTTGAATGGTTGTCTTTGTGCCTTCCCAATCTGACATGCATCACACTTGTTGATCATGTGTTGCTTTGATATGTTCGGCAGTCCTAGAACACTTTGATCCCTGCATATATCCTTCAAGGTTCTTTCATTCACATGAGCAAGTCTCTTATGCCACACTTCAAGCTCACTTAGGGTTTGAGACCCAAAGTTGAATAGAGCTATGTTCCTGGTATCTCCTACTTCAAAAGTAAAGAGCCTACCATGCTTCTCACCTCGGGCTATCTTCTTGAAGCCTTGACATGGATCTTCCACAAAAGCTCCATGTTGGGTGAACCTAACTTGCAAGCCTTTTTCAACTATTTGGCCTACACTGATTAAGTTTTTAGTGATAGTGGGTACATAGAGAACCTTACTCATAATGTTTGTCCTGCCATTGGAAGCTTTGACATTACCAATCTTCTCCACATTGTGCTTTGTGTCATCCCCTGTTTGCACTTCATGTCTATGCTTTGGACTTTCCAAGTCAGACAGAAGAGCAATGTTGCCTGCAACATGATTCGAACATCCTGAATCTATGTAGAACAAATGATCATCTTCTTTACCTTCTTTGTGGCTTAGGTTCATAAGAAGTAATGAGTCTTCATGTGGTTGATCTTCTGAATAATTGTTGTAGTCCCTTCTATTATAGCTTCTATTGTTGTTGAAGTTGTGTCCACCTCTGCCTCTATTGCCGCCATATCCACCTCTTCCACTTCCTTTTTGGGTCTTCCCATTGAACCAGCAATTCTGAGTGGTGTGGTTGATCTTATCGCATATGGCACAAGGTTGAACATTCTGACCTTTGGCTTTATCTTGCTTTGGTCCTTTCTTCTTCCCTTTCCACTTGCTCTTGCTTGCGAAGTTGGCTTGGGAAGTCTCTTCTTCGTCTTCTTCATTCTTCTTGCCTTTCTGCTTCTTATCCTTCTTATCTGCATATAGAGCACTAGTTGAACTACCATGATAAGAGTTACCTTCCTTTATGCTATTATTGGCTTCTTGATTGAAGAGTTGTCCAAGAAAGATGTTGAAGTCTGGAGTTTGCACATCCATGATGAGATCGTAAGCCGTCGTGAAGGATTGCCATTGCTTATCACTTCGAATGCCGTTGAGAATTTGCCTCATGATGACCTCTTCTTCAATCAGCTCTCCAATGGATGCTAACTGATCCGCAACCTCCTTGACCTTGGTAACAAACTCTATGATGGTTTGTTTAGGTGTCTTCTTCATTTGGTTGAACTCGTTCCAAAGATGATTCTTTCTTGCTTTGGTACTAGCAGAAAAGAAAGTCTCCAGGGCATCCCAAGTCTCTTGAGATATCTTGCATCCTCTAATATGTGGTAATAGAAAGTCAGAGATAGAGTTTAGTATGTACGACCTTGCTTGAGCATCCCTTGCGCACCAAAGTGTGAGCTTATCTGTCTCCTCTTGTGTAGGTCCTCCTTTGGATCTTGGAATAGGCATAGCTTCATCACCTGCTACAATTCCATAAAGATTTCTACCTTGCAAGTAGGCCTCCATTCTGATTTTCCAAGCCGCGTAGTTGTGTCGATCAAGCTTCTCGATCATTGAGGGAAAGCCGTCATCCATCTTGAACTAGCTCTGATACCACTGAAAGAACTTGGAGGAGCTTGTCGAAGGTAGAAAAGTGCGTTTCGAAGCGATGAAGTTTGGTCAAGCCAACCGGCACAAAACCAGCCCTTGAGCTTTTGGAGACTCAAATAGACCTTATAGGCATGCTATAAGTGCAAAGAAACACACTATGTACCTTGGAGCATCAAGGAGAACGAGTCGATGCAAAACAGATAGGTTCGCGGGTCGACTAGCTCAAAAAACTTACTATCTATGGAAGAGACAGTGAACTTCAAATGCTCATAGCGAGCAGCGTGATTACAATTAGAAAAACTCCTTTTATGGGAGTGATACACATAGGGTTGAGTGTATGGAATGCACAAAAGTATAAGGAATAAGCAAAATATGCTATAGGAATGAATGCGACATTCACCGGTGGTACCTCCTATTTTTCAGGAATACGCAGAGATTGACCCCAAGGCAGAAAAACTGCGATTTCTCCAAATCTGCTGAACCAAATGCTTTGAAAATTTACAGGAATAAACTAGACACTGATACCTTTCCAATGAGTCCTCTTGCACTCAATTTGGAGCTCTGAGGAGAGAGCAGCAGCCTCTGCAAGATTACTGTTGGCAAAGAAGATGATGCAGAAATTGAAGGAGCAAGACAATGATGGTCACAAGTGTATGTATATTGCTTCCATGTAATGTACAAGTGATTTCAACTCCTAATATAGCCTCTAGGAGTGTTCCACGACTTTTACAACTTGAATTTGAATTCAAATGAAGGTGGGAATGGTTGTTGGAGGGAATCAATTCACTTCCCTACAATCTAGGAAAAGTGAAGATCTTGATTGATCTACTTTTAGGTGATTGATTGCTTGATTGAATGCAACTTCAACCACCAAAATTTCGTGGGATTTTGGCCCTATATTTGTACCTTTACATGTGTACAACTCAAGGCTTTTACAACGGTAAATGAGCCATCAAAATATTCTCAAAAAATACAATAAATGAGCATATGAAAAAGAACTCTCCAACGGATATTCTTTCGACGCAATAGCATTTGATGTAGATCAAATCCACCTCAAGCATAGTGTAAGCTTGATGTTCCAACAAGAACAAGAGGAAAATCATTGAAATTACTTGTGAACATTCATTTTTTGGTGCATATATCTAGAAATATAGCCAAAATGCTACCGAATTTTTTCTAGGCCTCACCATAAGATTGCCATTGCATAGAGAAGTGCTTAAATGGAAAGAATGGGTGATAACATTCCGCAAATAGTTGGTGATAATCTGAACAAAGACAATTATCGCATATGATCATATAGGATGGAGAATTTCTTGATGGGAAAAGGATTATGGGGATTAGTGAATGGAGAGGATGAGTGTCCTGAGTTGCCAGAGAACCTGAATGGAGAAGAGCAAAAGGAATATAAGAAATGGATAGAAAAATATATTAAGGATCTCCATTGGATCTTGATATGTATATCAGAGAGCCTGATCCCACATATTATGAAGGCTAGCACACCGAAAGAAGCTTGGGACATAATCCATAAAATATACGGCACGTCGGAAACTAGAAAAATTCACATAAAGCAAAAGTTGCTTTAAGTGAAATAGATCCATAACGGATCATGTGGCTGAAATTAGGAAGATTGTTGATGATTTAGCTTCCATAAATTGCAAAGTCGAAGATGATGATATGGTTTCAGTTATGCTAAATGGTCTAGGACTGCAGTAGGAGAGCTTAGATACTTCTATCTCAGTAAGAGGCACTATGCCAGATTTTGATGAGCTAGTAGCTCTTTGCATGATAGAAGAAGTAAATCTTGGTTTGAATGCATCGGGAAGTGGAAATTCAAGAGATCATGCATTCGTTCAGCATAGAGGAAGAGCTTATAGTCATGGACGTTCATCATCTAGAAATGCAAATACAATGGATATGCCAAGAGGTAGAGGAAGATCAAACTCGAGAGGTAGAGGAAGATTAGAGGCACCTGGGAGCTGTTACCATTGTGGCACGTTTGGCCATTTTGAGAAAGATTGTTATTATAAGTGGAATAGTCAAAGAGGAAGAGGTAGGAGCCATTATGCGGCACATGGGAATTTCTCTACTAAAAGTTCATATAGAGACTATGGCAGAGATAATATGTTTGCAATGGAGCATGTGTTGAATAGTATGTCTACCTAGAAATGATATGAACTGGTACATAGACTCTGGTTGCACAAATCACATGACGAGCATAGGAAATTGGTTTGAGTCAAAAGAGTCTTTGAAGACTAAAGAGTATGTGGCAACTGGTGATGATACCTAACACCTGATTAACGATGTTGGGAATGTATCGCTAGTACAAGGAAATGGTGTTCGACACACATTAAGTGATGTTTTACATGTGCCTAGTGTTACAAAGAATCTAGTTTCGGTTGGTCAACTTGTGGATCAAGACATGGAATTAATTTTCAATGAACATGGTTGTTTCATACATGATTTCAAGTATGGAAAAAGAGGAAAATTTCTTGGTCATGGAAAGAAGATGGGTAGATTGTTCACATTTGATATGGGTACTCCTCTTTATGAGAATATGTATGCTAAGAATAGTGAATACTCAGATGTAGTTCAATTATGGCATAAACGAATCCGTCATATCAATTTGAGGAAATAGAAGTCTATGGAAAAGAAAATGTTAGTGCGTGACTACCAAGATTTGGTCATTTAAACTTTGAAAGAATATGTGAAGCATGCACATTTGGAAAACATCAATGTATGAAGTTTCCAAGAAGAGAAATGCATAGAAGGAGACCTCTAGAGCTAATCCATAGTGATGTTCTTGGACTTGCTAGAACAAAATTAGTTGGTGGCTCACTATACTTTTTGATATTCGTTGACGATTATAGCCGATATACATGGATTTATTTCCTGAAGCATAAGAGTGAAGTTTTTGAGTGCTTCATAAGATTCAAAAATATGGTTGAAAAGCAGTTGGGAATGTATATAAAATGCCTACGATGAGATTCAGGCGGAGAATATATCTCAAGAGAATTTGATCAATACCTTAGTGATCATGGAATCATAAGGAAATTGTCTTGTAGATACACACCACAGCAAAATGGTGTTGTAGAACACAAGAATCGTGTGATTGAGGAAGTTGCTAGAGCCATATTGAATGAAAAGAACATGTGAGCTATGTTTTGGGCAGAAGCTTGTCATACAGTTGTGCATGTTTTAAATAGAGCTCCAACAGGCATGGTTCCTGATCTCACTCCTTATGAGAGTCTAGGGAAGCATAAGCCAAGTGTGAGCTATTTACAAGTTTTTGGAAGTATTTTTAATGCACACTTGCCTAGCTAGTTGACACACAAGTTTGAGGCTAAATCTGAAAAGTGTAGATTTGCTGGATACTCAGAAGAGAACAAAGGATATAGATGCGATAATCCTATTACAAAAGAATGTGTAGTGAGTAGAGATGTTATATTCGATGAGAATGCATCATGGTATGCACCCAAAGACATGGTTGTGACAGAGAATGATATGAATGATTCTATGCATAATGTTCATGATGAGCCAATAACAAGTCGTAGACATTTTGACCATGAAGAAAGCCAAGAATATGGTTCATATAAGTTTCCTACACGTGAAATATCATGGAGTGAAAATGCAAAAGACTATGCAAGAAGAAAGGAGAAAGGGAAAGATACGTACATGTCTGATTCACATAATGATGATGATGAAGAGATAGTTATGCCTGGCATGTTGAAAGATATGAAGGAGAAATATGTTCCCCCACATGCAAGGAAAGAGACATGTTCAGTTTAGAGGAAGAAACACCTTCGAGATGATCTACGTGAGTAAAACATCTTGTGGATTGATTGAATCTATACAATAAGTCTATGAAGCTTCACTATGCATACATGACTAAGAGAATCAAGCATGAGGAACCAAATAATTTTTATGATCCGTCACAAAGTGAAGATTGGTGCAAAGCAATGGATGATGAGATGAATGCATTGAAGAAGAATGATACATGGGATTTAGTGAAACTGCCACTGAATAAGAAAGCTATTGGATGTAAATGGGCATACAAACTAAAGTGCAAAAGTTATGGTTCATCAAAAATATTTAAAGCGCACTTAGTTGCAAAAGGATATGCACACATATATGAATTGAATTATGATGAAACATTTAGTCCAATTGTGAAAATAATAATGGTGAGAAGCATGATTGCATGGGCTGCTATAAACAATTGGAAATTGTATCGAATGGATGTTAAGAATCCATTTTTGAATGGCAAATTGCATGAGGAAGTCTATATGCAGCAACCAGAAGGTTATATGCATCCAAAGCATCCTCACTATGTATGCAAGTTAAAGACAACGCTTTATGGATTCAAACAAGCACCAAGAGCATGGTGTGAACGATTCACTAAGAAGTTATTAGATCTCAAATTTATGCAATCAAAGGCTGATTATTCACTGTTTGTATGGAATCAAGGAAGGGAAATGATTCTATCAGTGATTTATGTCAATGATTTTTGATGTCGGATTTGGGAGAGCTAAAATAATTTTTTTGGAATTGAAGTAATTTCAATGAAAGAAGGAATTTGGATAATACGATGCAATCATATGCTGGAAATTCTTGAGAGATTTGGTATGAGTGCTTGCAAACCTGTTGATACACCACTTGATGCTAATGTTAAGCTTATGGATGATGGAAGTACTTGCATGATGCCAATATGTATAGAAAGATGGTTGGAAGTTTGATTTATGTAACAAAGACAAGACCGGATTTGAGTTTTGTAGTTGGTTTGGTGAGTTAGTTTATGAATAAACCATGTAGATTGCACTTGGATGTAGTGAGATGCATATTGCAATATGTGAAAGGAACATGCCTCTTTTATGAGAGAAGAGTTTAGCCATGTATATATGCATACACGGATGTGGATTGGGCACAAAATGTCATGCATCGAAGGTCAAAGAGTGGATTTTCATTTTGGCTTGGAAGGGCAATCATTTCTTGGAGTTGCAAGAAGCAACCAACTGTCGCTTTGTCTAGTACCGAAGCTGAATATAGAGGTATTGCACAAGCCATTTGTGAAGCGACATGGATTAAGTACCTACTTGAAGACATGGGAGTCTACATTGACGGAAAGGTGATCATCTATTGTGATAATGTGAGCAACATAATGTTATCAAAGAATCCAGTTTATCATGTGAGATCGAAGCACATCAAAATTTATTATCACTTTGTTTGTGAGAAGGTCATTGAAGCAGAAGTGGAACTGATTCACATCAGCACGCGAGAACAAGTGGCCGATATCTTCACCAAAGCTTTTCCCAAGGACAAGTTCATCTACTTTAGAGAAGCTTTAAGAGTTAGGAAGCTTTAGTTTGTATGTAGATTTCATTCATGTTATTTCATCTTGTATGGACATATGTATTTTTTTCGTTTTGTATTCAAGCTCATTTTGAGCTTGAGGGGGAGATTTGATGATGTGGCATAGCAAAAAATATGTAAACAAAAACACTTCAATTGTGAGTATTCCACCGTGAGCACGTGATGTTATCTGCAAATTTCTCTATCTCTCTGTCATCGTGGTATCGTCATGTCTCTAACACGGAGGAGCCGCCATAGCTTGCGCACTCCACAAAATATGTATTGGCATGAAGGACGTGGGTGGTTGGGGAAATTTGGATATGGAATATTTTTGCAAGAAGAATGGTGGCAAAATGGATGTTTAGATTTTGAAATAATGCTCAAACATCTTTGGTCAAATTGCTCTCCAAAACACGAATAAACATTCTCTTATAGAGATCCTCAGGTTGCAAAGGGATCAATCTAATTACTCTCTTTTTCTTCAAAGGTCTAGTTGTCCTTTGGGGCTCCGATCTTGTGAGCTTCGTATGGAAGGGATGCAGCCACGTGAAACCTTTTTGCACAATCATTTGTGATTGTAGGTGGGTTATGGGGCTTAGACGTGAGAACTCTATTTGGTTCCCTGTCACATGTATCACAAGAGTGGATTCTAAGGACCTCAAATTCTATTGGGTTCCCTATCGCATGTATCACAAGAGTGGACTCTAAGAACCGCAAAGAACTAAATAGACTATGGAATAAAGATTTAAGAATTTGGAAGCACAGTTTGCAAGAGTTGAGTCTAAGAGCCTCAAAGAACTAAATAGACTATGGAATAAAGATTTAACAAAGAATTGGATCATGTTTTCAAACATCGATCCAATTTTTAGAGTTGACTATGAAGATTTATGAAGATTGGTGTGTGTTAGGACATAGAATCAATGCTTGAGATGATTGTAAGACCCGGCTAATGAGGGACCATGACTGCCCTCCCCCCGCTTCGACTAGAGGGATTTATGGTGGGAAACTCCAATATGGAATATACCCTCATAATCAAAATCAAAAGTTACACTTTCATCACTTTCTTAGCAAGAAATGGGTGTGAATCAGGCGGAGAAGATAAGAATTCAAGTTCAAGGACTTGTGGCTACCAATGATACAAAATAAGAAAGAAGTGTTATTTTGGCGAATTCTACATACGGGGATATGGATGAATGTCAAAGGCAAGAAACTTCGTCGTTCTCTTCGTCGGTGCAAGTGATGCACAAGTGGTACAGAAAACTAGGGCAAACTTTGTTTATCGTCTCAGAGAGCATTCATGCCTAGAAATGCCTCAACAATCTCCTCATATTGGCAAATCAATTTCATTGGAAAAATGTTCTCCTTGGGAAAGCGATAAGGAAGCTGCTTCTTTGCTCTATGGAAAGCCATTTTAAGTGAAGCTTTATGGAAGATCTAGAAGGAAAGATGTGTACTCCATTTCAACAAGTAACCCAAAGAGTGTTCTATTTAAAAGTCCCAAGAATATTTAGGTAGGAGGAAACCTGATTATCACGATCCTTTCCCCTTTAGGCACCATATGGTAATCCTTGTGGAAAACAAAAAGCAAAAAAATATGTAGGTCGCCATGAAAGGCACGAAAAGCTTATCAATCTTCATTGTAATTCTCCCTTTTGTCCTTGTAATTTTTCATCGTCTATAACTTAAAACTCATTTTGCAAAAAAAAAACTCAAAAATATTGAGCAGCTCTTTGTAGAAACTCCCCTTTTCTTGAATTTAAATCTTTAAAGAAGAGTTCTTGTTAAAACTTTGAAACTTCTTTGTATAAAAGTTTTTACTTGACTTTAAAGGTTCAAGTTTGACTCCAATTTTTTCTTCGTCCATCTCCTTCTCGAATATATTAAGCCTAATGTAATTTTTTGACTTGATTCCTTTCTTATTGTATTAGTTCTCGTTTGTTTTTTATTACCCCCAATATGAGAAGTTGCGTATTTTCCATTTTATTTAACGAAATGTATTTGTTTTAATTGATGGCTTTTTTTAATTCCATTGATTTTGGTGTTTTTTGCCCTGATAAGAAAATTTGTGCATCTCTAAAACATTGAATCAAATTTTTTATATGGAGGAATTTGAAACTTTATGTGATCTTAGTCTTATATCTAATTAGAGGAAAGGTAAAGATGATCAATCAAAAAATGCAAACGACGAGCTTCTCGATTCCTATAAAGAAAGCGCCATTTAAAGTGAATTCTAGTAGTAATTTAGTAATGATATGAGAGAACAATGTTTTTGCAATGAGAGTTTTTTATCGATAGAAGATGTCAATCAAGTGAGTTGACATGTACAATTTATCAAGGCACACTTTTAAGAAATTAGGGGTTTCTACTACGATTGGAACCCCTCAAAGTGATTATCGTTCATTTCGATGATAGTAGTCACTTCAGCTTCAGGGTGTGGGTGTGGTTGCTCTTATCTTCTTTTTTCCCTTTCTTCTTATTGATACTTGTCATGGTACAATTTTGTGTAGTAGGGAAAAGTGTAATTTTTCTTTTCGCGCAACCTATAGTTGAGTGAATGGTTATGATAACGCTACTAGGCCCATTCCAAACACCATCATTTCAAATTGTGTTCTCCTACTGACTTTTATTTTAGTTTTTTCCTAAAGGAAGTTCAAAAATAGCCTACTCTCTCAAACTCAAATTAATAAAAAGAACAAATCTACAAGTGAATGGGCGTAGCAATCATGAGAGTCCCAAAATCCTACAAAGCAAAGGTTTCTTAAAACTTGCTATAGCACATTACATACATGGTTGATAACCCTTTCGTCCCCCAATGGGGACACACTTGCTTTTAAACTAGTTGCTCTCAAAGCATAACAATCTATGGTGCCTAAAAAGGTGGGCTTCTTTACAATGGGAAATTCTTTTGCCTAAAAGAAAAATCGACTTTTCGATTGACCATTCTTTGGGAGGGCTACCAAAGTCTCCAGCACATCTCTCCTTCTAGATCTTACAAAGGTTCTCACCTCTCATAACATTCCACAATGTTGAGGAACAACCAATGGCTTCACCCAATAGTGCTTGCCTCTAGTTGATTGGACCATGTAACAACATGACTCTCCCAAGGGCCACCAAGACTGACATTGATTTGTGGCATGAAAAGGAGAGGTGTGCCAAGTCCTTGTTGCCAAGAAGGCATCTTTTACGCCATGGAACTATTCCATAAATTTTGTTAGCTTTTACATTGGTAGAAATTCCCTAGTGGATATGCCACATAATAACCAATTTTCTAACCCCTATGAGGGGATGTGAAAGCGATTGGAACTTATGATCCCACCTAAAACATGAACAATCTAGAAACCATCTCCTATTAATCATGATGTGAAAATCCACGTTCTTCTCGAATCTCAAAATTTTATAAGGACCATTTTCATTGTGCCATCTAAGACTGTCATACTGAGGAGAGTCATGCCAATGAGGAGTTGGATCCTCCCATCCTCCCAAGCAAATAATTGCTTCCTTTGCTAATAGGCACCAGTCTTCATATTCTACTCTCTTTACCACATCAATTTCCTCTAATCTAATCCATTGGCATGATTCTTCATTTGAGATGTGTTTCCACAAATAGAAATTTTTATCTAAAATCTTCTTAGAGTTTTAGAGGTTGCAATGCTCAAGACTTTGTTGCCCTTCATAAGGAACCAGATCAAATTATTTTGTCTAATAATGACTGCCCATTTCCAATCTTCATTGATCTTGACAAACTCTTTTGTCTTGTTACAACTCTTCCATAGGGAGCAAACTAAGCTGGAGCCTTTGGGATTCACTTGATAGGTGGACAACATCATAGTGAGAAGATCTAGACCCTTCCAGCCTAGAAGGCCAAGAAGCCTAAGATTTCTCTTGTTTCTAAAAATCCGTTTGGCCCAAGAGGCATCCCTATTGCTCCAAGCTTTAATTAGCCATTTGTCCATGCATTTATTGGTCATTTCTTCAATCTCTAGAATCCCCAAACCACCTTGATCTTCTTGTCTTATGCAAGTATCCCATTCAATTTTGGGGAAAACTCTCTTGTTAGGGTCTCCCATCTAGAGAAATCTTCTCCGAATTCTGTCCAATTTGACAATCTCTTAGTCCTTCAATCTCTAAAAAGAGAGAAAGTAAATAATAAAAAAAAGAAGGAGCATGTTAACCACCATAGCTCACCCATCTAGGTTGATTTGCATGTCTTTCCAGTATGCCAACTTGTTGTCGAGCTTAGAAAGATCCTAGTTTTATCGTTGACCCATTGAAATGGTGAATCCCATCGAAATACCTAATAGGCAGAACATTTTTCCCTTAGGGATCGATGGACAGCCATTGTTAACCAAAATTTGAGTTGGATGGCCAATAATGGCCCTGAAAGGGTTTTAGAGTGGTTTATTTTGGAACTTGATGCCTCACAAAATGAGTTTAGGGAACACCAAAATGTATTAATGTTACCGAGATTGTTATGCACAAAAGAATTTGAGTTATCGACAAAGAGTCTTGTGATCATTTGGTGTTGATCGAGGGGAACAAAGAGGAAATGAACTAGACCTAAACATGCATAATGTTTAAATGGATAGCTTAGACCATTGGCATTCAGGGCAAAGAAAAGAGGGGCCAAGGGGCAACCTTGCCTCATAGAAGGTTTTAATCGAATAGCTTGAGAAAGTTGTACATTGAAGTTTATCTACATTGAGGTATTTCCCAACAACCTTGAGATTATTTTAATGAATGTCTAGCTGTAGCCAATCTCTTTTCGAGATTGGAGAATGTTGTCACATTTGAGTTTGTCATATGCTTTCTCGAAGTGAATCTTAAGGAAGATAATATCTTGAGTAGACTCTTTAATGAAAACTAGACCTTTCCAAATGTCAATGATAGCCTTGAGTATGGACCTCCCCTTGATGAACCCTTTTTTATTCTCAATGATCCATTTTTCTAAGTGACAAGAGATTCGACTAGCAATAACTTTAGCAAGGATCTTGTCACCAGTATGTAACATTGTAATTGGATGCCAATTTTCAATTTTGGTTTTTCTCTTTTTTTTTAATAAAATTGACAATGCCTTCATTGAGACATTTAGGCAATGCACCGAAAGTCACGGTCTCTTGCCACACTAGAGAAAGAACTTGGAGAAGCTTGTAGGAGGTAGAAAAGTGAGTTGCAAAGTGACGAGGTTTGGTCCAGCCAACTGGCACAAGACCAGCCCTTTTGCTTATGGAGACTCAAATAGACCTTATAGGCATGTGATAAGTGTAATGAAATGCACTATGTACTTTTGAGCATGAAGGAGAAAGAGCCGATACAAAATAGATAGGTTCGCACATCGACTAGCTCAAAAAACTTATTATCTATGGAAGAGACAATGAACTTCAAATGCTCATAGAGAACAAGGTGAGTACAATTGGAAAAACTCCTTCTATGGGAGTGATAAACATAGGTTTGAGTGTATAATGCATAAAATTATAAGGAATAACAAAAATATGCTATAGGAATGAATCAAACACTCAAGAGTGGTACTTCCTATATTTTAGGAATATGTAGAGATTGACCCAGAGATAGAAAAATTGAGATGTCACCCAATGTACTAAACCAAATGCTTTGAAACTTTTGAGGCATAAATGAGATACTAATAGCTCTCCAATGATCCATCTCTCATCTAATTGGAAGCTTCATAAAGAGAGTGGCAACCTCTGCGAGCTTACTATTGGTGAAGAAGATGATGCAAACAAATGAAGGTTCAAGACAATGATGGTCACATGTATGTATATTGCTTCCATGTACTGTACAAGTGTTCTAAAGTCTTTATATAGATTCTAGAAGTCATCCATAACCTCTACAAGTGGATTTTTGAATTCAAATCAAGGTGGGAATGGTTGTTGGAGGCAATCAATTCACTTTTCTATAACCTAGGAAAAGTGAAGATCTAGTTTGATCTACTTTTAGGTGATTGATTGCAACGCAACCACACAATTTCGTAGAATTTGGGCTCTATCTTCTATTTTTACATTTCTACACCTCAATGATTTTACAATGGTAGAAGATCCATGAAAAATCTTTTAAAAAGATACAATAAGTGAGCATAAGAAAAAGAAATCTCCAACAGATATTCTTCCACTGTAATCCAAGAGATAGCTTTTGATGTAGATCAAATCCACCTCAAACATAGCGTAAGCTTGATGTTCCAATAGCTCCCCTTCCAGCCAAATTATGCTTGAGTCTTCATTCTCTAATAGGTTGAATATCCGCCATAGCTTTGAATCTACAAAGCTTTATTCCATCTGTTGGGAAAGATGGATGGATGATCCAAGAGACTGAGTAGGTACTGCTAAACCTGCTTTGTACCAGCCCTCTTTTGCTTCAGAGTTGATAAGTAGACCTTCTTAGCTTTCCAATAACACCAAAAAATGGCCTATGTACTTTGGAAGTGATGTGTGTAATGATTGAACCAAAACAGATAACTTTGAAGTTCACAAACTCAAGAAAACCTTCTATTTATGTCTTGACACCTGCTCAATGTTTTGCTCAGTGTGACGAGCACAGTAGAAATTCATAAAATTCCTTCTAGGGGTATATATTTAGCTTAGTAAGCTACCATTTTCAAGTGGAATGATGTAAAAAAATAAACTATGCTAAGAGAAATCAATTTAGCAAGTTTAGCTATACCCCCGACTTTTTAGGATTGTAGCAGAAATTGACCAGAGTTCACCTCGACACAGATTTCTCTGAAATGGCTGAATAGAATTACTTCAAACTTTGATAGCATGTATATGACTTTGAGTGGAATCCAACAAGCTTTGAATCACTGACAAGTTGATAGAATTTTGAGTAGACTAACAGAGAACTCAGAGATTAATGATGTAAATGTATCTATTAATGAACACTTGTATACAATCCCATTCGCATGAACAACATTGCCGAATGGTGTAGAGAGGTGTAGGCTAAAGTATAATCCTCACACACACTCAAAATGAGTAGATTGAGGCTCGGGAATGATCTATCTTACCCGCGACTTTTCATGTTCACTTTTTATGTGTAATGAGCAAAGATTTGAATTCAAATTGAAATTTTGGCTCCCTATGATCAAGCTCCTAAATTCTTGGAGATATTTCTTCAATCAAATGAACTACTTTTTCCACGACTCACTTTGGTAGGTGATTACAAAAGATTCTAAGTCAATTTGACTTTTACAATGAGGTAAAGTGGTAATTAACCACTAGCATATGTTCCTATGCTTCTTCATATAAGTGTAGACTTTAATGCATCCTTTGAGCCAAATGTGTAGGCTTGCAAATTTACACCAACAGCTCCCCCTCAAGCCAGACATTTTGGCTTAAGTCTTCATCTTCAATCTTCAAGTATATCCTGCAATCCAATCATGGATTTGGACCTGCAAAGTTTTGTTCCATCCAAAGCTTTAGTCAGCAAATCTACACATTGCATGTTTGTTGATACATAGGTAAGTTGAATGTCCTTGTTTCTAAATTTCTCTCTCACATAGTGGTAATGGACCTCTATGTGTTTGGTCCTAGCATGATAGATAGGATTAGCTGCAAGGTGAAGAGAACTTGTATTATCCCCAAAGATAATTGGTGACCTAGTATGCAATCCCAATTCTGTATACAAAAGTTTAATCCAAATTGCTTCTTGTGTGGCATTAGCCAGTCCTTTATACTCTGCCTCTATGGAAGACAAAGCAACAGTAGGTTGGTTCTTTGAAGACCATGAAATTGGTTTGTCACCTGCAAAAGAAATATATCCAGAAGTGCTCCTCCTATCATCCTTGCATCCTGCCCAATCTGCATCTATATAAATTTTTATATCATTATCTGAAGTGTAAGGGAAATACAAACCATGGTTCTGTGTACCCGTGAGATACTTCAAGATTCTTTTGGCAGCCTCTAAATGAGGTATCCTTGGCTTGTGCATAAATTGACTTAGCACACTTACTCCATATGCAATATCAATTCTTGTAAGAGTAGCATAGCTCAAGCTACCCACCATATAAACAAGTCATGGAGATAGATAGATAGATCTATCTATCTATCTATCTATCTATCCATCTATATATCTATCTATCTCCATCTATCTATCTATGTATCTATGTTTGTATGTATCTATGCATGTATCTATCTATCTATCTATTTATCTATCTATCTATGTATCTATGTATCTATCTATCTATCTATCTATCTATCTATCTATCTATCTATCTATCTATCTATCTATCTATCTATCTATCTATCTATCTATCTATCTATCTATCTATCTATCTATATGTCTATCTATTTATCTATCTATTGATCTATCAATCTATCCATATGTGTATCTATCTATCTATCTATCTATCTATCTATCTATCTATCTATCTATCTATCTATCTATCTATCTATTTGACTTCATCACCTTCATGGGCACTTAGCTTTAGGTTTACCTCCATTGGAGTACTTGCTACTTTAGCATCCTGCAACTAGGTGCCTGCTTCAATCCATATAAAGCCTTTTTTAATTTGCAAACATAAGTTACCTTCTTAGGGTCCTCATAGCCAGGAGGTTGTGACATATATACCTCCTCTAAAATCCATCCATTCAAGAGAGCATTCTTGAAATCCAATTGGTACATGTTCCAATTCTTTGATGCAGCCACACTTACCAACACTCTGATTGTTGGCATCTTGGCCACAGGAGAAAAGTCTCTTCATAGTCAATCCCTTGGGTTTGTGCAAAACCCTTGGCTACCAATCTGGCTTTGTACCTATTAATTGTTCCATCAGAATTTCTTTTCAACTTATAGATCCATCTGGATCCTATTACCTTCATAGAATCCTTCTTGGGTACTAACTCCCATGTATCACTCTCTTTGAGTGCATCAATCTCCTCATCCATAGCTTCTTTCCATTCTGATTTGGTTATTGCTTCTTCATATGAACCTGGTTCTTCATTTGACAAATCTTTGGTAAGATAAACAGAATGTTTAGTAACAAGAGATGTATCATACCCATATCTGATAGGTTTCTTACTTTCTCTTTGAGATCTTCTGATTGATTGAGTTGAAGATTCAGGTATGTCTTCAAGCTTCTTCATCTTCATTTTGCCCTTGGACTTCCATACCTTGAATTCTTCAAGGTTGATAGTGTCTTCATCATCTGAACTTGAGTCTTCATTCTGAGTAGGTTCCTCCTTTGCAAGTTTTGGAAATTCTTCTTCCAAACCATAGGGTAATTTGACCTTCCTGCATTCATTCTCATACCAAGAATCATTTTCATCAAAGATCACATCTCTACTAACCATAAATCCCTTATTGGTAGGATTATAAAACCTGTAACCTTTTTTATTTAAATCATACCCAATAAAAATGCATTTTTCAGCCTTTGGGTCTAGCTTACCTCTTATCTGAGAAGGAATGTGCACATATGCTACACATCCAAATATTTTGCAGTGATCTAATGATGGTCTCTTACCATGCCATGCTTCATAGGGTGTCATACCATCAAGTGACTTAGATGGTAACCTGTTTATGAGGTAAGTGGCAGTAGAAACACTCTCTGCCCATAGATAGTTAGGTAACTTCTTCTCATTAAGCATAGATCTAGCTGTCTCAACAATTAACCTATTTCTTCTTTCAGCTACCCCATTCTGTTCAGGAGAATTCCTTGTGCTTATCTCTCTTTTGATGCCTCTGTCTTGCAAGAAGTCTTCAAATTCATTGGAGAAGTACTCACCTCCTCCATCTGACCTTAGCCTCTTCAAATTTATTCCTATCTGGTTTTCAACTAATGCAAGCTATTTCTTAAAACAATTAAATACCTCATCCTTGTGCTTCATGAAGTATAATACAATCCATCTGCTATAATCATCAATGAAAGACACATAGTACCTTGATCTTGAGACTGAGGGGTCTTTGCTAGGTCCCCAAACATCTGTGTGTACAAGCTCTAGATAGTCTTCATGCATATATCCTTTCTTGGAGAAGGGTAACCTGTGAGACTTACCAAATTGACAAGCACCACACTTGTAAATCATATGTTGCTTGGATACATTAGGTATCCCAAGCACACATTGGTCCCTGCACATTTGTTTCAAGGTTCTTTCTCCTATGTGCCCTAACCTTTTGTGCCAAATCTCAAGCTCTGAAAGTATTTGATCTTTATAACTGTATAGTGCAATATTCTTTGTGTCTTCCAACTCAGAAGTGAAAAGTCTACCTGATTTTTCTCCTTTAGCAATCCTCTTGAACCCATGTCTTGGGTCCTCCACATATGCTCCATATTGATTGAATCTGACCTGCAAACCTTTCTCCACAATCTGACCAACACTCATCAAATTTTTGGTAATGGTTGGTACATAGAGTACCCTGCTCAACAAATTCTGATTACCATCACAAGTCTTAACATTTCCAACTTCAACTACTGAATGCTTTGTATCATCACCTATTAAGACTTGATGTTTACCTTTGGGTTCCTTAAGATCAGAGAGTAGTGCCACATTGCCAGCCACATGATTTGAGCACCCTGAGTCAATGTAGAATAGGTGGTCATCATTTGTACCTGAGTTTGAAGTCATGTTCATGATCAGAAGAGAGTCATCCTGCTCCTCTGTGTAGTTGTTGTAGTCTTTTCTGGTTTTGAATCCTCCTTGGTAGTTGCCATTGTAATTGTTGTTGTAATTGTTGTTGTAATTGTTGTTGTGGCCTTGGTGATGGTTGAACCTTCCTCTTGACTATGAGTATCCACCTCTTTGGTAGCCTCTTCCTCTCTGATTTTTTTAATTCCTGAAACACTCATTTGGAGTATGATTTGATAAACCACAAATGTTGCATGGTGATGAGTTATAGGATCTCCCCCTACCTTGCTTACCTCCTCTGCCCCTTCCACTTGAAGATCTACCTCTCCCTGCATAGTTGGCTTGGGAGGTAGAGCCTTCATCTTCCATTTTTTTGCTCTTGCCTTTATCCTTAGACTTCTTATCAGTGTATAGGGCAGAAGAGTTATTACCTTTGGATGTATCTCCATTTTTGGTGAGCTTTTCTTCATGTGTAAATAGTTGTCCCATGAGAGTTGTAAGATCTGGAGTGTGCATGTCCATGTGGAGATCCATTGCAGTGGTGAAGCTTTCCCATTTGTCATCAGCCTTGATTCCATTGATTACTTGCCTTACAATTTGTTCTTCTTCAATTTCTTCTCCTATGCTTGCTAACTGATCTGCAACATCTTTGATCTTGGTCACAAATTCTGAAACAGGTTGCTTCCTTAGTGTTGTGAATTCAATCCACAACTGATTCTTCCTAGCCCTTGTATTGGAAGAAAAGTATGATGACAAGGTTTCCCAAGTTTCTTGGGATGTCTTACAATTTCTGATATGTGGCAAAAGAAATTCAGAGATAGAGTTGAGTAAATATGACCTTGCCAATGCATCCTTAGCACACCATGTGTTGAGTTTTTCTTGTTCTTCTTTGGTTGGCAATCCTCTTGCTTTGAATGAGGGCAACTCCTCATCTCCTGAGATGTATCTATAGAGACTCCTTCCTTGTAGGTAGGTCTTCATCCTTAGAGACCAAGCTTGATAGTTGTTCCTGTCCAATTTATCGCTAAATGAAGGAAAACCATCTCCCATTATACCTCTATTGCTCTGATACCACTGTTGGGAAAGATGGATGGATGATCCAAGAGACTGAGTAGGTACTGCTAAACCTGCTTTGTACCAGCCCTCTTTTGCTTTAGAGTTGATAAGTAGACCTTCTTAGCTTTCCAATAACACCAAAAAATGGCCTATGTATTTTGGAAGTGATGTGTGTAATGATTGAACCAAAACAGATAACTTTGAAGTCCACAAACTCAAGAAAACCTTCTATTTATGTCTTGACACCTGCTGAATGTTTTGCTCAGTGTGACCAGCACAGTAGAAGTTGATAAAATTCCTTCTAGGTGTATTTAATTAGCTTAGTAAGCTACCATTTGCAAGTGGAATGATGTAAGAAAATAAACTATGCTAAGAGAAATCAATTTAGCAAGTTTAGCTATACCCCCGACTTTTTAGGACTGTAGCAAAAATTGACCGGAGTTCACCTCGACGCAGCTTTCTCTGAAATGGCTGAATAGAATTACTTCAAACTTTTATAGCCTATAGATGACTTTGAGCTGAATCCAACAAGCTTTGAATCACTGAATTTGGTGAAGAATTGACCGAGATATGTCCTTGACAAGTTGAGAGACTTTTGAGTAGACTAACAGAGAACTTAGAGATTAATGATGTAAATGTATCTATTAATGAACATTTGTATACAATCCCATTGGCATGAACAACATTGCCTAATGGTGTAGAGAGGTGTAGGTTATAGTATAGTCCTCACACACACTCAAAATCAGTAGAATGAGGCTCGGGAATGATCTATCTTACCCGCGACTTTTCATGTTCACTTTTTATATGTAATGAGCAAAGATTTGAATTCAAATTCAAATTTTGGCTTCAATCAAATGAAGTAATTTTTCCACAACTCACTTTGGTAGGTGATTACAAAAGATTGTAAGTCAATTTGACTTTTACAATGAGGTAAAGTGGTAATTAACCACTAGCATATGTTCCTATGCTCCTTCATATATGTGTAGACTTTAATGCATCCTTTGAGCCAAATGTGTAGGCTTGCAAATTTACACCAACACCATCAAGTACCTTCATCATCATATCTGCTACTTGCTTTTCAGTAGGAAAATAAGAAATGTCAATCTCCTTTTCCATGAGCTTCTCCCTGATGAAGTGGTAATGAACCTCTATGTTTTTTGTTCTTGCATGGAAAATAGGGTTTGCTGCTAGATGCATGGAACTTACATTATCTCCAAATATGTGAGGTCTAGAGCTTACAAGTCCCAAATCTATATTCAATGCTTTAAACCATATTGCCTCTTGTGTTGCTATGGTTGGATCTTTGTACTCTGTTTCAGTCAAGGATAAAGCAATCAGTGTTGTTTGCTTCTTGGAACTCCACGAAACTAGCTTTGAGCCTACCAATGCTAAGTAACCAAAAGTACGTCTTCTATCATCCTTAGCTCTTGCCCAATCTGCATCTGAATAGATTTTGATATCCAAATCTAAAGAGTAAGTATAGAATATACCTTCATTGATTGTACCTTTGAGATACTTAAGTACTTTGTTATATGCATCCATGTGTGGTCTTGTTGGAGAGTGCATGAGTTGGTTAAGCACTCCCACACTATATGAGATGGCTGCCCTTGTATGAGTAGCATATATCAAGCTACCTACCAAGGTTTAATATTCTTTCATGTCTTCAATTTTCTCACCTTCATAAACACTAAGTTTATGATTCATCTCCAAAGGTGTACCTGCAAGCTTAGTATTCTCCATTTTGAACTTCAGAAGTGGATCCGAAATGTATCTTTTGTGAGTCAAATAAATTCCTTCATCTGTGTATATGACGTGCATACCTAGGAAATATGTGAGCTGACCTAAGTAATTGATTTTGAGCTCCTCTTGCATGTGTCTCTTGATCCTTTGAATGCCATTCAAATCATCACTTGTCATAATAATATCATCTACATATACACATACATAGACAACCTCATTGTGACCACTTTTGTCCATCTCCTTCAATGCATCTATTTCTTCTTTTGTGGCCTTTTCCCAATTAGGGTTTCCATTTACCTCTTCATATGTTGATAGTTCTTTTGAAATTGAATCTCTTGCCAAGTAGATTGAATGCTTCGCAACAAATGTGGAATCATATCCATACCTTTCTGGTTGTTTCTTCTCTCTTGCGGATCTTCTAGGTGCTTGTTTGGAGCATTCTCCAACGTCTTGCATATTTGCTTTGCCTCTTGACTTCCATAGCTTTTAATCCTTTTCTCTTTTGTCTTGGTTATCATCTGTATCACTTCTTGGATCTTGGACCTATGTATCATGCTTGCTTCCTAACTGGTGAGAATCAGAATCAAGATCATATGGTAGAGTTACCTTTTGTTTATCTTCATCATACCAAGACATATGTTCTTCAAACACAACATCTCTACTTGTAGTGAATTGCTTTGTTGAAGGATTAGAGAACCTGCAACCCCTTTGAGTTGATTCATAGCCAATAAACATTGCCTTTGTTGCCCTTCCATCTAGCTTACCTCTTATTTGTGATAGTACATGAACATAAGCTAAACAACCAAAAACCTTGGAAGTCCAAGACTAGGTTTTCTTCCATGTCATGCTTCATAAGGAGTCATACCTTGAAGTGATTTGGATGATAGTCTATTGACAAGGTACACTGCACTTGAAATAACTTTTGCCCATAGATAATGTGACAACTTCTTCTTTTCAAGCATTGTTCGGGTTGATCCAACCAATGTCTTGTTTCTCCTCTCTGCAATTCCATTTAGTTGAGGAGAGTACTTGGTAGTCACTTCCCTTTTGATACTATTTTCCTTCAAGAACTCATCAAACTCTTTGGAGAAGTATTTTCCTCCTCCATCAGATATGAGCTTCTTGAGTGATCTACATGTATGATTGTCCACATGTGCAAGATACTTTTTAAAGCAATCAAATACTTTATTCTTATGTTAGATAAAGTATAGAATAGTCCATATACTATGGTTGTGAGTAAGTGAGACATAATACCTTGATCTTGCCAATGAAGGTTCTTGACATGGTCTCCATACATCTATATTTACTAAGTCTAGTAAGTTATTGTAGATGTAACCTCTGTGCTTGAATGGTTGTTTTTGTGCCTTCCCAATCTGACATGCATCACACTTGTTGATCATGTGTTGCTTTGATATGTTCGGCAATCCTAAAACACTTTGATCCCTACATATATCCTTCAAGGTTCTTTCATTCACATGAGCAAGTCTCTTATGCCACACTTCTAGCTCACTTAAGGTTTGAGACGTGAAGTGGAATAGAGCTATGTTCTTGGTTTCTCCTACTTCAAAAGTAAAGAGCCTACCATGCTTCTCACCTCTGGCTATCTTCTTCAAGACTTCACATGGATCTTCCACAAAAGCTCCATGTTGAGTGAACCTAACTTGCAAGCCTTTTTCCACTATTTGCAACAGTAATCTTCTTCGCCAACAGTAATCTTGCAGAGGCTGCTGCTCTCTCTCTAGAGCACCAAATTGCATGCATGATAACCCATTGGAATGGTATATGTGTCTAGCTTATGCCTATAAATTTTCAAAGCCTTTGGTTCAGTAGATTGGGAGAAATCTGAGTTTTTCTATCTTGGGGTCAATCTCTATGTATTCCTGAAAAATAGGAAGTACCACCGTTGAATGCTGCATTCATTCCTATAGCATATTTTGCTTATTCCTTATACTTTTGTGCATTCCATACTCTCAACTCTATGTGTATCACTCCCATAAAAGGATTGTTTCTAATTGTAATCACGCTGGTCGCTATGGGCATTTGAAGTCCATTGTCTCTTCCATAGATAGTAAGTTTTTTGAGCTAGTCGACCCGCGAACCTATCTGTTTTGTATCGACTCATTCTCCTTGATGCCCCAAATGTTATAGTGTGCTTCTTTGCACTTATCACATGCTTATAAGGTCTATTTGAGTCTCCATAAGCTCAAGGGTTGGTCTTGTGCCGGTTGGCTTGACCAAACTTCGTCGCTTCGAAACGCACTTTTCTACCTTCGACAAGCTTCTCCGAGTTCTTTTAGTGGTATGAGAGCTAGATCAAGATGGGTGACGGCTTTCCCTCAATGATCGAGAAGCTTGATCGACACAATTATGCGGCTTGGCAAATAAGGATGGAGGCCTATTTGCAAGGTAGAAATCTTTATGGAATTGTAGCAGGTGATGAAGTTATGCCTATTCGAAGATCCAAAGGAGGACCTAAACAAGAGGAGATAGATAACCTCACACTTTGGTGTGCAAGGGATGCTCAAGCAAGGTCGTACATACTAAACTCTATCTCTGACTTTCTATTACCACATATTAGAGGATGCAAGACATCTCAAGAGACTTGGGATGCCCTCGAGACTTTCTTTTCTGCTAGTACCAAAGCAAGAAAGAGTCATCTTTGGAACGAGTTCAACCAAATGAAGAAGACGCCTAAACAAGCCATCACAGAGTTTGTTACCAAGGTCAAAGAGGTTGCGGAATAGTTAGCATCCATTGGAGAGCTGATTGAAGAAGAGGTCATCATGAGGCGAATTCTCAACGGCATTCGAAGTGATAAGCAATGGAAATCCTTCACGAAGGCTTATGATCTCATCATGGATGTGCAAACTCCAGACTTCAACATCTTTCTTGGACAACTCTTCAATCAAGAAGCCAACAATAGCATAAAGGAAGGTAACTCCTATCATGGTAATTCAACTAGTGCTCTATATGCAGATAAGAAGGATAAGAAGCAGAAAGGCAAGAAGAAGGAAGAAGATGAAGAAGAGACTTCCCAAGCCAACGTTGCAAGCAAGAGCAAGTGGAAAGGGAAGAAGAAAGGACCAAAGCAAGACAAAGCCAAAGGTCAGAATGTTCAACCTTGTGCCATATGCGATAAGACCAACCACACCACTCAGAATTGCTGGTTCAATGGGAAGACCCAGAAAGGAAGTGGAAGAGGTGGATATGGTAGCAATAGAGGCAGAGGTGGACACAACTTCAACAATAACAGTAGAAGATATAATAGAAGGGACTACAACAATTATTCAGAAGATCAAGCACATGAAGACTCATTGCTTCTTATGAATCTAAGCCACAAAGAAGGTAAAGAAGATCATGATTTGTTCTACATAGATTTAGGATGTTTGAATCATGTTGCAGGCAACATTGCTCTTCTATCTGACTTGGAAAGTCCAAAGCATAGACATGAAGTGCAAACAGGGGATGACACGAAGCACAATGTGGAGAAGATTGGTAATGTCAAAGCTTCCAATGGGAGGAAAAACATTCTAAGTAAGGTTATCTATGTACCCACTATCACTAAAAACCTAATAAGTGTAGGCCAAATAGTTGAAAAAGGCTTGCAAGTTAGGTTCACCCAACATGGAGCTTTTGTGGAAGATCCATGTCAAGGCTTCAAGAAGATAGCCCGAGGTGAGAAGCATGGTGGGCTCTTTACTTTTGAAGTAGGAGAAACCAGGAACATAGCTCTATTCAACTTTGGGTCTCAAACCCTAAGTGAGCTTAAAGTGTGGCATAAGAGACTTGCTCATGTGAATGAAAGAACCTTGAAGGATATATGCAGGGATCAAAGTGTTCTAGGACTGTCGAACATATCAAAGCAACATATGATCAAGAGGTGTGATGCATGTCAGATTGGGAAGGCACAAAGACAACCATTCAACCAAAAAGGCTACATCCACAACAACTTATTGGACTTAGTACATACAGATGTATGGGGACCAAGTCAAGAACCTTCATTGGCAAGATCAAGGTATTATGTCTCATTTATTGACGACCATAGTAGATGAACTGTTCTATACTTTATCAAGAGTAAGAATGAAGTGTTTGATTGCTTCAAGAAGTATCTTGCACATGTGGAGAATCATATAGGTAGATCACTAAAGAAGCTCAGATCTGATGGAGGGGGAGAATACTTCTCCAAAGAGTTTGATGAGTTCTTGCAGGACAAAGGTATCAAAAGGGAAGTGACTACTAGGTACTCTCCTCAACTAAATGGAATTGTAGAGAGGAGAAACAAGACATTGGTTGGATCAGCCCGAATAATGCTTAAAGAGAAGAAGTTGCCACATTATCTATGGGCAGAAGCTATTTCAACTGTTGTGTACCTTGTCAATAGACTACCATCCAAATCACTTTAAGGTATGACTCCTTATGAAGCATGGCATAGAAGAAAACCTAGTCTTGGACATTTCAAGGTTTTTGGTTGTTTAGCTTATGTTCATGTACCATCACAAATAAGAGGTAAGCTAGATGAAAGGGCAACAAAGGCAGTGTTTATTGGATATGATTCAACTAAGATGGATTACAGGTTCTTCAATCCTTCAACCAAGCAATTCACTACAAGTAGAGATGTTGTGTTTAAAGAACACAGGTCTTGGTATGATGAAGACAAACAAAAGGTAACACTACCATATGATCTTGATTCTGACTCTCATCAATTAGGAAGGAAGCATGATACATAGGTCCAGGATCCAAGAAGTGATACAAACGATGACCAAAATGAAAGAGAAAGGGATTACAAGCTATGGAAGTCAAGAGGCAAATCAAAGATGCAAGAGGTTGGAGAATGCTCAAAACAAGCACCTAGAAGATCAGCAAGAGAGAAGAAACAAACAGAAAGGTATGGATATGATTCCAAATTTGTTACAAAGCATTCAATCTACTTGGCAAAAGACTCTATTTCAGAGGAACCCTCAACCTATGAAGAGGCAAAGGGAAACCCTAATTGGGAAAAGGCCATGAACGAAGAGATAGATGCTTTGAAGGAAATGGACACTTGGGATTTGGTTCCAATGTCATCGAATCAAAAGGTAATTGGTTGCAGATGGGTATATAAAGTTAAAAGAAATTTAGATGGATCAGTTTGCAGGTACAAGGCAAGATTAGTTGCCAAAGGATGCTCACAAGCTCATGGTATAGACTATGAGGAAACATTCTCACTAGTTGCAAAGATGACTACAATCAGGACATTGACAAGTGTAGCTGCTGCAAGGAATTGGAGACTCCTCCAACTTGATATGAAAAATGAATTCTTAAATGGTTGGATAAGTGAAGAGGTATACATGTCACAACCACCAGGTTTTGAAGACCCTAATCATCCATCTTATGCTTGCAGACTTAAGAAAGCATTGTATGGATTGAAACAAGCTCCAAGAGCTTGGAATTACAGGTTGGTTACATATCTTCAACACCAAGGGTTCAAAGCTAGCAGCTGAGATCCTTCTCTATTCATCAAAAGGGATCACAATGAGGTTATCTATCTCTGTGTATATGTAGATGATATTATTGTGCCAGGAGATGATCTAAATAGCATTCAAAGAATCAAGAGACACATGCAAGAGGAGTTCAAAATCAGTGACCTAGGTGAGCTCACATATTTCCTAGGTATGCAGGTGATATATACAGATGAAGGAATGTATTTGACTCAAAGAAGATACATTCAGGACCTTTTTCTCAAGTTCAAAATGGAGAACACTAAACCTACAGGTACACCTTTGGAGATGAATCATAAACTAAGTGTTTATGAAGGTGAAAAAATTGAAGACATTAAAGAGTATCAAAGCTTGGTAGGTAGCTTGATATATGCTACTCATACAAGGGCAGACATCTCATATAGTGTGGGAGTGCTTAGTCAGTTCATGCACTCACCGAGAAGACCACACATGGATGCGGCTAAGAGAGTACTTAAGTATCTCAAAGGTACAATCAACAAGGGTATATTCTATCCTTACTCTTCAGATTTGGATATCAAAATCTACTCAGATGCAGATTGGGCAGGAGCTAAGGATGATAGAAAACGTTTATCTGGTTACTTAGCATTTGCAGGTTCAAAGCTAGTGTCATGGAGTTCCAAGAAGCAACAAGCAATTGCTTTATCCTCAACTGAAGCAGAGTACAGAGGCTTGACCAGAGCAACTCAAGAGGCAATATGGTTAAAAGCATTGTATATAGATTTGGGACTTGTGAGTTCCAAACCTCACATATTTGGAGATAATGTAAGTTCCATGCATCTAGCGGCCAATCCTATTTTCCATGCGAGAACTAAGCACATAGAAGTCCATTACCACTTCATCAGGGAGAAGCTCATGGCAAAGGAGATTGACATTTCTTTTGTTCCAATTGAAAAGCAAGTAGCAAATATGATGACAAAGGCACTTGATGGAATAAAGCTTTGTAGATTCAAAGCTATGGCAGGTATTCAACCTATCAAAGAATGAAGACTCAAGCATACTTTAGCTTGAGGGGGAGTTATTTGAACATCAAGCGTATACTATGCTTGAGGTGGATTTGATCTACATCAACGGCTCTCGCATCGAAAGAATATCCGTTGGAGAGTTCTTTTTTCTTATGCTCATTTATTGTATTTTTTTGAGAGATTTTTGAAGGCTCATTTACCGTTGTAAAAGCCTTGAGCTTTACACATGTAAAGGTAGAAAGATAGAGCCCAAATCCCATGAATTTGTGGTGGTTGAAGTTGCATTCAATCAAGCAATCAATCACCTAAAAGTAGATCAAAGTAGATCTTCACTTTTCCTAGATTGTAGGAAAGTGAATTGATTCCCTCCAACAACCATTCCCACCTTCATTTGAATTCAAATTCAACTTGTAAAAGTCGTGGAACACTCCTAGAGTCTATATAAAGACTTGGAATCACTTGTACTTTACATTGAAGCAATATACATACACTTGTGACCATCATTGTCTTGCTCCTTCAATTCTCTACATCATCTTCTTCACCAATAGTAACCTTGCAGAGGCTTCTGCTCTCTCTCTCTCTCTAGAGCTCTCAATTGAGTGTAAGATGACTCATTGGAACGGTATAAGTGTCTAGTTTATGCCTATAAATTTTCAAAGCATTTGGTTCACTAGATTGGGAGAAATCTGCGTTTTTCGGTCTCGGGGTCAATCTCCACGTATTCCTGAAAAATAGGAAGTACCACCGGTGAATGTCGCATTCATTCCTATAGCATATTTTGCTTATTCCTTATAATTTTGTGCATTCCATACACGCAACCCTATGTGTATCACTCCCATAAAACGATTTTTTCTAATTGTAATCACGCTGGTCGCTATGGGCATTTGAAGCTCATTGTCTCTTCCATAGATAGTAAGTTTTTTAGCTAGTCGACCCGCGAACCTATCTGTTTTGTATTGACTCATTCTCCTTGATGCTCCAAAGTACATAGTGTGCTTCTTTGCACTTGTCACATGCTTATAAGGTCTATTTGAGTCTCCATAAGCTCAAGGGCTGGTTTTGTGCCGGTTGGCTTGACCAAACTTCGTCGCTTCGAAACGCACTTTTCTACCTTCGACAAGCTTCTCCAAGTTCTTTCATTCTTTACGTTCTTTGTGGCTTAGATTCATAAGAAGCAATGAATTTTCATGTGCTTGTTCTTCAGAATAATTGTTGAAGTCCCTTCTATTATAGCCTCTATTGATATTGTTGAAGTTGTGTCTAGCTTCACCTCTATTGTTGCCATATCCACCTCTTCCACTTCCTTTCTGGGTCTTCCTATTGAACTAGTAATTTTGAGTGGTATGGTTGGTCCTATCGTAGATGGCACAAGGTTGAACATTCTGAGCTTTGGCTTTGTCACTCTTTGGTCCTTCCTTTTTGCCTTTCCACTTTCTCTTGCTTGCTAGGTTGGCTTGGGAAGTCTCCTCTTCATCTTCTTGCCTTTCAGCTTCTTATCCTTCTTATCTGCATATAGAGCACTAGTTGAAATACCATCATAGGAGTTACCTTCCTATATGCTATTGTTGGCCTCTTGGTTGAAGAGTTGTCCAAGAAAGATGTTGAATCTCGAGTTTGCACATCCATGATGCGATCATAAACCCTCTTGAAAGATTGCCATTTCTTATCACTTGGAATCCCATTGAGAATTTGTGTCATGATGGCCTCTTCTTGAATCAGCTCTCCAGTGGATGCTAACTGATCCGCAACCTCCTTGACCTTCGTAACAAATTCTATGATTGTTTGTTTAGGTATCTTCTTCATTTGGTTGAACTCGTTCCTAAGATGATTCTTTCTTGCTTTGGTACTAGCAGAAAAGAAAGTCTTGAGGGCATCCCAAGTCTCTTGAGATGTCTTGCATCCTCTAATATGTGGTAATAGAAAGTTAGAGATAGAGTTTAGTATGTACGACCTTGCTTGAGCATCCCTTGCACACCAAAGTGTGAGCTAATCTGTCTCCTCTTGTCTAGGTCCTCCTTTGGATCTTGGAATATGCATAGCTTCATCACCTCCTACAATGCCATAAAGATTTCTAACTTGCAAATATGCCTCCATTTTTATTTGCCAAGCTGGGTAGTTGTGTTGTTCAAGCTTCTTGATCATTGAGCAAAAGCCGTCACCCATCTTGATCTAGATCTGGTACCACTAAAAGAACTTGGAGAAGCATGTAGGAGGTAGAAAAGTGAGTCGCAAAGCAACAAAATTTAGTCAAGTCGATGCACAAGACCAATCCTTGAGCTTATGGACACTCAAATAGACCCTATAGGCATGTGATAAGTGCAATAAAATGCACTATGTACTTTGGAGCATGAAGGAGAAAGAGTCGATACAAAACAGTAAGTTCACACATTGACTAGCTCAAAAAACTTACTATCTATGGAAGAGACAATGAAGGTCAAATGCTCATAGCAAACAGCGTGATTACAATTAGAAAAAATCCTTTTATTGGAGTGATAAACATAGTTTTGAGTGTATATAATGCACAAAAGTATAAGGAATACGAAAAATCTGCTATAGAAATGAATCAAACACTCAATGGTGGTACTTCCTATTTTTGAGGAATATGGAGAGATTGACCCCGAGATAGAAAAATTGAGATTTTATCCAATCTACTAAACCAAATGATTTGAAAATTTTAAAGCCATACACTAGTTACTAATACCTTTCCAATAAGCCATCTCTCATCCAATTTGAATCTCTCTAGAAAGAGCAGTAGCCTCTACAAGCTTACATTTGGCTTAGAAGATGATGCAAAAAAATGAAGGAGCAAGACAATGATGGTCACAAGTGTATGTATATTGCTTTCATATATTGTACAAGTGTTTTGAAGTCTTTATATAGACTCTAGAAGGTGATCCACGACTTCTACAAGTGGATTTTGAATTCGAATGAAGGTGGAAATGGTTGTTGGAGGGAATCAATTCACTTTCCTACAATCTAGGAAAAGTGAAGATCTAGTTTGATTTACTTTTAGGTGGTTGATTGATTCATTGAATGCAACACAACCTCCCCAAATTCATGGGATTTGGGCTATATCTTTCTATGTTTACATGTGTAAATCTCAATGCTTTTACAATGGTAAAAGATCCATGAAAACGTTTTTAAGAAAAATATAATAATTGAGCATAAGAAAAAGAATCTTCAATGGATATTCTTTCGCCGTAATCCAAGAGGTAGCTTTCTATGTAGATCAAATCCACCTGAAGCATAGTGTAATCTTGATGTTCCAACAACTAGATGTAATGGAGTACCTCAATCCAATTTTTCAATGGATGAAGGAAATCCATCCCCCATGTTGATTTGTTATTGCGCTAATACCACTGTGAGGAGATGGATGGGTACTCTCAAGAGATGAGCTAATGTTGCACAAAACGTGCTCTTCACTTGCCAAGTTAATAACAAATATGCTTAATAGACTTCTTTAGCTTTATATTAATGCATTTGAAATCACCAACCACCTACGAACTGTTGGTGCATTTTACCCAAGCCTACATGCTTGATATGCTTGATATTATGATCATTTGTAAGTCACATGTGTAGTCATGTGAACACATCTTGTAAAAGAGTACATTTTATCTCTTGTAATTGAAAAAAGGAAAAAGGAAAAAGATGGCTTACCTCATCCATGCTGTAAAAGCAAACTCGTGGCTCTAACTACCTAAAACCACAAATTTTTGAGCTGAGGGAATATCTCCTAACTTTGGGGATCACTTTTAGGTTGAGCCATTCGAATTCGAATTCAAAAATCCCTCCAAGAATAGCTATAAAAAGAGCAAAAAGGAAGAGGCGATTAGCAAGCCTTGTACATGACCACTTCATGTCATTTTGTAGAGATTGAAGAGCTTACTCCATAGCTCTATCATTCTACTCCCATTGTGCAAACATTCATTGCCAATGTGGTTGTAATCATGTGTGAATCTATACATTTATCATTATCTACTTCTCTGTTTTGTTCTCTGCTATACTCATTCAGAGCAGTAACTTTAGAAGGTCATATCTCGAGTGCTACTCAACATTTTTCAGTGTGTTAACATGCTTTGAATAGCGCTTACTGTCTAGTTTCTGGATATAAATTTTCATGATCATTGCATAAATAGTTTGGGAGATATCTGCATTTTACTTCTCACTAGTCTATCTCTTCAGAGCCCCGAGAATGGTGGGCATGTTCCAGAAATTGATGAATCTTCTTCTTAGTGCTCAGTCAATCATTTGAAGTGTTTTAACTTGGATTGGGAAGCTTGCTAAGTCTATTTTCTATGCCCAAAAGGAATGTATTTAATTCCTACGAGGTTGAGAGCACTGTTCATTTTTTCCAGTAGGTGTATGTCCAAAAATAGCAAGTTTTGGGAGCTAGTCATCTTGCAACTAGTCTGTCTTGACTTAAACTTTTGGGATACATGTTCCAAAGTACTTGGCTGATATTTTGGTGGATTTAGGAAGCTCAAAGGGTCTACTAATCAACTCTGAAGTCTTAGTTGGTTGGTGTGAAGCTGGTTGTAGCAGCACCAACTCATCTTTGGATTGCATCCACCATCTCTCTTCACAGTGGTATCAGAGCATAGTCAAGCAACATGGGAGATGGATTTCCATCAAAAATTGACAAATTGGATCAAAACAACTACCCGGCATGGTCTCTAAGGATGGAGGCTTACCTTCAAGGGAGGAATCTATATGGATTCATATCCGGAGATGAAGCTATGCCAACCATGAGGAACAAAGGGCAACCATCACATGAAGAAGTGGAAGGACTTTCAAATTGGTGTTCGAAGGATGCACTTGCAAGGTCCTATATTCTAAACTCAATCTCTAATTTTCTTTTACCTCATGTCAAGGGATGCAAGACATCAAGAGAGACCTGGAATGCACTTGCTTCTTTCTTCTCTTCCAACACTTAAGCAAGGAAGAACCAATTGTGGATGGAGTTCACAACAATGAAGAAAAGCCCGAAGCAAAATGTGAGTGATTATGTCACAAAGATGAAGGAGATTTCCGACCAACTTGGAAGCATTGGAGAGGTAATTGAAGAGGAGCAAATCATTAGACAAATCATGAATGGAATCAAAGCAGACGAAAAGTGGGAGTCATTCACAACAGCCATGGATTTATACATGGATATGCATGTACCCGACCTCAACACACTCATGGGCCAACTCTTCACTCATGAAGCAAAGATTAGCAAAGGTGGTGAGTCCTCAAGAGGTAATCAAACTTCTATCTTATATTCGGATAAAGCTAAGGTCAAGGACAAGTCAAAGAATAGGAAGAATGTAGATGAAGGTAGCTCTTTTGAAGCAAACTTTGCAGGTAGAGGAAGAGCTAGAGGAAGAGGTAGAGGTGGAAAGAAAGGCAGGGGGAGATTCCAATCATCTCAACCTTGCAACATATGTGGCTTATCTAACCATACTATTAAAGAATGTTTAAGGAATCCAAGGAACTCAAGAGGAAGAGGGTTCAATAGAGGTGGCTATGGATCAAATAGAGGAAGATACAATGTGTTGAGAAAAGGGGAACAACAAACCCTAACCGCCTCACATGGAAGTGAGAGGTTTCTCCAAGTTGGGGCAAAGAATGAGAGGAGAGGTTCACCCACGCTCATGGAGCAATGGCAACAATGGCCAACGTCACAAGGAGCAAAGGGGAACATCCTCCCAACCATGCACACACACATGCAAATCCATACACCAAGATCATCGCCTTGCACACAAGGAAACAGGAGAGTAGCAAATGACACCTTCTTCCATTACCAAAATGGAGGCCAAGGCCATGGCCAAGGGACCTCCCCTTTTACAAATGAGGCTCTTCTTTATATGGAGAAGAAGAGAGGCATATGTGAATAAAACATGTGGTCAAAAGACCACATGTGCTAAATCAAAAAGAGAATCTCATGTGATATGGGAATTTCAAAAAGATAACTACCTAGAGAGAGAGGGAGCGCATGGATTTCTATGTGGGTTTTTTTGTGTTTGTTCAAAAAGGAGTTGTTAAAAAAGGAGTTTTCAAGGAAAGGCTTCAATACCATAGACTTGAGGAATTATCAAAAAAGGGGTTTTAGGAGAGTGTTCATATGGACATCTCCTAGATACAAGGAAAAAAGGTATTTTTATAAGGGCTAGAGGGTGCCATTGCATGAGAAAATGTGGGCAACCCAAATAACAACACCCTCCTCCTCCTAGACTTTGTCGTCCTCGACAAAGCTAAGAAAGGAGAAGCATACATTGTTGAACTGGTCCAAGTTTGAGTCTGCAACTCTTCAATTCTGTAGCTCTTCAAGTCTTCAGGTCTTCCATGTTGAGTGACACAATCCCCTTGGGGGGAAGTCAGCCCAACAATAGCCTCTGTTGCCAGATATGAAGCAATCCCTCTGAGCAAGTCTTTAGAGGACCTGAAAATTAGGATAGCAGTCGTGGCATGAAAAGATGTACCGATCTTCCCACAGGATGGCTGGGAAAGTGGGCACCATCCCTAAAATAGGGTAGTAAAACACTGAAGTAGCTCAAGTCCAAAATCTAACAGCACACCCTGAGTAAGAAAGAGATTGACAGGGCACCACCAGTTTTGGCATCCATCAAGCTTCCTGATTGGTGAGTGTGCACCATCACCATCATGTAGAAAGCACTTTTAGTATCTTGCTGTGTGTAGACAGGACTTGAGACATAATCCCCCGGAAGAGACAGTCAAAAAGAAAGTCACAATCGGATCCTGACTGTCATTCCCGACCATACGAGCAGGCACAATTATACCAAAGTGAGGACCCACATGGAGAATCTGAGGAACAACCATCTGTACACAGCAAGGCATCTACATACAATGCAGATCATTCTCTCCAAACGAGGGAAAAGGCATCAGACACAATCCCCACTTGGGGCAGTCACAAAAAAAAACCCGAAATCCCTGTGCCAGCCAATATCTGCTGAATAAACAATAAAGCAAGGAACTTGAATCATTTGAAAGCCACAGGACTTAGTTTCCTAGAATTTGCAGGTAGAAAACCATCAGTTGACAGTCCTGAAAATGTCATGCAGCCTCCCTGCCAGCAGTCAGCAAACCTGGTGCATTAAGCCATCAATAGAGTGATGGGGAACAACCTGGATCCAACAAACCTGGTGAGGAGCAGACTGCAACAAAGTGATTGGAAGACCAATCAATAGGCTCTGAGGCCCAAGAGCAACCTCAATCCATTCCCTTTATGCATATGCTTGGCCTGTAAATGATGTGGAGCCACTACACAGAGCACATTAAAAATGAGAGCCAATAAAATTTCAAAATAAAGAGTGGCTGGTCCACCAGCATAGTGCCCTTGCACTCCATTCTGCGCTATGTTGCTTGATGTAGTGCTATTATCCAGAGGAGTTGCACTGAACTACAATGATTCAGTGCCCAAGATTCACAAGGGAGTCTCAGGACATGGTCAGCAGCTGCCTTATGTGGAAGCATGGGTTGTACAGACACCACAGCCATCAATTAGTTGCAGATGTGAATCCAGCCTAAGCACCATCCTTTAGTACAAGAATCTCTAAACAAGGTCCCTAGACCACAACATACTTCAACTTTGAGTTTGAAAAGACCCAAAGGAATTTCCTTGGATCTAGCATCTGTGTGATGTGGCTGATACATCCCTGAATCTTTAGCTATAACCAGTGAAGTAATAAATCAGCAGCATGAGTAATTTAATAATTGCAACTGAGAGCCCAGTCTGGCCAAAAGTTGCAATGCCACTCCAGCACATTTCTCGAGGCGTTTCTTCTCACAAATCATTGAGCACTCAAGACCAGTTTCTGTAGTAATGTTGCCAGCAGATCTGTTGCTGCATCTTTTGTTGAGCCTTGCCCATATGTCAGTGAATGTGCTTGGTATATTCTTTCGGCTGCTGATGGGTCATGGTGTTTGAGAAGTAGCAGCAGGACTCAGAAATGGTATCCTCTGATCATCAACCACCACCAAGTCCCTGTTGGCATTAGGCAGGGGCAACTATGCAGATGAATACTTGGGAAGGGCCATTCGGAGCAGGAGGGTGTTTCAGTTACCTATCAGCCTTCCTCAGCCATCCATGATGCCTAAAGGCAAGCTGAATGAGCAAGACACCAGGTATCATAGCTCATTCAATTATTTTTGCTTCCTCTGAAATGAAGGCTGTTCACAAAACTTCCCTCTTCAGACATTTCTCTTCATTGATAAATACTTATCAGAAGTTGTCGATTGTAATAATTCCTGACTGCTGTAATTGAGAAACTGTAGAACAGGTTTGATTTCTTCCTCTCTTTCTTCTGTTGTAGCATATGGCACCAGCCTGAGAAGGACTCTTGTCCCTCTGAGCACATGATGCAGTTCACCATGGTAATATCTTTGACAAAGAAAATTTCCTTTGGACAGAGCTGTTGGCTGTTGACTTCTGATAGAGCTTCACCTTGGTCCTCTATCCTGTTGGTTGCAAACTGTATTGATAAAAAGTATGAGTTTGTTGTACCATCCAGGGCTTTTCCTTCATGCACTATAGATGTTCAGAATCTCTCTGCCAATGCACCCAATCCATTCCACATAATATCTTGAATATGATCATATAGATAATTCTTGGGACTGCCATCTTGTTGCAAATCCAGCGTTGTCTGGGGTCCATCTATCACAGCTTACAGCAAGAGTGTCTTTCGTTGAGTATCCTCAATCCAAGAAATTGTCCCCTATGGAGATCCATTACCTGACAGATTCCAAAAAACGCATAGCTATGTTCATCATAAACCAGGGCAGTACACTGAAAAGCCCAGACATCATAAGGTTGAAAAACCTGGCAATAATAAGTCTGCATCCAAGTAATTTAAATGTACCCCAGTTATGACAGAAATGGCACACACCCAGAACCCACACTGGAGCCTTTGACAGAAGCAGATATCTTTGGATCTTCACGAGGAAGACTTTGAGGCAATACATTGCCAAGCGAGGTCCTAGAGAGCCCCCAAAGACCAACCAATCAGAACACAGACGGCCAACTGAACTTGTGTATTAATGCAAGCCCTATCATAGAACCAAGATACATTCCACTGTACACAAGAGCCAAGGAAATGCACCTTTCATACAATCCCCATGTACAGTAAAACCGGAAGCCCAATCTTAGCTGCAATGATGTAGCCATGGTTACCAACGACCATCGGACTTCTCAAAAAACCAGAACTTGTTTTCCCCCAATTCTATCTGCTCAAATTCCTCCAACAATCTGAGTAAGAGGGTATACCAAGCAAAAAGAAGACTGCACAAGCCCAACAGTTGTATGGTCTTGGTTCACACAACAGAAGCCTTGCCAACTACACATCGAGCTATGAGTTTAAATGAGTGGATGCCACCAGCATGTTCAAAGCCCAATAGAGTCTGCCTTTTGCATTCCAACTTGCAGCCTATCTCTTTCTCCATTAAGAGTGGGCATCATCAGCACATAATGCAATGGGATCATCAAGGGGGCCATATTCTTGGTCATTTGTTGATTCTGCACAGATTTGTAGAGGTTTGAGTGCTTCAGCCAATATGAGTAATACCGGAAAGCTTCAGCAAGGAGAGCTTCAAATGGTGCATACAATGGTGAGAGGTTTCTTGATCATATGCAAGGAGAGCAATAAGGGACTCGACCCCAGCATGGTATGAGAAGTGCGGCAACAGTGGAACAATGCCCGAATCCCAGCATTTCAGATATGCCAGCAGATAATGATTCATCTGCGCTTGAAACAACATCATTCCCAGTCGAGATGCAAACCAGGAATCTTGAATCAACCTGCCCATAGGATTGCTACCGTCCTTATGCCTAGAGAATGGAGTAGGGGCGTGAGAATAGATTCCTCATATCCAGGGCAACTGATTTACTCTTGACACCAAGTTCATCAGCGTTGAGCTCATCCGAACCTGCTTGAGCAGATTTTGTGTTTGTTGGCCTCTAGTAGCTTGACATGAAGTGCCACACTGCAATATGTGAAAAACCCCCATCCTTAATTGCAACCATTGCCCTAAGTCTGTTGTTTTGGAGAAAACTGAGGGAAGTGCAATTCGACTTTGTATCTTTCAGTAGTTTTGACGGAGTGTGCAAAGAAGTCAATGCAAAACTTTTCACCGTTGTTGTACAAAGAGATAGTTAACAACAAGTTCATCTCTACCACAGCCACATTCTTGCAGTAACATATACGCCGTGGTGATGCCCAATACATCCAGCATCGCATTTACAGCCTCCACAGTCGTCCTTGTGTCACTCAACCATAGTGACTAAGTTCTTCTCCCTCACACCACATGCGTGAAAACACAATGACCCATCCATCATCGACCTGTTATCGGGCTGAACTGATGATGCGCAACTCCAAAAGGATGAGATAAAATGAGAGGAGTGCAACTCTACTGCTCACGGAAGCTGTGTGAGCATCTTCATACGCACCCTCAACACGGAGAGGGGAAGTCCATAAGCTCTACCCGAGGCAGAATACAAAGAGAGAAAGGGAGGGATAGAATGGTTCCCCCCACCATACGAGTGCGAAGGGGGTTCGACCTGAACCCAGCCCTATGATTCAGCGCTTTGGTGTAGAGCCTACCAAAGGACAAGACTGGAGCTCACTCCACTCCCCAGTGATCAAATCGGTGATGCTTCACATTCTGCACATCGGCGAGAAGAAAACATCATAATTCCCCGTGGCTGCAGGAAGTGCCCCACGGCTGAAGAACACCTGCCATGCCTTGCGTTACAGGTTGAAGGGGGAGCAGAGTCATGCTCAACCCCAAAAGAGGCTAGAGAGAGAAAGGGAGGTAGAGGATAACTCCCCCCTCCTCCTAACGATTTGTGCCGCCTGAGTCATGGTAGAGGGCATTAACTCCTCACACACTCATCGATAGCCACCTTGGGGCAGGGAACCTATGCAATACGTGAGTAATGAACGGCCGAGAAAAAAGTTGTTTGAGACACACCATCAAGTATGACTTTTTTGTGAGATTTTTTATCTAAGAATTGAACAGAAGGAGGGACCAGAAAGGAAGTACTCCCATCCCTCTACCCAAGGCAATCACTAAACAAGAGGTGACAGAGATGGTGAGTGATTCCCAATGTGTGTGTGAGAGTGTGTGTATGTGTATGAGAGTGAGAGATAAGGGGGTTAGGGGAGGTTTTTGTGCAACAAACAAAAAAATGAACTAAAACTACTCAAAAATTAAAAGAAAGAGGTACCCTAGGCCAACCGAAGGCCACACGTATTCATCCTCCTCCAAGTGTCAAGGTGCATCTCACGAAGTATGGACACGCAAACTTGGAAAAACCAACGGCTAAAGGCCAACGTCCCCGGCAACGGCGCCAAATTGTTGAGAAAAGGGGAACAACAAACCCTAACCGCCTCACATGGAAGTGAGAGGTTTCTCCAAGTTGGGGCAAAGAATGAGAGGAGAGGTTCACCCACGCTCATGGAGCAATGGCAACAATGGCCAACGTCACAAGGAGCAAAGGGGAACATCCTCCCAACCATGCACACACACATGCAAATCCATACACCAAGATCATCGCCTTGCACACAAGGAAACAGGAGAGTAGCAAATGACAACTTCTTCCATTACCAAAATGGAGGCCAAGGCCATGGCCAAGGGACCTCCCCTTTTACAAATGAGGCTCTTCTTTATATAGAGAAGAAGAGAGGCATATGTGAATAAAACATGTGGTCAAAAGACCACATGTGCTAAATCAAAAAGAGAATCTCATGTGATATGGGAATTTCAAAAAGATAACTACCTAGAGAGAGAGGGAGCGCATGGATTTATACGTGGGTTTTTTTGTGTTTGTTCAAAAAGGAGTTGTTCAAAAAGGAGTTTCAAGGAAAGGCTTCAATACCATAGACTTGAGGAATTATCAAAAAAGGGGTTTTAGGAGAGTGTTCATATGGACATCTCCTAGATACAAGGAAAAAAGGTATTTTTATAAGGGCTAGAGGGTGCCATTGCATGAGAAAATGTGGGCAACCCAAATAACAACACAATGGAGGCTACAACAACAACAACTACTACAACAACAATTACAACAACTATCAAAGTGGCCATAGAGGAAGAAGAGACTACAATAACTATGCAGAGGACCAAAGTCAAGAAGATTCATTATTGATTATGAATCTATCAGTGAAGAAGGGTGAGGATGATGATCACATATTTTACATTGACTCGGGATGCTCAAGCCATGTAGCAGGAAATGTGGCGTTACTTTCTGATTTGGAAGATCCTCATAACAAGCATGAAGTGCAGACAGAAGATGACACAAAGCACTCAGTGGAGAAGATAGGTAATGTGAAGACATTAGATGGGAATATGAACCTCTTAAGCAAAGTCTTGTATGTCCCTACAATTACCAAAAATTTAATAAGTGTTGGACAGATTGTTGAAAAAGGATTGCAAGTTAGATTCAACCAATTTGGAGCATATGTTGAAGACCCAAGGCAAGGCTTTAGAAGGATTGCCAAAGGAGAGAAGATAGGAAGGCTCTTCACTTTTGAAGTGGAAGATACAAAGAACATAGCTTTGTTTAGCTATGGATCTCAAACTCTAACAGAGTTGGAGATATGGCACAAAAGGCTTGCTCACATTGGTGAGAGGACACTCAAACAGATTTGCAGGGACCAAAGTGTACTTGGTTTGCCTAATATCACAAGGAAACACATGATTTATAAGTGTGAAGCTTGTCAACTTGGCAAGGCTCATAGACAACCTCTCAATAAGAAAGCATATATGTATCAAAATCCTTTGGATCTAGTGCACACGGATGTGTGGGGTCCAAGTAAGGAGCCATCTATATCAGGCTCAAGATATTATGTGTCTTTCATAGATGATTGTAGCAGATGGACCATTTTGTTTTTCATGAAGCACAAGGATGAAGTGTTTAATTGCTTTAAGAAGTATATTGCTCTTGTTGAAAACCAAACAGGAAGGACTTTGAAATGACCCAGATCAGATGGTGGAGGAGAATACTTCTCCTCTGAATTTGATGCCTTCTTGCATGAAAGAGGCATTAAAAGGGAAGTCACTACAAGGTATACACCCGAACTCAATGGTGTAGCAGAGAGGAGGAACAAAGCTATTGTCGAAGCCGCAAGATCCATGCTCAACGAAAAGGGATTTCCAAACTACTTATGGGCAGAGGCTGTGTCTACAGCCACATATCTCATAAATAGACTTCTATCTAAGTCACTAGATGGAACAACTCCATATGAAGTGTGGAATGGAAGAAGACCTAGTCTAGAGCATTGTAAAATCTTTGGATTCATAGCCTATGCTCACATTCCTTCTCAAGTAAGAGGGAAATTGGATCCCAAGGCAGAGAAGTGTGTATTCATTGGTTATGATCAAAATCAAAAAGGATATAGATTGTACAATCCAATCAATAAAGGATTTTTTGTGAGTAGAGATGTAATTTTTTATGAAAACAAATCATGGTTTGATGATGACAGGAAAGTGAAGCTGCCTTATGACTTGGATGAAGATTTTCCATCACTTTAACCCAAGGAGCCAAAGCAGATTGAAGAAAGTGATTCGGAGATTGACCTAGAAGACTTGGAAAGACTAAAGCTATGGAAGAACAAAGGTAAAGCAAAGATGCAAGATGCTACATATGGACCCAAGAGCTCACATCAACCACTTAGAAGGTCTTCAAGGGAGAAGAAGAAACCAAAGAGGTTTGGTTATGATACTTCTTTCGTCACCAAGCACTCAATCTACATTGCAAAGGATTCAACCAATGAACAACCTACCACATTCAAAGAAGCACAAAGCAAGAAAGCTTGGAGAGATGCAATGGATGAAGAAATGGAAGCCCTGAAGGAAAACGGCACTTGGGAGCTTGTACCTAACAAGCCATCTATGAAGGTAATTGGATCTTGATGGATATACAAAATCAAGAGGAATCCAGATGGAAGTATAAATAGCCACAAAGCAAGGTTAGTTGCTAAAGGGTTTGCTCAAACTCATGGTATTGATTATGAAGAGACTTTCTCTCCTGTTGCAAAAATGCCTACAATTAGGGTTCTCATTAGTCTTGCTGCATCTAGAAATTGGAATCTCTATCAACTTGATGTAAAGAATGCTTTCTTGAATGGATGGATTTCTAAGGAAGTGTATATGGCACAACCTCCTGGATATGAGGATGCACATCATCCTAACTATGTATGCAAACTAAAGAAAGCTTTGTATGGATTGAAGCAAGCTCCAAGAGCTTGGAATTTCAGATTGGTGACTTATTTGCAGGACCAAGGATTCAAAGCTAGCAAGGCGGATACCTCTTTGTTCATAAAGAGGAATGGATCTGAAGTGATTTATTTATGTGTGTATGTTGATGATATTATTATCAAAGGCAATGATCTTGAAGGAATCAAACAGGTAAAGAGTCAAATGAAGGAGGAGTTCAAAATAAGTGACCTCGGACCACTCACTTATTTTCTTGGATTGGAGTTAATCTACACAAATTCAGGTATATACATCATGCAAAGGAAGTATGTCCATGACATGCTCGTCAAGTTCAAGATGGAAAATACCAAGTGTGCAGGTACACCTATGGAGCAAAATCATAAGCTTAATGCTTATGAAGGAGAGCCAATTGAAGACATCACAAGCTATCAAAGCTTGGTTGGAAGTTTGAACTATGCAACACTCACAAGGGTGGATATATGCTATAGTGTTAGCATATTGAGTCAGTTTATGCATAATGCGAGAAGACCACATATGGAAGCGGCCAAGAGAGTCCTCAAGTACCTAAAGGGGACCATGAATGAAGGTTTGTTTTATTCATATACTTCAGATATTGAGCTAAAGGTCTACTCAGATGCAGATTGGGCTCGATCTAGAGATGATAGAAGAAGCACATCCAGGTATATATCATTTGCAGGTTCAAAAATCATTTCTTGGTCATCGAAGAAGCAACCAACCATGGCATTATCTTCTACTGAAGCCGAATATAGAGGTTTAGCTAATGCAACTCAAGAAATCATGTGGTTAAAATCTTTGTACACAGATCTTGGACTTCATTCTTCAACACTTCTTCATTCTTCAACACCACATCTAGCAGCTAATCCGGTATACCATGCTAGAACCAAGCATATTGAAGTCCACTACCATTATGTAAGGGAGAAGCTAATGAGCAAGGATATTCAACTATCCTATGTCTCTACAGATATGCAATGTGCAGACATGTTGACTAAAGCTCTTGATGATACAAAGTTAAGTAGATTCAAGTTGATGATTGTCTTGCAAGAAATCAAGGACAATCGAAGACTTATTTGGAGGCCAAGCATGTTAGGCTTGAGGGGGAGTTGTTGGTGTATTTTACCCAAGCCTACATGCTTGATATGCTTGATATTATGATCATTTGTAAGTCACATGTGTAGTCATGTGAACAGCTCTTGTAAAAGAGTACATTTTATCTCTTGTAATTGAAAAAAGGAAAAAGGAAAAAGATGGCTTACCTTATCCATGATGTAAAAGCAAACTCGTAGCTCTAACTACCTAAAACCATGGATTTTTGAGCTGAGGGAATATCTCCTAACTTTGGGGATCACTTTTAGGTGGAGCCATTCGAATTCGAATTCAAAACTCCCTCCAAGAATAGCTATAAAAAGAGCAAGAAGGAAGAGGCGATTAACAAGCCTTGTACATGACCACCTCATGTCATTTTGTAGAGATTGAAGAGCTTACTCCATAGCTCTATCATTCTACTCCCATTGTGCAAACATTCATTGCCAATGTGGTTGTAATCATATGTGAATCTATACATTTATCATTATCTACTTCTCTGTTTTGTTCTCTGCTATACTCACTCAGAGCAAGAACTTCAGAAGGTCATATCTTGCGTTTTACACAACATGTTTCAGTGTATTAATATACGTTGGATAGCTCTTACTATCTAGTTTTTGCATATAAAGTTTCATGGTCATTGCATTACTAATGTGGGAGATATCTGCATTATACTACTCACTGGTCTATCTCTGTAGAGCCCCGAGAATGGTGGGCATGTTCCAGAAATTGATGAATCTTCGTCTTAGTGATGAGTCCATCATTTGAAGTGTTCTAACATGGATTGGGAAGCTTGCTAAGTCTATTTGCTATGACCAAAAGGAATTTATCTAATTCATACCAGGTTGAGAGCACTATTCATTTTCTCCAGCAGGTGTATGTCCAAAAATAGCAAGCTTTGGGAGCTAGTCATCTTGCAACTAGTATGTCTTGACTTAAACTTTTGGGATACATGTTCCAAAGTACTTGGCTGATATTTTGGTGGATTTAGGAAGCTCAAAGGGTCTACTAATCAACTTTGAAGTCTCAGTTGGCTAGTGTGAAGCTGGTTGTAGAAGCACCAACTCATCTTTGGATTGCATCCACCATCTCTCTTCACACGAACAACATTCCCAAATGTTTGCATCAAAGCAGATAACTTGCATATGCATAGAATGTGAAAAAACATTCTATTTTGGGAATAAAAGTGCTCAATATTTTGTTCAGATGTCACAACCTGGCACGAATTAACTAGAGATATTTTTTACACATTTGAGTGGATTTTTTTATCTAACTAAAGCAAGTTATTTCATCAATTAGCCACACCATACACTAAGAAATGATTCTAAAAATTTAGGGGGGTGATCCTGAAATTTTAGGGTCTAGAAGGTGTGCAAACATAGTCACTTTCTATGATTCATAACTCCAAATAATCTAAATTTCACAAAATTAGTGTAATGATGAAAATGTAGTAGAGAACAATAAGTAGAGATGTACTTGAATAAATGTATCAAAATGCATATGCTAATGAGCATACGGTACAAGGGATGTGTAGTGGACTAAACATAGATAGTATGAGCTCAATGTATGCTCATTGAAGTAGGCCAATGCCTCTCAAAGTGGGTCACTCAACCCACAAGTACAAGCATGTCTATTTATACTCCTCCTTTGAGTTTGAATTGGAGTTTTTCTTCACCTAAAAGTGATCCTACACTTTAAGAGCATAACTTATTTAATACCTATACCAAACAATTCATGGCTTGAATCTCCTAAATCCACGAGATTCTGTCTTCTTTTGACATTTACAATTTTCGAAGGTAAATATGCCCAACTGACTACCATAGGCTCTCATGGAGATCTTCCTTGAGAATAGATAAGTGGATGTGTAGTCCCAATACTTAAGCAATGCACTTAGTCATACTAGATGTACCAACACAGATAGGTATATAGATAGATAGATATATAGATACATAGATAGATAAGGAAAGAAAACAAGGATTACGACCGCCACATGCTAGAGAGATGAATCTCCTCCCAACCAAATGCCTCTATTTATAGCTCTCTCTAGGGGACTGCCTTCTTGGGCAGGTGGATACTAACTAGCCATGTGTCGTCCATGTAACTGCATGTGCACCAGGTGTCCTAGTCAACTCGAGTTAACTCAAGTGGACTAATTTATTCGAGTTTTCTTCAAGTTAAAGCATAAATGATTTCCTAGAGTCCAATATACTCTAGAATGGAGAAGTTAAGAATTTGTCATAAGATCAACAATTCCCAAGAACTTTAGCTCAAGTCTTTGAGAAAAGTGTCCTAAGTTAGACAATTTCATTTGCATTTGAATTGGCAAAGTTAAAGTATGGTTGTGTAGCTCACTGATGAGTAGCACCTCCTTTAATGTCAATCCGGGAAGACGTGAGGATGGTATCAAGACCTCGAGCAAGTGAAGGCACAAGTGTATGAGTGAGAAGCACACTAACATGCACACACACGCGCACACACGGTAAGACAAAGAGTGAGAAGCAATGGAGTTCTTAGATTACTTTCAAAAAGCTCTTACAAGTTCAAATAAATTACAAGCTAACCTCAAAAATGAGCTCTCTAGCTCTATTTATAGTTTTTGACTAGGTTTTGGCCTTGTCGAGACCTAGTGTTCGGCCTAGTTAAAAATTAGGTTCTTTGCCCTATTTGGAGGTTCAAACGAAGTCTAAAAAATGTGAAAACTCACAGGTAGGTACTTCTAAAGCTCCTCAAGCTCAAGGACTCCTTGGCTTGCACAAAATGGAGCTACAAAAATATGAAGGTATTTACAATGGTTTTTAGTGATGAAAATCACTATTTTTGTAGGGGTTTCTATTAACATTTTGACATACATTTCCTGGAGCTCCCTACTTGCTCCTTCTCCTTGTGTGTCCACCTCTTTTATATGAGTTAGTGTCCTAAAAAAATATTGGCCTGCTTGCCAGATCATCGTTGACTGCTCTGTCTGCTTGTACTTTCTCTTCTCTCTGACTCCCTTCGTAAGCTTCCTTGCCTGGTGAGTCCTTCAGTTCCAACACCCCCCCCTCTCTCGCATCTGTCGTCCCTAACAGACCCTTGTTGGGTGGGTCATTGGATGTAGTACTCAACAACGTCTTGTGCTAAGTGATGTTCTGCAATCTGCAACCCTTTGGCCAAGTCCGTGAGTAGAGCATCCCAATCTACCGGCCCAGGAACCTCTGGATGTGGTATACGTAACTTTTCTGAATGAAGAGCTTGTTCCACTGCAAACAACTGCAATAAATGTGATGGTCTGGGAATGAATATCTCTGAATGATATTCCCAGAATCCCGTGACAAACATTTCTTCAAACGTCTGTTTAAAGCAGGTTGGTAGATACTTGATACGCGCGTGCCATGCATATACAACCTTAATAGATGGTGTTGCGCTCATGTCGTAGACAAGGTCCTGATTACCTTCATTAAATCCAAGAGCTGACAGATGAGGTTCCTTGACATTCTTGAAAGTCCTGAAGGTGACCAACATGAGTTCAAAAATTTTAAGGCACATTTGGGCCATGACATCTGGTACATTTTTAAACCTGACCCCCCAATTCCGAATTGTCAAGATCATATATCCTATGGTAGGTTGGCCTTTAGGTGGTGCTAAGTAGACATAATTGAGCCATTTCTCGCATCCTTTGGCTGATAACACAGTTTTTGAGTATTCCGGCCATGACCTTCTTCGAAATATAGGGCAGTAGCATGGGTTGTATTTGATGTACAAAGGCATGTTATTCCATGTTCTTACCATCTCTGGGTAGGTTTCTAGTAGGCGAATCCTCCACGTTGGTTGATGTATATTGCCCTGCTTGGCACTTGCTGGGATGTCGTCCGGTGCAAACTGTGTAGCCGAGGTTGGTTCTTTTGAGGTGTGTTGCTTTATTTCAGCATTGTAATCCGCCATTAAGACATAGAAAGGAACATACAAATCGTCGGATGTGCCGATCCACCTATGATGGGAGAGGTTTCTAAAGTAATCCGATTTTATGACTACCTCTTCCAAACGTGACATAGACGCTATCTGAACTGCCACTCTATCATCATGGGTTGTGGCCACTTTCTCTAACCTCTACATCCATTCAGGAGCCTCTATCTCGATGGTGTCCATGCCCTCTTCTGTTTGCTTGCCCCCGAGTGCAGGCATGGGAACGTATGGGTCTTCGAAGGTTTCCTCTACTTCAATGGGTACTAAGTCTTCAGGTTCCGGTTCTACAAGTGGAGAGGGTTGACGCTCGTATTGCATGACTTTACTTCGTAATTCTTCTAGTTCTGCTCTGAGTTTTTCGACTTCTTCAGACGTGTCAACTGCGGTGGTGACTTTGCTTGGTGACTCCTGCTGGGTTGCCAGTTGCTTAAGTAGGTCATCTCTTTCTCGTTCCAATGCTGCATGGGCCTCCAGTAGGTCGGCATGGGTTTCTAACACGAGTTGCATATTTTCTGAGGGAATGGCCTTGAATTTCTCTGGGTCCATTTCCTGCGGGGAACCCTCCATGGCTGCTTCCAAGTTTTCTTCATTCTGTTTCTGCAGCCGTTTATTCTCTTCGAGAGTTGTAGAAATGTGTTTTCGTAGGAGGGCTAGGTTGCGTCTAAGCTTGAGATTCTCCGTTATCTGGGAGTGTAGCAATTCATCCATATGTTGCCTTTCTTCTGCATCGGACTGGGGTGGATTGGCTACTAATTGTTCATGTTGTTCCTGTAAAGTGGCATACTGCTGTTGTAGTAGTCGCTTTTCCCTTTCGAGATCAATGAATCGTAGTTGAGTTCTTCATGGCTTCAAAAGAGTCGCGTATGTTGGTTATCGAGATGCTGGTAGTGCTGTTGTAGTTGCGACATACACTGATACATATTAGTAAATACATTATTAATAGGGGTGGATGCGGGAAGGGTGTTGAATGCAGAAGGGAAGGGAAAGGGGAAGGGGAATGGAAGTGTGGATGCGGTGCTGGAAAATGGTGAAGTGGGAGGTGGGGGAATGGGAGATGGTGGGTGTATGGGGGGAGGGAGAGGTGCGGAGGTGGGTGAGACGTCCATAAGATCAACGGTGGAGGCAGTAGTGGGAGTGATTGTGAATATTGGAATTGTGGGTGCGGAGATAGTGGTGAAAGTGTACAGTGGTGTGTGCAATTGTGAATATGAACTGCCCGGAAGTGTAATTGGGGGAATGAGATTTTTTGTGGCTGCAGTTAGAATTACTGTTTCAGTGGTCGTATAGACAAAAGAGGTGGAGATAGGGTGTGTGGGTTGTGTGGGTTGACTGATGGTCTATGCTTCGGTATGGGTAGTGGACTCGGAGGCGGTGACAGTAGTGGTTACACTGGTAATGGGAGGTGAATGTGGTGGAGTTGGAGGCAGGGGTGGCAAAGGGGGTGACGGAGGTGCACTTGATACATGGGTTTCCTCAATATCATGGACAGTGTGTGCGGTGCCCGTGGTTGTGGATGTGCCTTGTGGTTCTGGTACTAATACATTCATCTGCTTTCCTGCTCGAGGGGGACGTCGGCCGTATCTTCGCTCTATTCTTCGTGCTTGTGCAAGGGCAGTATGCACCATCTCAGGTACTCCTAAAGCCTCAGATATCATGTCAAGAGTGGCACGGTATTGCTCGTCTACGCCTTCCTCCTCAAGGATTTGATTCATGAGGGCCTTGCCTGCTGCCAGGGACAGTCTATGTTGCTCTTGAACTCTGTTCATGGTATCATAGAGCTTCTTCAATGCCTTCGTAAATAAGTTGGGGCACCTTAAAGTACCTGTAGAGCTTCCTGATCATATTCCTACTCTTCTTCCTCGGATTGTCCATCATGTTCCTCCTCTTGTTCTTCTTCTTCTTCACCCTCCACATCGACGATATCTGGTTGTCTAGGATGGGGTTGGTCTGTAGCAGTTTGTTGTCCACTAGCTTGCTCAGCCTCGACTTCCGCGTTAACAGCCTCTATGATTCTGGCTACCTCCTCATCAATTAGGTCTTCTAAAGTGAATCCATGAGGGAACTCCAGGTCGGTTGGTACAGGTGGAAACACTAGATTGGTCCATCAGTGTTGTGTCTTGGTAATCTGATACTATGAAGGGCTGTATCTGCCTTGGAAGTGGTGGAGTTTGTTGATGTATGAAACACCACAAGAAATGAATTAATGTGACACTAGAACACCTCTATGGTCACCGTTAACTCATTGCCACTCCAAACTTTGAGAAATGATAGCCTAAAGTGAGAACTTTGCTTCTACAGAAATTCCTAGTCACCGAAATGACATACCATCAGTATTTTGCTAATTTCTCCTAGCTCAAGTATTATTTCTCCATGAAACTTTACAGGCTGAAACTAGAAGAGTAGAGCTTTCCAACAAGCTATCATATGCATCAAACGGATCTCTAGAACTCAAGTTATGACTCTCACAAGATGACCCTGTATGACCTTCCAAACCTGTTATAGTAAGAGCGCCTGTTTAAAATTAGAATTCGATGCCTAGCATCGACTTGCAACGAGAATTCGATGCCGGGCATCGACTTGGGATGTTTTTGGCCACTTTTCAGCAGGGATTCAATGTCGGGCATCGACTTCCCGCATAAAGTCTTGATCTTCTGGACACCAAAACTATAGGTGATTTCATGCACACTTACAATATGACTTATCAACTGGAATTCGATGCCAGGCATCGAGTTGCTCCAACAACATCATCTTTTCAAGAAGATTTGGCAGTAGATAAAAATCAGATATGAAGATAAGGACTTATCAAGTAAGATTCGATGCCACGCATCGACTTGCTTGGAAAACTTCAACCTTTCAAATCATTACACAGAAGACAAACACTGGAGATGGAGGAAGAAGACTTATACACAGAACTTTAACTAGTTCTTGTCATAACTATGAAAACTCAGAAGCTTACAAGTGCTTTCTCGCTCACAGAAGCCCGACTATACTCAGTCATACAAAAATGAGTTCTTCTTACTTTCTCATTGTCTTCCTCCTTCTTCTTCTCACCGCGTCAGTTAATACTAACTAACTTATATAGACTTTCTCATTCCCGTAACTTTTGAAAAAACTTCTAGAACTAAAGTGAACTAGCTTTACAAGTATAATACATTTGTGAATTTGTCCCTTCACATAGGCATGAGGTTTTCTTCCTAAGATTTGACCTTCAAATATATGTCCAGTTAGTGATTGTTTCTCCAACAGCTCCCCCTCAATCACTAATTGACATTCCCTATTTCTTCATATCATCTTCTTTTCTTTTACTCCTGCCATGCTTTTGAATCTGCTGGTCTTCACACCATCCAAGCTCTTTGTCATTATGTCTTCTAACTGATCTTTAGTAGAAATGTACTCCACTTCAATGTCCTTCTCCATTACCTTTTCTCTGAGAAAATGATACTGTATCTCTATGTGCTTTGTCCTTGCATGAAATACTGGATTTGCTGCAAGATAAAGTGAACTCATATTATCTCCATGTATTGTAGGTGTACCTTGATCAATGCCTAAGCTCTTGAACAATGTCTGCATCCATATGACTTCCTTAGCTGCTTCCACAAGTCCTTTGTACTCTGCTTCAGTTGATGATAATGCTACTGTATGTTGTTTCTTTGAACACCAACTTACAAGCTTATCACCAATGTATATCATGTAACCATGAGTTGATCTCCTGTCATCTTGATTACCTACCCAATCTGAATCACTATAGGCTCTCAACTTCAAGTCTGATGTAAAAGGATAATATAATCCTTCCTTTATAGTTCCTTTGATATATCTGAGAACTCTTTGACCTGCAATCCAATGTGGGTCCTTTGGACAATGCATGAATTGTGACAAAACTCCCACTGCATAACTAAGATCAGGTCTTGTTAGTGTAGCATAAATCAAACTACCCACAAGAGATTGATACTTCCTTATATCTTTGTATTCTGCACCATCATATTTACTGAGCTTGTGATTAACTTCAAGTGGAGTTGAAGCTTCTCTACAATTTTCCATATCAAACTTCTTCAACAAGTTCAGAAGATACCTTTCTTGTGACACATATATGCCATGATCTGTATAAGTAACTTCCATTCCAAGAAAGTATGACAACTTTCCTAGATCACTGACCTTGAATTCTTTTTCAAGTAATCTCTTTACCTCCTTGATTCCTTCATCTGAAGTACCTGTGATTATAATGTCATCTACATAAATACAAATGTAGATTGTACCTTCCTCTGTTCTTTTGATAAGTAGACTTGAATCTGCTTTTGAACTTTGATATCCAAGATCATTGAGATACTTCACCAGTCTATAGTTCCAAGCTCTTGGAGCTTGCTTCAATCCATACAATGCTCTTCTCAACCTGCAAACAAAATTTGGATACCTGGAATCTATAAACCCTTGAGGTTGTTCCATGTATACCTCATCTGATATGTATCCATTCAAGAATGCATTCTTTATATCCAATTGACTTAGAGTCCATCCTTTTGAAGCTGCAATAGCAATGATTGTCCTTATAGTTGACATCTTAGCTACAGGACTGAATGTCTCATCATAATCTATGCCATAGGTCTGGGCATAGCCTTTCACCACCAGTCTAGCTTTGTATCTGGATATACTTCCATCTGCAAGCTTCTTCACTTTATAAACCCATTTATTTCCAATTACTTTCTTACCATTTGGTTTAGGAACAAGTTCCCATGTCTTGTTCTCCTCCAGTGCATTGAATTCTTCCTTCATTGCTTCTTCCCATTGCTTCTTACCTTTAGCTTCATCATAGTTCTGGGGTTCTTCATCATCTTTCACCATATATGCATAGTTCTTCTGAGTTATGTAAGAAGTATCATAAGAATACCTTTATGGTTGTCTTCTAGTCCTGCTTGACCTTCTTGGTTCACATTCTTCATATGTGTCTGGATACACTTCTTCATCAAATATAGGAGCTTCTTCATTTCTTCTTGTTAATCCACTTGTGGATGTACTTGCTTGCATATAGTCTTCATCTCTATTTACCTGCACAATTGATTTTCCTTTCTCACATCTTCTTACCTCTTCTTCAAATTCTTCAGCTGTATGACTTTGATCTGCATACCAACTTTTCTGTTCATCAAATGTAACATCTCTAGAAACAAGAAATTGTTTGGTTAAAGGATTCCACAACCTGTAACCCAAAGCCACTGATAGATCCTTCTTTTGTTGGTCCCCATACATCTGTATGAATGAGCTCTAGTAATCCATCATGTTTGAATCCTTTCTTCTGAAATGGTAACCTGTGTGCTTTACCCATTTGACATGCTTCACATTTATAAACCATATGTTGACTTTGCACATTTGGTAATCCTAGTACAGACTGATTAGCAACCATAGCTTTAATTCCTCTTTCATTAAAGTGACCTAATCTCTTATGCCAGAGATCAAGTTCTGTAATCACTCCTTCACCATGTGTGAGCAAAGCTTGACCAATGTTCCCTTGTACTCTTAAAGTAAAGAGTCTACCTTCTTTCTTACCAGAGACAATCTGATTATATCCATTCTCTGGATCTTCCACAAATACTCCTTCATTTGTAAAGCTGACTTGAAAACCTTTTTCAACTATCTGTCCCACACTAATCAAGTTTTTAGGTATTGTAGGAACATACAAAACATTGGTTAGCAAATCTGCTCCACTCTTGCATTTCACTTTTCCAATTGAATGTACACTATGTCTTGTATTATCACCAGTTTGAACTGTGTGACTAGAAATGCCTTTTTCCAATTTTGACATCAATTCTATGTTTCCTGACAAATGATTAGAACATCCAGAGTCAATGTAAAATACCTTTAGATCTTCTTTATCTGATGTGTTGATTGAGTTCATCATCAATGATGTATGACTTTCATTCTGTGTGTCATTTGCATAGTTGTAGTAGGTGGTGTTGTAGGATTGATTCTCTCCCCAACTTCTTCCTCCACCTCTACCGTAGCCTCCTCTTTGACTTTGTCTACCTCTTTGGAAATTACTTTGATATCTTCCACCTCGGCCTCTGCTATTGTTGTTTTGATTCTGGTTTGATCCTTGTTGGTTGTGCCAACAGTCATGAGCCAAATGATTACTCAATCCACAGATCCAGCAAGCCTTCTTGTTGTTATTCTGATTACCTCTTCCTCTTCCAAAACCTCTTGCTCTTCCTCTACCAGTGCCTTTACCTCTTGTATAATAAGCTTGAGAACTAGACTCCTCTTCATCCTTTGCTTTACCTTTATCTCCTTTCTTCTTGTTCTTCATGTACATTGCAGAACTTTGTCCTTTATCTCCATCTCCCTTCAAGTCTTGCTCATATGTGAGCATCAAACCAAGCAACTGGTTCAAGTCTGGAACATAATGATTTAATGAAAGTTCTGTTGATAAGACAAAAGGTTTCCACCTTTCATCCCCTCTCAAACCTGCAAGTAATTGAGCAATCAATCTATGATCTTCAACATCTTCATCTATGGATCCAAGACTATCTGCTAGATCCTTCATCTTAGTGACATAATCACTAATGGTTTGACTTGGCTTCTTCTTGAATGTTGTAAACTCTGACCATAGACTTGCTTTCCGTGCTTTAGTAGTACTTTGGAAATGATACTCCAATGCATTCCATATATCTTCAGATGATTCCAATCCTCTGATGTGTGGTAGCAAATGATCAGAGATTGTATTGTAGATGTATGCTTTTGCACTTGCATCCTTCTTCTGCCAATGCTTTAAAGCATCTAGTTCTTCTTTCTTTGGTCGGCTTTCATCTTCGAATACTGGCTTCTCTTCTTCACCTGTAACATATATCATGAGATCCTTACTCATAAGTAAGGCTTCCATTCTCATTACCCATGCGGGGTAATTATCTCTGTCCAGTTTGTCAATGGAAATATGATCTGCCATAGTTCTTTCCTTCTGCTGCAACCTGTGAGCTTAAAGGATAAAGGATAATACCTTTTGAAGTTCTTTGTGTATGAGGATACTTTTGAAGTAACCTTTTGATGCCTTGTGTCTTCAAATGCTTCACCTTTCAAACTTTAATGGAAAACTTTACAAAACTTCTCGTACCTTTGCCGCCTTCTACTCTTCAGGACCTTTCTGCTCTGATACCACTTGTTGATGTATGAAACACCACAAGAAATGAATTAATGTGACACTAGAACACCTCTATGGTCACCATTAACTCATTGCCACTCCAAACTTTGAGAAATGATAGCCTAAAGTGAGAACTTTGCTTCTACAGAAATTCCTAGTCACCGAAATGACATACCTTCAGTATTTTGCTAATTTCTCCTAGCTCAAGTACTATTTCTTTATGAAACTTTATAGGCTAAAACTAGAAGAGTAGAGCTTTCCAACAAGCTATGTTATGCATCAAACGGATCTCTAGAACTCAAGTTATGACTCTCACAAGATGACCCTGTATGACCTTCCAAAACTGGAAATCTTTCCTGTTATAGTAAGAGCGCCTGTTTAAAATTAGAATTCGATGCCTAGCATCGACTTGCAACGAGAATTCGATGCCGGGCATCGACTTGGGATTGTTTTGGCCACTTTTCAGCAGGGATTCGATGCCGGGCATCGACTTCCCGCATAAAGTCTTGATCTTCTGGACACCAAAACTATAGGTGATTTCATGCACACTTACAATATGACTTATCAACTGGAATTCGATGCCAGGCATCGAGTTGCTCCAACAACATCATCTTTTCAAGAAGATTTGGCAGTAGATAAAAATCAGATATGAAGATAAGGACTTATCAAGTAAGATTCGATGCCACGCATCGACTTGCTTGGAAAACTTCAACCTTTCAAATCATTACACAGAAGACAAACACTGGAGATGGAGGAAGAAGACTTATACACAGAACTTTAACTAGTTCTTGTCATAACTATGAAAACTCAGAAGCTTACAAGTGCTTTCTCGCTCAGAGAAGCCCGACTATACTCAGTCATACAAAAATGAGTTCTTCTTACTTTCTCATTGTCTTCCTCCTTCTTCTTCTCACCGCGTCAGTTAATACTAACTAACTTATATAGACTTTCTCATTCCCGTAACTTTTGAAAAAACTTCTAGAACTAAAGTGAACTAACTTTACAAGTATAATACATTTGTGAATTTGTCCCTTCACATAGGCATGAGGTTTTCTTCCTAAGATTTGACCTTCAAATATATGTCCAGTTAGTGATTGTTTCTCCAATAGAGTTGTCTCTGGTGTCAATGTCGCACCGCGGGGTTATGCGTAGGGCATCTGAACTGCTCCTATCATTTTCTTAGATGGCGGTCCTGCGGTTGATAGTCTACGTTGGAATTCTTGTACCCTGGTCCAATTCAATGCCCTCTGCACTGGCACATCATAAGCCAGACATCTATACACAATCCTGGTGAGGGCACAACATCCATACAGTACAGACTTTTGTTTCTTATACCACCTTTGATGAGCCAAGTGGATTTGGTCGATAATCCAGTGGGGCATATTGATTGTCAAATCAAAGGCATCAGCCAAGTATAGACTAAACCATATCTTCTTAGGTGGCATTGTGAACCTCTCTTGAGCGGGAAATGCAAAATGTTGCATGACCATTTGCAAGTGAATGGCAATTGTAGGTGTCATTGCCACCATGTCCTTTAATTTCGTCAGATTCTTGTTCTTCATATTGTCGGGGACCATAGTCTCTTTCTTCGTAGGAATGTGCATACCTTTCATGTCTAGAGCTTCCCTTACCAAATTGATAGTCAACCTGAAACGCTTCAGTTCATTGCCCCTTGTGAGAGATGGGAGGACAAAGGAGCTGTATCCCTTTTTGTCTTTACTCGGAGTGAGGGTGCTAATCAAATAAGAGCACCTTAGAAAATCGGGCTTTGGCAATTGGAATTTGAAGTAATCATAGAGTCCCGCCTTCTTCCATATAGGTTTTAGTCCTTCATTATTTTGCAGTCTCTCAAATTCCCTGGTGAAAAAGTGATACCTGCCCCAGCGCCCATTGAATTCTATCTCGGCCTCCCACATATAAGTGCCTTCACCTAGGGGTCCTGCCACATCACTGAACCAATGTGAGTTTTTGCTGACCGGCATTGTGTGCCCCTGTGGAGGATTCTGAACCGGTATGGCGTGTAATGCCCTCAATGCCACTGGTCGTTCCTTCAATTCTTCCTCAATAGGAAGGCTTTCAATGTCCACGACTTGGGGGCTGGTGCCTGTCTGGGAGCTAGTTCCTACCGTATCTGCCATGTTACTTCTTGCCTCCTGATTCTGTGAGAATATAGAAACATGTGTTAACATTGTAAAGGACAAGATAGAACCGTTTTTGTCCCCATTACAACATTAACATGAGGTTCGAGAGAGATTAGGGAGTTATTAAGTGCTCGGTGCTTGTGTGTGTAGTTAGGAATTGGGTAGACCTAAGAACTAAGTGGAATGATGTAGTGTGAGAGTGACGTAGTTAGTAGGTGGACATGGATTTACAACTGGGGTCCGGGGGTTTATTACAAGTTTTGGGTTGCCAAATGCAGTGGATGGGCTTTGACCTTGATTGCGTGGAGACTCTGAAGAGTTTGATAGGGGTATCTACTTGAGAATGAGGCTTTTTAGGGACCCATTTACAAGTGATTCTACTTGTGCTCAGGGAAGAAGATGTGTCTGTGCGTTATGTGTAAGACTGGGCATCAGATGTTCAAGTGAGTGAAACATGTTGTACCGGGTGTGGCCTTGGTGTAGCTATTTGGGCCCGCAAGCAAGCCTTAGGCACCCAGATTTGTCGTGATTGTGGGCTGGCCTTCCTCGACTTCTTGGGTATCCAAATAGACTTTACTTTCACAGAAGAATTTATGAAAGACTTTTTATTAGTCTCGTGTTGTTGACTACTAGTAAGAGGTTTTGGCCATGGGATTGGCCTGGTCGCAACAGGGTGTTCGCCTTTCCGCACCCACACTTGTTTCAACGGCTGAAACAATCTGCTTTGCTCCTTTTTTTGGCCTCCAGTATAGGTAGTGCTCTGCTTCTTCTGTATTTGATCTGCCGTTGGTTGCTGCATCCTTCTGGCCTTTGGAAAAGAAGGGAGTACCGTCTTATGCTTGACTTCGTTGTTGAAACAATCCTCTTTCTGCATCATACAGTTTTGGACAAGAATAGCATTGTCAACTTCATGTGCGCCCCTGGAAGGACTAGGAGTTCGTGCCTTACCTAATTCCTTGAGTGCCTCATTTTCCAATTCAACTGTAATTCGACTATGATTTACCCATACCTAAAGAAGTCCACTCCTTAGGTTTAGGTTGACTGCATGATCATAGATCCAGTCCTGACCCAAGACAAGAGACTCAGTGAGGTCCTCATCTTGACACACTAGTACTTTGACTGTCATTACTTCGTCTTGAATGTAGAGGGGAAGTTCCACCTCGCCCATGCAAGGGGTTTCCACACCTCCCAATCCTATGAGATATGCTTCTATAGGATTCACAGTTAATTTCAAGTCTTGACAGTAAGACAATTTAACAGCACTAGTGGCTACACCTGAGTCAATCAAGGCTCTTACAGTCCTTGCACCCTTTCCTTGTCCTATCTCTAAGGTTATAAAAGGACGTCGATCAATTATCCTATGGGAGCTGATATCTGAAACTTCACACATAGCCACATGATATCCTTGATCTGCATATGCATCTGGCCTAGGTTGCTCTCTGCCTTGTCTTCTTAATTCATTCGCCGTATGCGCTCTAAAGCTTCTGCTTGAGCTTCTTCTCGAATTCGCTTTTCTTCTTCTTTGCGTTTCTTAGCAGTATTGAGTCGACTTAGCATTTCCTCTGTGAGAGGTTCCTGGTATAACTTGACCCTGCATCCGCTTATGTAGCTTGGGAGAACATCGCCTTCTAATGTGGCTAGTTGCACTGCTCCACTTGTTGAGATTCTATTAATGATCATGGGTCCGTAGCCTCTCTTCTCTAGTTTCCTCGCATGTTGTTTCAAAGTGTAGACTAGTACTAGGTCGCCTGCCTTCAACCCTTTATCCTTAACGTGGGCATCAAAGTATGCCTTCTGTCTTTTCTTAGCTGCATATATTCCCGCTGCCGCTCTTAGTCTTGTTTCACCTAGTCCTTCCAGATCAAAAATCCTCGAAGAGAGTTCATGACCCGTCCACTCGTGCTCCTGTGCTACCTTCAATGTAGGTATCAAGAAGTCCAACGGTAGTAGTGCATTTTGGCCGAATACCATCTGAAAGGGGGTGGCTTGGAGTACCGTTTTATAGGCAACTCGGTATGCCCAGACAACATGGTGTAGCCGTTTGTCCCAATCAGAGTGTTTATTGTTCACTAATTTCGTCAGTACATTGCATAGGATCTTATTGGTGCTCTCAGCCTGGCCATTAGCTTGAGGGTGATAGGGGGCAGACTTCTTATGCACTACCAAGAATTCTTGGAGCAGATTTTCAATAACTTCATTCAAGAAGAGAGTGCCTCTATCACTAACTAGCTCTATAGGTAGCCCGTATCTGGTAAACACATTCTCAAATAAAAACTTAGCTGTTGTTTGAGCATCGTTCTTCGTTGTGGCTTTTACTTCTACCCATTTGGTTAGATAATCCGTGGCCACAATGATATATTCAACATGAGAACCCTTAGCAGGGGGATTAATAGGACCTACAAAGTCTATTCCCCACTTAGAGAATGCAAGTCCACCCATCGTAGGTTTCAGTGGCATCTCATCCTTAGGTATAGGATACTGAGTTCTCTGACAAACATCACATCGTTTCACATAGGTATGTGCATCCATGTGAAGGGTCGGCCACCAGAAGCCCGCAAATAGTATTGCTTTGATCACCCGATCTGGTCCAAAGTGTCCTCCTGCTACACCTTGGTGAGCAGTTTCCAAGATCTTGAGATATTCACTCTCATGAACACAAAGCCTCAGGTAACCATCTTTACCACGCTTGTAGAGATTATCACCAATGAGTGAGTAATCTAGGGCTTCTTGTTCTAGAATTCTTTTCCGAGCCAGAGTCATGTTTGGAGGGAAGGCTTTCGTACTCAGGAAGGATACTAGTGGTTCACTCCAATCTGGCACTATGGACACTTGATAAAGAGTGGCATGTTCCACAGTTGGTTTAATGCAGCAGATTGGGCATTCCTTGCACAACTTTTGGACATCAGCCTCCATAGTAGACCAATGCACTACGAGTCTCCTTAGTGTCTGTAGGGTTCGTTGTTTTGAGTAGCGTTGCTCTAATGCACCTACATGTGCTAATTGCAACCATTTAGCGTACTCATCCTCTTCCACACAACAAGCCAAGATCCCTTGATTTGTGTGCTTGTACATACTTCCTGCCATGATGTGGTACTTCTGGGCTCTTACTACCTCTCTATCTTGAGTGTTTATGACTGGGTGATTAGGCCCGTATGTTAATAGCGGCACTAATGGTTTTGCCCACTGCGGCACCACTTCCAAATTAAACAAGTATGCATTACGAAGGTCATCTGACACTCCTTGTGGGGCTTCTCCCGATGTTAGCCTAGATAGATGATCTGCTCTCAAGTGAGTCTTCCCTTTTCTTACCACAACCTCAAAATCATATTCCATTAGCAAGAGAAACCATATTACTAATCTCCCTGTATTGCATGGCTTGTTTACCAGATATAGCAGTGTCTGATGGTCAGTAAAAAATTTAAACTTATTTGCAAGCAAATAATGTCTAAACTTTTTAACTGCATATACCATGCCTAATCCTTCTCTCTCTGTAGTGGTATAATTTCGTTCAGCTGCATTCAATTGTCTACCAGCATAGGCAATTGGAAGATCCATATTACCTTTGCCGGTAGGCTGCACGAGTACACACCCAATAGCATAATTAGATGCATCAACATGAACATGGAAAGGCTTATTCCAATTTGGTGTGGTCAAGATAGGTGCTGAACAAATCGCCGTTTAAGCTCATTGAAAGAATTCTCACATTCATTAGTCCACTCAAAGTTAGTCAAAAGTCCATACAGAGGCTTTGCTATGATGGCATACATGTGTATAAACCGTCGGTAATAACCACAATGCCCCATGAAAGCTTGTACTTCCTTGACATTCTTTGGCCTAGGTAACTCTGCTATGGCTCTCACTTTCTCTTCATCAGTGGATATGCCATTCTTTGACACTATGTGCCCTAGAATCTTGCCTTGCCTGACCATGAAAACACACTTTTCTGGGTTCAGGCAGACTTGATATTCTCTACATTTGCCAAAAATTTGTCTGAGTTCAGGAATATGGGTTTGTCTAATGGTGAAATGAGCACAGAGATCATCAACATAGACTTCTAAGTTCTTCCTCGGGAACTCTTTAAATACATGGCACATCAGCCTCTAGAAGGTAGCTGGTGCATTGGTAAGCCTAGATGGCATTACTCTAAAGGCAAAAATGCCCCATTCAGTGGCAAAAGCCGTCTTATGCTGATCTTCTGGAGCTATGGCTACTTGATTGTAGCCCAAAAATCCATCAAGGAAGCTGTACACTTCCTTGCCTGCTACTCTTTCTATGAGACGTTCTATGATAGGAAGCGGATAGTTATCTCGAATTGTGGCTGCATTGACCTTCTTTAAGTTAATGCATACAGGCAGCTTTCCATTTTTCTTGGGCACCACTACAATGGGGGATACCCACTGAGTGTGCTCAATTTCATAGATGAATCCAGCTTCAACCAGTCTATCTATCTCTTCTTTGATCTTAGCAGCATAATTATCATTGTATGTGTATGGCTTTTGCTTGGAGGGTTTGGCATCTGAGGTCATGGGGATAGTGTGTGAGCATATGTCTGGTTCAACACCCTTCAAATCCTTGTAACTCCAAGCGAATACATCTCTATATTCTCTTAGCAAGGCTATCAATTCGTGCTCTTCTTCTTCTGTCAAGTCATGGCCTATGTAGGTGCATCTTTCTTCTCCTTCTTCTATGGCTACAACTACTTTCTTGGTGGTTTCTTTGTTATCATAGGCCTCCCCTGATTGTGCTTCTCGCTTAGGCATTCTTACCATGACTCTCCTGTCATCTATCTCATACTTCTTAAAATTTTCCGAGACCTCAAATAAAGATTCTTCCTCTTCTGGTGTGACTTCTCTCTTCTTTCTTTTCTTTCCTTCTTCCTTCGGGGTCACATGTGTGGCTAGCCTCACATCATTTGTAAGCTCTCCATACCTCTGGGGTTGAAATTCTACTTCATAGAAGTATTCTTCATCTGATGCAAAAGGTGGGTCCATAATGATTGACTCTAGATCGAAGTCACTTGCATCCTCAAATGTATCAGGCCTAGGTTCACACTCTTCTAACACTGCCTCTCCCATGATCGGCTCTATGGAGAAGACTGAAATGTCATAGCCATCTTCATCACAGTGTGGTGTACATTGTTCTTCATTGATGGCTACATCCATTGTTGCTAAAATTTATGCCCAGCCGTGAGGTTCAAATTCTTCGTCCGGAAATACTACACGTGCATAGGCTGGGTCTTGAATTGATCTATGTGTTCCCTTCGCACCTACCTCTCTGGCTTTTTCTCTCTTCTCTTCTTCTATTGCTACTTTGCACATCCATAAGTGGGTTTCTTCATGCATCCATGAGGATCCTGATCCTATGAAATGCACCGATTCCGTATCATCTTTGGCTCTATGGATGGGATTCCATTGGATAGGAGGGACATCTCTATGAGAGTAATCTTTGAGATTTAGTTTGGTTGTAACTCCTAAGTGTTGCAGGTACAAGGAGTTGGTTCCCCAGTCTTGTACCACTTGCAACTGTCGCATAAAGGGTCGTCCCAAGATCATTTCATAGGCATGGTTCTTGCTAAAATCACAGATAGCAAACGTGTGCTCAAAATCTACGCCACATGTGGTGAGAGTGATTCCTTCTAACAGCCCTAAGGGTCTCTCTATGTGACCATCGGCCATTTGCAATTTCTTCCTCGTGGGCCTGAGTGCTAGTTTGCCCCAACGCTTCCATAGGGAAGTGGTAGCAATTGCAACTCCTGCGCCTGAGTCTAGAATGGCCTTGGTGGTGTATCCTTGATGGGTGATAGGAAGATATGTGTTTCCCTCTTTGCCCTCACCCATGTCTCCTATCTTGTTCAATGGTATCTCTAGCATTGTTCTCTGGGATCCTACCTGGGAATAAGGTTTTGCTATTTCTGGTACTTGTTTGGTGACATGCTTCCATAGCTCTGGCCTAACCTTGAGTAGCTCTTCTAAGGTGAGGTTGCACTACACTTTAGTATTCTTTACTACCTCCGTGTTCCTAGGTATGACCGAGTCTTCATTTCGTACCATGACTGTGGGTGCTCTCATGCACGTGGACTTAGCTTCCCATGGGCCTGTGAAGTGGGGTAATTCTTGCAGAGAGTTGGACTCAAAGTCTAATCTTTCCTGAGATTGGGTGCTCTCCTGCTCCTCATAAATGGATGGGATGTCTTGTGGGAATCGGTCGTGTGCATCATCCACCAGTTCAATGGGAGGAGGGACTTCACTTTCTTTAGCCCATTTGTCTTCTTGAATCTCTCGTAGGAATTCTGGTGTGAACCGATTCATAGAAGATGATGTGTCTGGCTCCGTAGAGTTAGGTGCATAGGCTTCCTGGGCAGGAAGGCTTACCCTTTCACTTGCCTTGGCCTTGTGTTGAGAGGCGGGTTCCTTTTCTGATTGTGCAATTAGCCTGTCTATTCTTTCTAACAGTCCTTCAAAGTGCAGCTGTGTCTTGGCTGAGCTAGATATGTTAAAAAGGCGACTGGCTTCAAACATGGTCTGAGCCAATTCCACCATCTTAGCACAAATTTTGGTTCGTTCTAGCTCTAGTTCTGCTCTAGGGTAACACTTTTCATGATCAGTTACGTTTGGCCCTTCTTGGATTCTGGCCTAATATGCTTTAAGCATCATATTAAGGTCCTCGGGAGTGGGATCTGCTAGGACTGATCCTACTCTTGGGGGTGGTGGGATTGTGTGAGGTGGGTTGGAAGGTGGCGGGTCGGATGGAGATGGGAATGGTGGTGGTGGCATAGTGTGAGAGGGAGTTTGAGATGTGAGTTCAGTTATCCTGGCCTTTGTTTCTCTGAGGCTTTCCTCTAGTTCACTCATCTTTTTTGCCCATTGCCTTTTCATTCTTTCACGACTATCTCTCCAGGCTCTAGTCCTTTTCTTTGTCATGCTCTCTATTTCACTAACATCTGGGCTCTTTTCCTGGCTTACACTTTGGTTCTGCTGCAAAGCTTGGGCTCTAGTGATCACTTGCACTGGTGTAGTGGACGTCACACTTCCTGTGGAGTCTACAACTAGCCCAACAACATTGATAGGAGTGATTTTCGGCATATTATTGGGATTCTTTGGGCAGTCTCCTAAGAGATGCTCCTTTCCACACTCTTGGCAATAGCCCTGGATCGTCACTGATTGGGGTTGTGTAGGTGGAGGCAAGGGACAATCACGAATGAGATGATCTCCGTGACATCTGTAGCATGGTCCTCTAGGGAATGGGGGTCTTACTTGCTTAGGTTGAGGTCTAGGGTTGGGGTTTGCATACATGACGTTTGTGTAATCTGACTCCCAACTAGGTTCATTTGGTTCCTCACTGTTATAGGATTCACCATGTTCAGGAGACTACATGTAGTAGGCCTGGGGGCTGTCAATATGCGTCGAATCAAAGCTATGGTCACTCGGGTCACTTTCAGAAAGTAATGGTGTTATAGGGACTATAGCTCTATTCAGGTTCTCTTTTGCAGCTGCATATTTTACTGGGATCACATTAGTAGGAGCAGGTGGTTGTTGTGCTAGCACTGGCTGGGGTCTCAGTTGGGCCTGATATTGCGGTTGGTAATTTTGCTGAGGCCTAGTATACAGTTGGGGTGGGTATTGACTCTGGTATCTGCCTTGCTAGTATGGCTGAGGGTAGGTTTGCCTAATCGCTGGCTTATTGTATGGGCAGTCTTGTGCTGAGTGATTTGTGTATCTTCGTTCTATGGTGCAGTATTGGCTACTAGGATTAACTTGGGGTTGAGCCATAATGGGACATACATTTGCCATATGGTCACCTCCACAAGTATAGCATCTTTTCACAGGGGCAAACCTTGGGATTTTTTTGCTAAAGACACCTAATTTTTGAGCTACTTTCTCTGCAAGTTCCTCAATTGATGTGGATTGCGTGGAGGAGAGGCTAGAGGCACTATCTGAATCTTTGTAGATTTTGGAAAGCTCTAGTTCTTCCCCTAGGTTATCCTCGATGTCAATGCACATGCGTACACTCTCTTCTATGGTCCTAGGGTCCTTCAAGTACACATATGATCTCAATTTGGTACTTAGCAATCCATCCAAGAACAAGGCCACTTGCTTAGCTGGTGTGGGTAACTCAGGGATAGGGCATCTTTCTAAGTATTGCCTAAATCTTCTTCCATCAAGTCTCACGGTTTCTTGGGGGGTTTGCTTGAAGCTGTGAATCAGCGAGGAAGTGTTATGTCTTATGCCACTTTTAGAGAATTCGATAATGAATGCCTCTAGAAGTTGGTCTATGCTCCTGAACTTCCTTTCGTTTAATGGCTGAAACCATGTCAGGGCAGTGTTCCTAAGGGTTAGACCAAAGGCATTGTACTGCGTGAACAGATCTTCAACTTGTTCCGCTCTCAAGACTTGCCTAAACTCAGCCACATGATCGTATGGATCTCTAGTGCCATCGAAGTAGTTCTTCATGGACTTAACTAGGTGAGTGGGTCTCAAAGTCCTTGTGTGCTCTCTGTTTCCGTCCTTGTTCTTTCTCTGCCCCCTAGGTTGGCAAAGGTTACTTCTGGCCTATCTCTACTTCTGTCTCTTTGAGTTCCATGAGCTTGGGATGTTCCAACTCGAGGGTGACCATAGGACACGTTCGATCTTGGTTGGGGAAAAACGAATTCACGCTTCCAAGTGTAAGCATGCCTGTCATGTTCTGTAACCACAAAGATCCTCTCTGAAGCGTGATCTAGGTAGGTCACTCTGCCTGGGCTATCTGGATCTTTAAACTCATAGATCATGATTGTTCCTATATCATTTGGTCGATCAGATTTATACCTCCAAAAGGCTTCGTCAGTCTCTCGGTTCAGAAGCAGATATATACTCTTGTTGTCCTGGGGAACCCACTCGGGATTGAGGATTCTAGTAAGAACAGATTTCCCTCGAGGGGTCCTAGGTTCTACACCCACGTTTCCTTGCTCTAGGTTGCCTAAGTCTGCTTCTGAGATCACATTCCCAAATTCATCTGTCCTATCTGGGTGACTGGTGACTACGTATATGGTTCCTTCTTTGTCCAAATATGCTCCATTTTCAAATTTTACAGCTGGGTGTTCTATTCCAATGGATTGGTCAGGGTTTTTAATCTGGACCACGGATCTTCCTAAGGTATTCCAGCTGCGTCTTGTAGGGGCCTTCCACCCTATACAGATATGGCACACCCGAACTTCCTGTAGGTCTGTCCATCCCTTGAGACATCTCTTATTCACTAGTCTCAGAGCTAGGGTAATGCTAGTGGTGGCTCAGCTGCTAGGCATAAGACCTAGCAGTATGATTAACGCTAGCCTCTGAAGACCTAAGGCTTTGTCTATCTCTCCCTAGATGTCGCCCTGATCTAAGGTTCATAAGCTTAATTGAATAGCCCAAATTTTCCCAAGTACAACCTCGTTGCTGAGTTCTTTTGTATCAGTTACTTGATTCTTTTTTAGTTGATTACCATGTTTATACTCTTGTCTGATATCACGTTGTCAGGTACACTTGAGTGTATTTCCACACTTGAAGTTGATCGTTCCACGTTACTTTCTTTTTCCTTTAAAGTTCTCAACCGTACAAAGATTATGTCGTTAGCTTGAACTTGGGTATTTAGGTGGTCTTCACTTGATAAATGCCTATCGCCACCTTGGCCTACTCCTATCACTAGTCGTTCTTAGCCTAAGCTAGGAATTGACAGAGGGAGTTGAGAGTTTCAAACCTTTTGTTTCCTTCTTGGTTGCCCTTGAGTGCCGAGGAAGCGTGTTCCCAAGCTTGCACTTACTCTTGCTTAGAATGCCCTTCGATGCTCTCAATAGATCTGTAAGAGTTCCAAAGTTAGCTCAAGACTTAAATTCCAAAGACAGAACCACTCACTTTCATTCATGTAACACAAACACCAATTTGCACTGTGATTTTTTTGGAAAACAATTCTAGAGATCCCTGAATTTTGTTCCCCATGGGTATGGTCAACTTCAAAATACCCACGAGCTTTCCAACAAAACAAGAATCACAGCAAACGGATTTTGTATGAGAAAGTTATGTCAGTTCAGGGTTCTGGTGCTAAAACAGGGTTCAAACAGGCTAACAGACCACAGGATTTTTCTCAAAAATACATGTGTAGGGACCTCACAAACCACTAATTGCTAGACCAATATGCCCAAAAACTATCTCCAAAACTTGAAATAAAAACCCTAATTTTTTGGCCGAAAAGCTTGTCAATCGCGATCGACAGGTTTGTCAATCGCGATTGATAGAGGTGTCCGTCGGGGCCTGTCGGCCGCGATCGACACCTCAGTCACTATTGACAGTGTCAATCGCGATCAATAGAGTCGGTCGTGGATCCTGTCAATCGCGATCGATGGTGTCAATCGCGATCGACACTTTTCCGGGATTTCCGCCGTAATTTCAGTCAATCAGGGATGTGTCCGTCGCGATGGACACGTGGCAATGCGAGAAATTTAGTCAATCGTCAAAATTCAGTCGGTCGCGATTGACGGTGTCAATCGCGACTGATAAAGGTGTTGGTCGTGGTTGTCGATCGCGATCGATGGTGTCAATCGCGATTGACAGGGTCCTACGTGGCAGTCAGTCGATCGTGGGGTCTGTCGGTCGCGATTGACAGATGTTGTCGATCGCGATCGATGGTGTCGGTCGCGATTGACAGAGAAACACGGAATTTTTCAATTTTGTTTAGTGATTTGGAATGTTCTCTTTGTGCTTGTCCTAGTGGTGCACTTAGTTTTACCAAATGGGCGAGTTTTCTGTCAATCGCAATCGACAGAGGTCGGCGACACAGAGACAGTTCCGTCATGTTTCGTACCTACACGAAGTGCTGGAGATGATGATGCAGCAAGTACCTGCAAGAAAGCTCAAAAAACATGCAAAAGCACAGCACACAAGTCGCTCTCTCGCTCTCTCACACAAGTGGAATGAGGGAAATGAGGTGGAGAAGGTGATATGATAAAAAACTGAAATTTTTTCGCGATGATGGAGATGGAGATCGGATATGGTGAGGATGATGATGGTGATGATGGTGTTGAAGTAAGAAAGAGAAAAATAAGAAAAGTAAAGAAATTACCTACAACGCCGTCTCAAATCTACACCTTACCATCACACGCTCGTCCTCAAAGCTCGATCCTCGGAAACGGCGCCAAAATTTGGTTTAGCTCAGTGATGAGTAGCACCTCCTTTAATGTCAATCCGGGAAGACGTGAGGATGGTATGAAGACCTCGAGCAAGTGAAGGCACAAGTGCGTGAGTGAGAAGCACACTAACATGCACACACATACACACATACGCGCACACACGGTAAGACAAAGAGTGAGAAGCAATGGAGTTCTTAGATTACTTTCAAAAAGCTCTTACAAGTTCAAATCAATTACAAGCTAACCTCAAAAATGAGCTCTCTAGCTCTATTTATAGTTTTTGACTAGGTTTTGGCCTTGTCAGACCTAGTGTCCGGCCTAGTTAAAAATTAGGTTCTCTACCCTATTTGGAGGTTCAAACGAAGTCTAAAAAATGTGAAAACTGATAGGTAGGTACTTCTAAAGCTCCTCAAGCTCAAGGACTCCTTGGCTTGCACAAAATGGAGCTACAAAAATATGAAATGGTATTTACAATGGTTTTTAGTGATGAAACTCACTATTTTTGTAGGGGTTTCTATTAACATTTTGACATACATTTCCTGGAGCTCCCTACTTGCTCCTTCTCCTTGTGTGTCCACCTCTTTTATATGCGTTAGTGTCCTGAAAAAATATTGGCCTACTTGCCAGATCGTCGTTGACTGCTCTGTCTGCTTGTACTTTCTCTTCTCTCTGACTCCCTTCGTAAGCTTCCTTGCCTGGTGAGTCCTTCAGTTCCAACAGGTTGACTCAAAGAAAATGGTAAACTTTCTCCTACATTTTACATAGGATTTTTAAAACTCATTAGGACAAAGTAGTCCTCTAGTCGGGTGATAAGTCCATGCACCAGTCATGCCCAGAAAATGGACTAGTAATTTGAATCCACCCAGTTCATATGTTTGTGCCTAGATTGCACATCAAGAAACTGTGAATTGGCCAGGGATGTTTTTAGATCCACCCTTATTATTCATTCACTACTTTGTACTTTGACTAGTTTATCAATGTATAAAGCATGATAGTGTTTTGAATCATTTGGGCAGGGATGCCACCACAAAGATGAGACATGTTCTTCCAGTTCTAGAACATGACCATGTTCATCTAGTTTTAGAACATGAGGCTCGAGGGTTGCTTATAGTAGATATATAGCTACTTTTGAGGATGAAAATATTTTCCAAGGGGGGAAGAATGTAATAAGGTAAGCTTATGATCTAAGGATGAGGCCGGTTCAGATGGATCTAAAATCGGACACCGTTTGTTCATCTGTGTGTATGACCAAAGATCTGGAGTTCAGACTTACTAGGAGGTCTTGTGCTCTTGTGAACAAGTGATCCACTTATCTTAGTGGTTAAGTCTCAAGGATGTGAAGGAGGAGGTCTTGGGGTTCAATACCCACGGGGAACATGGGGAGAGCATTTTGCCCAAAACTCGAGTGGATGCTTCTGGAAGGCTCTAGATCTCTTTGGGCAAAATACTCTCCCCATGTTCCCCATGGCGATTGAACCCAAGACCTCCTCCTTCACATCAACTTAGCCACTAAGCTAAGTGGATCACTTGTTCACAAGAGCACAAGACCTCCCAATAAGTCTAAACTTGAGATCTTTGGTCATACACACAGATGACCAAACGCTATCCGATTTTAGATCTATCTAAACGCGCCTGATCCCTAGATCATAAACTTACTTTATTGTAGATAGATAGATAGATAGATAGATA
>CM035417.1:106595778-106605778 GCA_020310875.1 Ceratopteris richardii | reverse complement strand
TGTCTGAGCAAAGCCTTTGACCACAAGTCTAGCTTTGTATCTAGACACACTTCCATCTGCAAACCTTTTTGTCTTGTAGACCCACTTGCATCCAATAATCTTCTGACTATTTGGTTTAGGAACCAAATCCCAAGTTTGATTCTCCAATAGTGCATCATATTCTTCCTGCATAGCACTCTCCCATTTTTCCTTACCTTTTGCCTCTTCATATGTAGAAGGGTCTGTTAGTATATGATCAATGTCTACCCCTCATGATTGTATGCACATTTTGTAAGGCCCCCTTTATGAGGAGAAGCCAAGCGTGCATTACCCAATTGATGGGAATCCCAACTTGAATGTTGGATGGTCATATTGGACCATGTAAGATATTATAAGGAAAGGGAGTTACCAGGGTCCCCAATTGTGGGGTCCGGGGCAGCGGTGAGCAGCCCCGGCTGGGGGGTCCAAGGGGGCCAGCGGGCCCCCTGGCTGGGGGGTCCCAGGGGGCCAGCGGGCCCCCTGGTGGGGGTCCGGGGGCAGCGCCCCCGGCGTGACGGTAAAGGGAATATTCCATGGAATATTCCCTGTCGGAGTCAGAAATCATTTATATTTGTTAGGTCGGTTCAACCAGTCTAAGCCGTGTATGGCAATTACGCGGGCGGTGGCCGCCCACGCTCTACCGCCCATGTATAGCCGTCCATGGCAGGCCACCCATGATCCTATATATACATGACTTCTGCACTTCCTAAGATACCGAGTTGAGCCAGCATACCTCTACCTTGTATCTCCCTATCTAGAGTTGTCTAGATCACCATTTAAGCTCTACCTTGAGAGCGCACGGGTGGACAACGCCATCATCTTTGTACTTGCTGCTAGTAGAAAATTGTTGAGATTCTCCTATATCTGTTATCTTCTCTGCTATTGCTCCTGTGTTATATTGCGTAACTATTGTCTTTCATGGTATCAGAGCTGTAAGGTTCGAATAGCTTGAGAAGTATCATTATTTTAGCCTACTAGGCAGACTAGAATATCAGTAGATTATTCGAGTGATTACATGATGGCTTCATCGTCGAATAGTAGTCTTGGTGCTTCAGCTAATGTTAATGCTGCACCTATTCGAATTCGTCCACCTGCATTCACTGAAGGGAAGCTGGATGGAACCAATTATACACTCTGGAAGTTCAAAATTTTTGCAATTTTGGACTCCTATGAATTACTTGACACTGTCATGGGACCGATGGGATTGGATCCAGAGCCTATACCAGTTGAAGATCCAGCAAATTCAAGATTGATGATTCAGCCAGATCCAGATCTTCTACGAGCTTGGAAGAGGCGGAATGCTGATGCATTATGTGCGATTGTCACTAGTGTAAGTGATTCTGTGCTTACTTTAGTTCAACATACTACTAAAGCACATGAGGCTTGGGGCATATTGGCTCGACAATATGAGACCAAGAACCACACTAGGATACAGAATTTAGAAAATCAGTTGGCAAATGAAAAGCATTCTGATTCTGAAAAGGCTGAAGATTTTATCAAACGGATAAAGCATCTTCAAGATCAATTGGCTGCAGTTGGTGTTGTTATAACACCAGAAGAGCTGGCTCGAAGATCTGTACGTGTTCTTCCAGCAAAGTATGATGGATTAGTAACAGCCCTTAACACTCAGGTAAGGCCAACTCCTCTTACATTTGAAGAGTTTTGTGCCATGCTTTTAGAAGAAGAGATGCGGCTGAAGAATCGGCAAAGTACAACTGATGCTGCATTCTCAGCAAATGCAAAAGGTAAAGGCTCTTCAGAGGGATCAAAGAAGAAGCCAAAGAAGAAAAAGTTCACAGGAAGTTGCTTCTATTGTGAAAAGAAAGGCCATGCCATCAAGGATTGCAGAAAGAAGCAAGCTGATGAACGGAATGGGACTGTAAAATCATCATGGAAGAACAAAGAGTCTGCAAACAACACAGAGCTGGAACTTTGGGTAGCTATTGAAGAGGTATGTTCATCTGCTCAAGCTCGTGTTGATGAGCCATGGATTTTAGATAGTGGAGCTTCTCGCCATATGACTAGTAAAAAGGATTGGTATAGTTCCCTAGTGCCTCTGCAGGAATCCATCAATGTAGTGGTGGGAAATGACTCCAAGTGTCCAGCTGAAGGAACTGGAACCATCTCTTTTATCACTTCTCCAGGTGTTGAGAAAAAGTTATCCGATGTTCTCTATGTACCTACACTCAAAAGAAATTTGTTGTCAGTTTCTGCAATAACAGATCGTGGACTCGAAGTTCACTTCAATAAGAGTGGTGCGGAAATCATGGATTCATCAGGTAATGTTGTAGGTAAAGGCATACGACGGGATAACTTGTATGAGTTAAGTGCTTTAACTGCTACAGAAGATAAAGATGTAAGCAGGTTATGGCACCGACGATTTGGGCATCTCGGATTTGCAGTTTTGAAGGAGATGCAACGAACAGGGATGGTTGCTCATATGCCTGCATTTTCAGAGTTGCAGGAACCTTGTGAAGCTTGTATGATGGGCAAGCAACAACGAAAGGCATTTCCAAGAGAGACCAGCAATCGATCTCAAGCTCCTCTAGAGTTGGTACATGCTGATCTCTGCGGTAAAATGTCTACACCTGCTTTAGGAGGATCTTTCTACTTCTTGCTGTTAGTCGACGATTATAGTAGAAAGATGTGGGTTTATTTCATTCGAGAGAAGGCTGATGCTTTTGAAAAATTTAAAACGTGGCATAAGTATGTAGAAAATGAATCAGGAAGGAAACTGAAGAAATTTAGAACAGATAGAGGAGGTGAATTCTTGTCAACAGAATTCAACAATTACTGTAAGGAGCATGGTGTGAAAAGGCAACTTACCACAGCTCATACACCCCAACAAAATGGCGTTGTTGAGCGCAGGAACAGGACAGTAGTTGAAATGGCTCGTTGTATGTTGAAGGCTCAAGACATGCCTGATTCATTCTGGGCAGAAGCAGTCAATACAGCAGTCTACATCCTCAATCGAAGCTACACAAAAGCTTTAAAGGGGATGACTCCTCAAGAAGCATATTCTGGTAAAAAGCCTTCAGTTTTGCATTTCAGAATTTTTGGTTGTTTCTGTTATGCACATATTCCTGATTCAACAAGATCAAAGTTGGATTCAAAAAGCAAAAAGTGTGTCTTCCTAGGATATAGTGAAGAGTCTAAAGCATACAGGTTATGGGATCCTGAGGCAAGGAAGATTTTTGTCAGCCGAGATGTGGTGTTTGATGAACGACCACACTTAGTAGAAGATAAAGGTAAATCTACTATCTCATCAAGCGGAGAAATATCTCACCTTGTGCCTATCAAAAGACAGGTTAAAGTTGAGGAGGAGGAAACATCTAATGGAGAAATTTCCTCAATAAAAAGCCAACCAGTTGTAGCTGCACAGCGTAAGCCACTACCGAAGTGGGCACAACAGCTCTTTGATGATCACAATCCACATGTAGATGTACCAGAATCATCATCGGATGGATTACGAAGATCAAAGAGAATAGAGGAGCAAAGGAGAGCCTCAGAACACATTGTTAACATGGCTCTAATGGCAGATATCATGGGTTCGATAAAGGAACCTACCACCATTGAAGAAGCCCTTGATGATCCAGATTGGAGAGCGGCAATGCAGTCTGAGTATGATAGTATACTCAAAAATGATACATGGGATCTAGTCAACTTGCCGCCAAAGAAGAAGGTAATAGGTACTAAATGGATTTGGAAAGCTAAGTATAAAGCTGATGGAACATTAGAAAAGTATAAGGCACGATTAGTTGCACAGGGTTTTTCACAGATTGAAGGATTTGATGTTCAAGAAACTTTTGCACCAACAGCACGCATGACAACTATTCGGACGGTACTTGCAGTAGCTGCACAAAAGTCTTGGCCTATTTTCCAGATGGATGTCAAATCTGCATTTTTGAATGGTCACCTCAAGGAGGAGGTATATGTATCTCAACCACCAGGTTTTGAGGTGCCCAATTCAGAAAATAAAGTTTGCAGGTTGAAGAAAGCTTTGTATGGACTTAAGCAAGCTCCACGGGCCTGGTACCAACGAATAGATCATTTTTTCAAAAATATGGGTTTTGAAAGAAGTACTTCTGATGCTAACCTGTATGTAACGAAAAGGGATAGCAAGCTAGTTGTTGTCATTGTATATGTAGATGATTTGATCATTACAGGAGATCATCAGGAACTCATCAATCAAACTCGGATCAGCTTGGGAACTGAGTTTGAAATGACAGACTTAGGTCTACTCCATTTTTGTCTGGGAATTGAAGTATGGCAAAGGAAGGATGGCATTTTCATCTCACAACAAAAATATTCCAAAGAAATTCTCAAGGCATTTGGAATGATGGACTGCAAACGAACTAGCACACCTATGGAGGTAAATCATAAGCTATCTATGGATGATAACATGCCTGATGTAGATGCTAAGAAGTATAGGAAGCTCGTTGGAAGTCTTATTTTTCTGTGCAACACTAGACCAGACATTTGCTATGCTGTTGGAGTGTTAAGCAGGTTTTCCAACAAACCTAAGGAGAGTCACTGGAATGCTGGAATGCGAATTCTAAGGTACATTGCAGGAACCTTGGATTTTGGTATTTTGTATACCATAGGTGATACACTCCAAGGATATTGTGATTCAGATTGGGCTGGAGATTGTGATTCTAGAAAATCAGTTTCTGGATATTGTTTCTCACTTGGTTTAGGAATATTTTCTTGGGTAAGTAGGAAGCAACCAACTCTCGCACTCTCCTCCACTGAAGCAGAGTACAAAGCAGCTTGTTTTGCTTCTTGTGAGGCAGTCTGGTTAAGGAGAATTCTTGCAGATATAGGCTTTCCATCAAATATGCCAATTGTACTCAAGTGTGATAATCAAAGTTGTATGGCTATTGCAAAGAACCCAGTATTTCATGCTCGCACCAAGCACATAGAAGTACAGTACCATTACATTCGTGAGCTAATTGAAGATGAAATTGTGGAGCTAGAATATTGCCCAACAGAGGCAAATTGTGCTGACATATTCACTAAAGCACTTGGAAGAGAGCAGCTCAACAAGCATCTTCAACAGATGGGCATAGGACCGAGACCTACTTGATTTATCATCGGTAAACATTGAGGGGGGGTGTTAGTATATGATCAATGTCTACCCCTCATGATTGTATGCACATTTTGTAAGGCCCCCTTTATGAGGAGAAGCCAAGCGTGCATTACCCAATTGATGGGAATCCCAACTTGAATGTTGGATGGTCATATTGGACCATGTAAGATATTATAAGGAAAGGGAGTTACCAGGGTCCCCAATTGTGGGGTCCGGGGCAGCGGTGAGCAGCCCCGGCTGGGGGGTCCAAGGGGGCCAGCGGGCCCCCTGGTTGGGGGGTCCCAGGGGGCCGGCGGGCCCCCTGGTGGGGGTCCGGGGGCAGCGCCCCCGGCGTGACGGTAAAGGGAATATTCCATGGAATATTCCCTGTCGGAGTCAGAAATCATTTATATTTGTTAGGTCGGTTCAACCAGTCTAAGCCGTGTATGGCAATTACGCGGGCGGTGGCCGCCCACGCTCTACCGCCCATGTATAGCCGTCCATGGCAGGCCACCCATGATCCTATATATACATGACTTCTGCACTTCCTAAGATACCGAGTTGAGCCAGCATACCTCTACCTTGTATCTCCCTATCTAGAGTTGTCTAGATCACCATTTAAGCTCTACCTTGAGAGCGCACGGGTGGACAACGCCATCATCTTTGTACTTGCTGCTAGTAGAAAATTGTTGAGATTCTCCTATATCTGTTATCTTCTCTGCTATTGCTCCTGTGTTATATTGCGTAACTATTGTCTTTCAGGGTCTTCATCTGTATTCACCATATAAGCATAATCTTTTGTGGCTAGAAATGAAGTATCATAACTATACCTTGTAGGTTGCCACCTATTTCTTGTTGACCTTCTGAGTTCTCCACTCCTTGAGGTTTCTGGCTCTTCACATTCAGGATCAAATCTTGGTGTCTCTTCCACTTCAACCTGCACTTCATTATTCTCTTGCTCATCAAATATTTGAACTTTTGATTTACCTTTTCTTTGACTCACTTCTTCTTCATCACCTGTATTGATATTGATTGTACCTGCATACCAAGTGTTTTGTTCATCAAATGTAACATCCTTAGAAACCATAAATTGTTTTGTTGATGGACTCCACAACCTATAGCCCATCTGCTTGTCATCATAGCCAATGAAAACATACTTTTCAGCTTTGGGTTCCAATTTGTGTCTTAATTGTGATGGCACATATGCATATGCCACACACCCAAAAACTCTGCAATGATCTAAGGTAGGTCTCTTACCCCACCAAGCCTCATATGGTGTCATACCCTGCAAGGCTTTACATGGTAACCTATTGACCAAATAAGTGGCTGTATTTACAGCCTCAGCCCACAAATAATTAGGGCAATTTTTCTCCTTCATCATGGATCTTGCAAACTCAACAATAGTTCTATTTCTTCTTTCTGCAACACCATTTTGTTGAGGAGAGTACCTGCAAGTAATTTCCCTTTTTATACCTGCATTCCATAAGTAATCACTGAACTCATTTGAGAAATACTCTCCCCCTCCATCTGACCTTAGTCTTTTCAACTTATGACCTGTAATTCTTTCTGCATATGCATGATAGTGTTTAAATGTATTAAACACTTCTGACTTATCTTTGATCACATAGATAGTGATCCACCTAGTAGCATCATCAACATAAATCACATAATACCTTGATCCATTTATACTGAAATCTTTTGATGGTCCCCACACATCTGTGTGTACCAACTCAAGCTTCTCTGAGTACATAAAACCATGCTTGGAATATGAATGTTTATGAGCCTTACCTAATTGACATGCCTCACATTTGTATGTCATATGTTGACCTGCAACATTAGGCAATCCAAGCACTGAACCATTGTTTACCATATCTTTAATACCTCTCTCATTGAAATGTCCAAGCCTCTTGTGCCAAAGATCTAATTCAGATATCTTATGTCCTCCATATGTGAACATAGCATGACCAATGTTGCCTTGAATCTTCAATGTAAATAGTCTTCCTTCCTTTTTTCCTGAAACAATCTGTTTATACCCTTGGCTAGGGTCTTCCACATATACTCCATCATTAGTGAACCTTACTTCATATCCCTTTTCAACAATTTGACCTACACTTATCAAATTCTTAGGGATTGTAGGAACATACAAGACCTTACTCAATAAGGTGCTTCCATCCTTGGCCTTCACTGATCCAATTGACTTCACATTGTGCTTTGTGTTGTCACCTGTTTGAACAACATGATTAAAAACTTTACTTTCCAAATCAGTCATCAAAGATATGTTACCACTCAGGTGATTGCTACACCCTGAGTCAATGTAGAAGACTCTTTGATCTTCACTCTGCCTTTCACAAGTTGCATTCATTATCAATGTTGAATCTTCTTTTTGATCTGAAGCATAATTGTAGTAGGTGTTGTTGTATTGTTGACTTTGGAATCCTCTTCCTGCATTTCTTCCAAAGTAATTCCTTCCACCTCTACCTCTGTAATTACCTCTTTGATTTCTGCCACCTCTTCCTCTTGCATTATAGTTTTGACTATATCCATTATTATTCTGAGTATTGTGCCAACAATCATTAGCTAAGTGATTTGTCTTACCACAAATCCAGCAAGCTTTGCCTCCATCTTTATTGTTCCTGCCTCTTCCTCTACCTTTGCCACCTCCTCTTCCTCTTAGGAAGTTGGCTTGAGTAGTTGTTCCTTCATCTTCACCTGCTTGTTGTTTTCCTTTGCTATTCTTCTTCTTGTCCTTTGAGTACATTGCATGACCTGTACTCTTGTCACCATCTCCTTTAACATCCTGCTCAAATGTTAGCATATGACCTAACAATTGATTTAAATCAGGAGTGAAATGGTCAAGTGAAAGTTTTGTAGACAAAATAAATGGCTTCCATTTGTCATCACCTCTCAACCCTGTAAGTATTTGCCTTACCAATTTATCTTCCTCAATGTCTTCATCAACAGCTCCTAAAGCATCTGCAATATCTTTCATCCTTGTCACATAGTCTGAAATAGATTGAGAGGCCTTCTTCTTGAAGGTAGTAAACTCTGCCCATAAGGATGCCTTCCTTGACTTTGTAGTGTTCTGGAAATGCTCCTCCAAAGCATTCCATATGTCAGTAGCACTTTCAAGACCTCTAATATGAGGTAACAAGTAATCATTGACTCCCATATAGATAATGCTCCTAGCTTGAGCATCTTTCTTCATCCAATTTTTCAGATCTGCTAACTCTTCCCTAGTTGGAACACTAGGATCTCTGAACTCTGGCTTCTCTTCTTCTCCTGTGATGTAACCAATTAAATCTTTGCTCATAAGATGAGCTTCCATCCTCATTGACCATGCAGGATAGTTTTCCCTATTCAATTTCTCTATCTGTAGAGCATCTCCCATCTTGTGTCCACCTGTGTATTGAAAACTTCAAGCTTTACAAGCAATGTATGTACCTTTACTTCGAGTTAGACTCCTTTTGCCTTTCTTGATGTCGAGTAGACTTCTCCTCAGCCTTTTGACTCCAAGCTTTCACTTCTTAGCTCTTCAAATGTTGAACTTCTTGAATCTGCAGCAGTCGGGACCTTCCTTTCCTTGATTTTGATGTCTCCTGCTCTGATACCACTGATGGAGAGTGTTAATCTCCAAAAGAACAACCTACTCTTGATTTTAGAACACCTCTATATCAAGAGTAAGTCAAAACCTTCACTAAATTATAGGTCCAATCTCCAAATTATCAAAAATTAAGAAAATCTGTGAAGAAGATGAAACACAGAAAAGTCTGCTGCAGAATTTCTTCACATTGACTTATCAAACATGTAAAGTTTTTGATGAAACTTTGTACGAATCATCTCCTAAGGATTGCGCATCACCTCCAAGTTAAATTACTTCAAAAGCTATAGTATAACTTGAGAAATCAATTTCACAAGTTACCTATGTCAGAAACTGTTACTCAGAACAGTCGATTCTACACCCCTAACTTCTTAACTTTGGTTCTCACAATGTCGAACCCGTTTTGCCAAATCCTTTTGACTGAAGATAGCTTATCTCTCAACTTAGATTTTAAGCTATCATATGTGTAAAACTTTACACTGTGCACTGAGCACTACTCATTTCTTTGGACTCGAAATGTGCGCCTGTTTCAGAGAGCTGTGAACACTCAACACATGTGAATGTTCCTATCAGCAATTCTCTTCACCTGTTTACAATTAGACTCTAAAATTCAAACCACAGACTCATTAACTAACAACTTAGATATCCTCAAAAGGATTTCACAAATGATCTACCACAGACGGAGTAGACGCAGAAACATCGGGCGCAACATTTCCTTCATTTCAGGAGAAGACTACAACTGAAAAGTGAGAGAGACTTCAACTTCTTTCTCAACTGTCTATTGACATTTACAATCACTAATTTCTCTATTCCTATGCTCATACATGGTCTCTCTTTGTCTTCTCTCTTCTCTTCTCTATTTGCCCGACATTTTTCAAAAGTATTTATAGACATCTATGTACAAACTCTCATCAAAACATAAGTATATGTAACCTATGTCATAACTAATGTACATATGTGTACATGTCCTTCACTCTTGTGAATGTATCCATTTTCTTCACTCCAAATCTTCAATTGGTGATTGATATGCACCAACACTACCTATCTATCTATCTATCTATCTATCTATCTATCTATCTATCTATCTATCTATCTATCTATCTATCTATCTATCTATCTATCTATCTATCTATCTATCTATCTATCTATCTATCTATCTATCTATCTATCTATCTATCTATCTATCTATCTACCTATCTATCTATCTATCTATGTATCTATCTATCTATCTATGTGTATGTATGTATATGTGTCTGTCTATCCTTTTGTTGGTTCTTCTATCTATCTATCTATCTATCTATCTATCTATCTATCTA
>CM035417.1:106573278-106590778 GCA_020310875.1 Ceratopteris richardii | reverse complement strand
ATTTCTCAAGTTATACTAAAGCTTTTCAAGTGATTCAACTTGGAGGTGATGCGCAATCCCTAGGAGAAGATAAGTACAAAGTTTCATCAAAAACTTTACTCATTTGATAAGTCAATGTGAAGAAATTCTGCAGCAGACTTTTCTGTGTTTCATCTTCTTCACATATTTTCTCAGATTTGATAATTTGGAGATTGGACCTATAAATTAGTAATGGTTTTGACTTACTCTTGATATAGAGGTGTTCTAAATTCAAGAGTAGGTTGTTCTTTTGGAGATTAACACTCTCCATCAGTGGTATCAGAGCAGGAGACATCAAAATCAAGGAAAGGAAGGTCCCGACTGCTGCAGATTCAAGAATTTCAACATTTGAAGAGCTAAGAAGTGAAAGCTTGGAGTCAAAAGGCTGAGGAGAAGTCTACTCGACATCAAGAAAGGCAAAAGGAGCCTAATTCGAAGTAAAGGTACATACATTGTTTGTAAAGCTTGAAGATTTCTATATACAGGTGGATACAAGATGGGAGATGCTCTACAGATAGAGAAATTGGATAGGGAAAACTATCCTGCATGGTCAATGAGAATGGAAGCTCATCTTATGAGCAAAGATTTAATTGGTTACATCACAGGAGAAGAAGAGAAGCCAGAGTTCAGAGATCCTAGTGTTCCAACTAGGGAAGAATTAGCAGATCTTAAAAATTGGATGAAGAAAGATGCTCAAGCTAGGAGCATTATCTATATGGGAGTCAATGATTACTTGTTACCTCATATTAGAGGTCTTGAAAGTGCAACTGACATATGGAATGCTTTGGAGGAGCATTTTCAGAACACTACAAAGTCAAGGAAGGCATCCTTATGGGCAGAGTTTACTACCTTCAAGAAGAAGGCCTCTCAATCTATTTCAGATTATGTGACAAGGATGAAAGATATTGCAGATGCTTTAGGAGCTGTTGATGAAGACATTGAGGAAGATAAATTGGTAAGGCAAATACTTACAGGGTTGAGAGGTGATGACAAATGGAAGCCATTTATTTTGTCTACAGAACTATCACTTGACCATTTCACTCCTGATTTAAATCAATTGTTAGGTCATATGCTAACATTTGAGCAGGATGTTAAAGGAGATGGTGACAAGAGTACAGGTCATGCAATGTACTCAAAGGATAAGAAGAAGAATAGCAAAGGAAAACAACAAGCAAGTGAAGATGAAGGAACAACTACTCAAGCTAACTTCCTAAGAGGAAGAGGAGGTGGCAAAGGTAGAGGAAGAGGCAGGAACAATAAAGATGGAGGCAAAGCTTGCTGGATTTGTGGTAAGACAAATCACTTAGCTAATGATTGTTGGCACAATACTCAGAATAATAATGGATATAGTCAAAACTATAATGCAAGAGGAAGAGGTGGCAGAAATCAAAGAGGTAATTACAGAGGTAGAGGTGGAAGGAATTACTTTGGAAGAAATGCAGGTAGAGGATTCCAAAGTCAACAATACAACAACACCTACTACAATTATGCTTCAGATCAAAAGGAGGATTCAACATTGATAATGAATGCAACTTGTGAAAGGCAGAGTGAAGATCAAAGAGTCTTCTACATTGACTCAGGGTGTAGCAATCACCTGAGTGGTAACATATCTTTGATGACTGATTTGGAAAGTAAAGTTTTTAATCATGTTGTTCAAACAGGTGACAACACAAAGCATAATGTGAAGTCAATTGGATCAGTGAAGGCCAAGGATGGAAGCACCTTATTGAGTAAGGTCTTGTATGTTCCTACAATCCCTAAGAATTTGATAAGTGTAGGTCAAATTGTTGAAAAGGGATATGAAGTAAGGTTCACTAATGATGGAGTATATGTGGAAGACCCTAGCCAAGGGTATAAACAGATTGTTTCAGGGAACAAAGAAGGAAGACTATTTACATTGAAGATTCAAGGCAACATTGGTCATGCAATGTTCACATATGGAGGACATAAGATCTCCGAGTTAGATCTTTGGCACAAGAGGCTTGGACATTTCAATGAGAGAGGTATTAAAGATATGGTAAACAATGGTTCAGTGCTTGGATTGCCTAATGTTGCAGGTCAACATATGACATACAAATGTGAGGCATGTCAATTAGGTAAGGCTCATAAACATTCATATTCCAAGCATGGTTTTATGCACTCAGAGAAACTTGAGTTGGTACACACAGATGTGTGGGGACCATCAAAAGATTTCAGTATAAATGGATCAAGGTATTATGTGATTTATGTTGATGATGCTACTAGGTGGATCACTATCTATGTGGTCAAAGATAAGTCAGAAGTGTTTAATACATTTAAACACTATCATGCATATGCAGAAAGAATTACAGGTCATAAGTTGAAAAGACTAAGGTCAGATGGAGGGGGAGAGTATTTCTCAAATGAGTTCAGTGATTACTTATGGAATGCAGGTATAAAAAGGGAAATCACTTGCAGGTACTCTCCTCAACAAAATGGTGTTGCAGAAAGGAGAAATAGAACTCTTGTTGAGTTTGCAAGATCCATGATGAAGGAGAAAAATTGCCCTAATTATTTGTGGGCTGAGGCTGTAAATACAGCCACTTATTTGGTCAATAGGTTACCATGTAAAGCCTTGCAGGGTATGACACCATATGAGGCTTGGTGGGGTAAAAGACCTACCTTGGATCATTGCAGAGTTTTTGGATGTGTGGCATATGCATATGTGCCATCACAATTAAGACACAAATTGGAGCCTAAAGCTGAAAAGTATGTTTTCATTGGTTATGATGACAAGCAGATGGGCTATAGATTGTGGAGTCCATCTACAAAGCAATTTATGGTTTCTAAGGATGTTACATTTGATGAACAAAGCACTTGGTATGCAGGTACAATCAACATCAATACAGGTGATGAAGAAGAAGTGAGTCAAAGGAAAGGTAAATCAAAAGTTCAGATATTTGATGAGCAAGAGAATAATGAAGTGCAGGTTGAAGTGGAAGAGACACCAAGATTTGATCCTGAATGTGAAGAGCCAGAAACCTCAAGGAGTGGAGAACTCAGAAGGTCAACAAGAAATAGGTGGCAACCTACAAGGTATAGTTATGATACTTCATTTCTAGCCACAAAAGATTATGCTTATATGGTGAATACAGATGAAGATCCTTCTACATATGAAGAGGCAAAAGGTAAGGAAAAATGGGAGAATGCTATGCAGGAGGAATATGATGCACTATTGGAAAATCAAACTTGGGATTTGGTTCCTAAACCAAATAGTCAGAAGATTATTGGATGCAAGTGGGTCTACAAGACAAAAAGGTTTTCAGATGGAAGTGTGTCTAGGTACAAAGCTAGACTTGTGGTCAAAGGCTTTGCTCAGACATATGGTATTGATTATGATGAGACCTATAGTCCTGTGGCAAAGATGACAACCATAAGGACACTTATTGCTATTGCTGCATGTAAAGGTTGGAAGCTATGTCAACTTGATGTGAAGAATGCTTTTTTGAATGGTTATATTTCAGATGATGTATTCATGGAGCAACCTCAAGGGTTCAGAGATAAAAGGTATCCAGATCATGTGTGCAAGCTCAAGAGAGCTTTGTATGGCTTGAAGCAAGCCCCAAGGGCATGGAACTATAGACTTGTGAAGTTCCTTAAAGAACTTGGTTTTCAGGTGTCTAAGGCAGATAGTAGCTTGCTTGTCAAAGCAAGTGAAAATGGTTTCATATACATGTGCATATATGTTGATGATATAATTCTTACAGGTACAGATGAAGAAGGAATACAAAGGCTCAAGAGGCAAATGGAAAAGGAGTTCAAGATAAGTGACTTGGGAGACTTGTCATACTTCTTGGGCATGGAGATAACATATACTCAACATGGAGTATTTGTGACCCAAGAAAGGTATTTGAAGAACTTGTTAATCAAGTTTAAAATGGATGATTGCAGGGTAGCACCTACACCAATGGAGGTGAATCACAAATTGAGTAAGTATGGAGGTGAAGAATTCAAGGACATGAGACAATTTCAGAGTTTGGTTGGTAGCCTTATCTATGCTACTCTAACTAGACCTGATTTATCATATGCAGTAGGGGTTTTGTCTCAATTTATGCATTGCCCAAGGAAAGAACATTGGATTGCAGGACAAAGAGTGTTGAGGTACATTAAGGGTACACTCAATGAAGGTTTGTATTATGGGTTTACCTCAGATACAAATATCAAAATTTATAGTGATGCAGATTGGGCAGGTAATCCAGATGATAGAAGATCTACATTTGGATACATGTGTTATGTGGGAGATAAACTTATCTCATGGTGTTCCAAGAAGCAACATACAGTTGCTTTATCTTCTACAGAAGCAGAGTATAAAGGCATGGTTGAAGCTGCAAAGGAAGTAATTTGGGTTAAGACTTTGATGAAGAGTCTTGACATTATGCATGGAGTACCAATCATATATGGAGATAACATGAGTTCATTGTATTTAGCTGCTAATCCTGTTTTTCATGCCAGGACCAAACACATTGAGATTCAATATCACTTTCTAAGAGAGAAAGTGATGGATAAGGAGATTGAAGTCATACATACTTCAACAAAGGATCAGATAGCTGATATGCTTACAAAGAGCTTGGATGGACCAAAGCTACAGAAGTTTAAAGACATGGCAGGTATAAAGAAGAAAGGAGAAACCTCAATTGATGATTGAGGGGGAGCTGTTGGTGCAGACCAATCACCAATTGAAGACTTGGAAGGTTAAAGAGTGAAGGAAGGATAAACCATTGAAGCTTGGAAGAAAGACATACTCAGAAGATAAGAGAAGTGTACACATATGTACATTAGTATAGTCATAGGTGACTCAGATCTTTGTTTGAGTAATAAACTTGTACAAATTATCTATAAATACTTTGAGAAAAGTCGGGGCATGTATGAGAGCATATGTAGAAGCCAAGATTGAGGAAGTTAGGAGTCAAGAGATAGAGAAAAGTTAGTTGAGTTAGCTCTCATCACTCAGTTGTAAATTTCTGAGTTAATGAAGAAAGTTTGCGCCCGATCTTTTCGTGTTTGCTCCTTCTGTGTTTGATCAATTGTGAAATCCTTTTGAGGATATCTAAGTTGTTAGTTAATGAGCCTGTGACCTGAATTTCAGAGTCTAATTGTAAACAGGCTAGGAGAATTGTGAGTAGGAACATTCATATGTGTTGAATGTCTACAGTTCTCTGAAACAGGCGCAAATTTCGAGTTTAATCTTTTGGTCAGTGCTCACTCCATAGTTTAAAGTTTTGTGCAAGCAAGCACTTAATCTTTAAGTTGGAAGGTGATCTACTCGTGGCTAAAAGCATTTGGCAAAACGGGTTAGATATTGTGAGAACCAAAGTTAAGAAGTTAGGGGTGTCTAAATCGACTTCTCAGAAGTGCAGATTCAGACATAGGTAACTTGTGAAGACAATTTCTCAAGTTATACTAAAGCTTTTCAAGTGATTCAACTTGGAGGTGATGCGCAATCCCTAGGAGAAGATAAGTACAAAGTTTCATAAAAAACTTTACTCATTTGATAAGTCAATGTGAAGAAATTCTGCAGCAGACTTTTCTGTGTTTCATCTTCTTCACATATTTTCTCAGATTTGATAATTTGGAGATTGGACCTATAAATTAGTAATGGTTTTGACTTACTCTTGATATAGAGGTGTTCTAAATTCAAGAGTAGGTTGTTCTTTTGGAGATTAACACTCTCCATCATTTACCTCATTGTAAAAGTCAAATTGACTTAGAATCTTTTGTAATCACCTAGGAAAGTGAGTCGTGGGAAAAGTAGTTCATTTGATTGAAGGAATATCTCCAAGCATTTAGGAGCTTGATCATAGGGAGCCAAAATTTGAATTTGAATTCAAATCTTTGCTCATTACATATAAAAAGTGAACATGAAAAGTCACGGATAAGATAGATCATTCCCAAGCCTCATTCTACTGATTTTGAGTGTGTGTGAGGACTATACTATAGCCTAGACCTCTCTACACCATTAGGCAATGTTGTTCATGCCAATGGGATTGTATACAAGTGTTCATTAATAGATACATTTACATCATTAATCTCTGAGTTCTCTATTAGTCTACTCAAAAGTCTGTGAACTAGTCAAGGACATATCTCGGTCAATTCTTCACCAAATTCAGTGATTCAAAGCTTGTTGGATTCAACTCAAAGTCATCTACATGCTATCAAAGTTTGAAGTAATTCTATTTAGCCATGTCAGAGAAATCTGCATCGAGGTGAACTCAGGTCAATTTCTGCTACAGTCCTAAAAAGTCAGGGGTATAGCTAAACTTGCTAAATTGATTTCTCTTAGCATAGTTTATTTTTTTACATCATTCCACTTGCAAATGGTAGCTTACTAACCTAATTAAATATCCCTAGAAGGAATTTTATCAATTTCTACTGCGGTGGTCACACTGAGCAAAACATTTAGCAGGTGTCAAGACATAAATAGAAGGTTTTCTTGAGTTTGTGAGCTTCAAAGTTATCTGTTTTGGTTCAATCATTACACACATCACTTCCAAAGTACATAGGCCATTTTTTGGTGTTATTGGAAGGCTAAGAAGGTCTACTTATCAACTCTGAAGCAAAAGAGGGCTAGTACAAAGCAGGTTTAGCAGTACGTACTTAGTCTCTTGGATCATCCATCCATCTTTCCCAACAGTGGTATCAGAGCAATAGAGGTATAATGGGAGATCATTTTCCTTCATTTATTGATAAATTGGACAGGAACAACTATCAAGCTTGGTCTCTAAGGATGAAGACCTACCTACAAGGAAGGAGTCTCTATGGATACATCTCAGGAGATGAGGAATTGCCCTCATTCAAAGCAAGAGGATTGCCAACCAAGGAAGAACAAGAAAAACTCAACACATGGTGTGCTAAGGATGCATTGGCAAGGTCATATTTACTCAACTCTATCTTTGACTTTCTTTTGCCACATATCAAAAATTGTAAGACATCCCAAGAAACTTGGGAAACCTTGTCATCATACTTTTCTTCCAATACAAGGGCTAGGAAGAATCAGTTGTGGATTGAATTCACAACACTAAGGAAGCAACCTAAGCAAGCTGTCAGAATTTGTGACGAAGATCAAAGATGTTGCAGATCAGTTAGCAAGCATATGAGAAGAAATTGAAGAAGAACAAATTGTAAGGCAAGTAATCAATGGAATCAAGGCTGATGACAAATGGGAAAGCTTCACCACTGCAATGGATCTCTACATGGACATGCACACTCCAGATCTTACAACTCTCATGGGACAACTATTTACACATGAAGCAAAGCTCACCAAAAATGGAGATACATCCAAAGGTAATAGCTCTTCTGCCCTATACACTGATAAGAAGTCTAAGGATAAAGGCAAGAGCAAAAAAATGGAAGACGAAGGCTCTACCTCCCAAGCCAACTATGCAGGGAGAGGTAGATCTTCAAGAGGAAGGGGCAGAGGACGTAAGCAAGGTAGGGGGAGACCCTATAACTCATCACCATGCAACATTTGTGGTTTATCAAATCATACTACAGATGAGTGTTTTAGGAATTACAAAAATCAGAGAGGAAGAGGCTACCAAAGAGGTGGATACTCACAGTCAAGAGGAAGGTTCAACCATCACCAAGGCCACAACAACAATTACAACAGCAATTACAACAACAATTACAATGGCAACTACCAAGGAGGATTCAAAACCAGAAAAGACTACAACAACTACATAGAGGAGCAAGATGACTCTCTTCTGATCATGAACATGACTTCAAAGTCAGGTACAAATGATGAACACCTATTCTACATTGACTCACGGTGCTCAAATCATGTGGCTTTTGAGGAACCCAAAGGTAAACATCAAGTCCAAACAGGTGATGATACAAAGCATTCAGTAGTTAAAGTTGGAAATGTTAAGACTTGTGATGGTAATCAGAAGTTGTTAGGCAGGGTACTCTATGTACCAACCATTACCAAACATTTGATGAGTGTTGGTCAGATTGTGGAGAAAGGTTTGCAGGTCAGATTCAATCAATATGGAGCATATGTGGAGGACCCAAGACATGGGTTCAAGAGGATTGCTAAAGGAGAAAAATCAGGTAGACTTTTCACTTTTGAGTTGGAAGACACAAAGAATATTGCACTATACAGTTATAAAGATCAAACACTTTCAGAGCTTGAGATTTGGCACAAAAGGTTAGGGCACATAGGAGAAAGAACCTTGAAATAAATGTGCAGGGACCAATGTGTGCTTGGGATACCTAATGTATCCAAGCAACATATGATTTACAAGTGTGGTGCTTGTCAATTTGATAAGTCTCACAGGTTACCCTTCTCCAAGAAAGGATATATGCATGAAGACTATCTAGAGCTTGTACACACAGATGTTTGGGGACCTAGCAAAGACCCCTCACTCTCAGGATCAAGGTACTATGTGTCTTTCATTGATGATTATAGCAGATGGACTGTATTATACTTCATGAAGCACAAGGAGGTATTTAATTGTTTCAAGAGATATCTTGCATTAGTTGAAAACTAGACAGGAAGAAATTTGAAGAGGCTAAGGTCAGATGGAGGAGGTGAGTACTTCTCCAATGAATTTGAACACTTCTTGCAGGAGAGAGGCATCAAAAGAGAGATAACCACAAGGTATTCTCCTGAATAGAATGGGGTAGCTGAAAGAAGAAATAGGTTAATTGTTGAGACAACTAGTTCTATGCTTAATGAGAAGAAGTTACCTAACTATCTATGGGCAGAGAGTGTTTCTACTTCCACTTACCTCATAAACAGGTTACCATCTAAGTCACTTGATGGTATGGTAAGAGACCATCATTAGATCACTGCAAAATATTTGGATGTGTAGCATATGTGCACATTCCTTCTCAGATAAGAGGTAAGCTAGACCCAAAGGCTGAAAAATGCATTTTTTATTGGGTATGATTTAAATAAAAAAGATTACAGGTTTTATAATCCTACCAATAAGGGATTTATGGTTAGCAGAGATGTGATCTTTGCTGAAAATGATTCTTGGTATGAGAATGAATGCAGGAAGGTCAAATTACCCTATGATTTGGAAGAAGAATTTCCAAAACTTGCAAAGGAGGAACCTACTCAGAATGAAGACAAGACACTATCAACCTTGAAGAATTCAAGGCATGGAAGTCCAAGGGCAAAATGAAGATGAAGAAGCTTGAAGACATACATGAAACTTCAACTCAATCAATCAGAAGATCTCAAAGAGAAAGCAAGAAACCTATCAGATATGGGTATGATACATCTCTTGTTACTAAACATTCTGTTTATCTTGCCAAAGATTTGTCAAATGAAGAACCAGGTTCATATGAAGAAGCAATAACCAAATCAGAACTGAAAGAAGCTATGGATGAGAAGATTGATGCACTCAAGGAGAGTGACACATGGGAGTAAGTACCCAAGAAGGATTCTATGGAGGTAATAGGATCTAGATGGATCTATAACTTGAAAAGAAATTCTGATGGAACAATTAATAGGTACAAAGCTAGATTGGTAGCCAAGGGTTTTGCACAAACCCAAGGGATTGACTATGAAGAGACATTTTCTCCTATGGCCAAGATGCCAACAATCAGAGTGTTGGTAAGTGTGGCTGCATCAAAGAATTGGAACATGTGTTGGAGAAACAATCACTAATTGGACATATATTTGAAGGTCAAATCTTAGGAAGAAAACCCCATGCCTATGTGAAGGGACAAATTCACAAATGTATTATACTTGTAAAGTTAGTTCACTTTAGTTCTAGAGGTTTTTTAAAAAATCACGGGAATGAGAAAATCTATATAAGTTAGTTAGTATTAACTGACGCGCAGTGAGAGGAGAAGAAAGAAGGAGGAAGACAATGAGAAAGTGAGAAGAACTCATTTTTGTATGAATGAGTATAGTCGGGCTTCTCTGAGTGAGAAAGCATCTGTAAAACTTCTGAGTTTTTTATAGTTATGAGAAGAACTGAGTAAAGTTCTGTGTATGAGCCTCTCTCCATCATCTCCATGATTACCTACTGTGTGATGAGTTACAAAGATCAAGTTTTCCAAGCAACTCGATGCCTGGCATCGCATCTCTGCTGATAAGTCATATTTTCATTTATATTTTTCATCCAGTACTGAAGTGTTTGAAAAACATGATGTTGTTGGAGCAACTCGATGCCTGGCATCGAATTCCAGTTGATAAGTCGTATTCTAAGTGTGCATGAAATCACCTATAGTTTTGGTGTCCAGAAGATCAAGACTTTATGCGGGAAGTCGATGCCCGGCATCGAATCCCTGCTGAAAAGTGGCCAAAAACATCCCAAGTCGATGCCCGGCATCGAATTCTCGTTGCAAGTCGATGCTAGGCATCGAATTCTAATTTTAAACAGGCGCTCTTACTAAAACAGGCAAGTTTTCTAGTTTTGGAAGGTCATACAGGGTCATCTTGTGAGGGCCATAACTTGAGTTCTAGAGCTCCGTTTGATGCATATGATAGCTTGTTGGAAAGCTCTACTCTTCTAGTTTTAGCCTATAAAGTTTCATGGAGAAATCATACTTGAGCTAGGAGAAATTAGCAAAATACTGAAGGTATGTCATTTCGGTGACTAGGAATTTCTGTAGAAGCAAAGTTCTCACTTTAGGCTATCATTTCTCAAAGTTTGGAGTGGCAATGAGTTAATGGTGACCATAGAGGTGTTCTAGTGTCACATTAATTCATTTCTTGTGGTGTTTCATACATCAACAACATGTACCAATTGGATGTCAAGAATACTTGCTTGAATGGATGGATTTCAGAGGAGGTATATATGTCACAACCTCCTGGATATGAGGACCCTAAGAAGGTAACTTATGTTTGCAAATTAAAAAAGGCTTTATATGGATTGATGGAGGCACCTAGGGCATGAAATTATAGGTTAACTACATACCTCCAAGACCAAGGTTTTGTCATGAGCAAGGCTGACACTTCTCTATTCATTAAGAGAAGTAATTCAGAGGTAATATATCTCCATGTTTATGTTGATGACATCATCATTATAGGTAATGATGTCAATGGAATCAGGTATATCAAAAGCCAGATGATGAAGGAGTTCAAGATCAATGATCTTGGTTTATTGAAGTATTTTTTGGGACTTGAATTAGTCTACACTAGTTCAGGGATATACATTACTTAGAAAAAGTATGTACAGGATAAGTTGAAGAAGTTTAACTTGCAGGATGCTAAAGTAGCAAGTACTCCAATGGAGGTAAACCTAAAGCTAAGTGCCCATGAAGGTGATGAAGTCAAAGACATTACAGGTTATCAAAGTATGGTGGGTATCTTGAACTATGCTACTCTTACAAGAATTGATATTGCATATGGAGTAAGTGTGCTAAGTCAATTTATGCACAAGCCAAGGATACCTCATTTAGAGGCTGTGTTGAGGAAAGGGGAGCAACAACCCTAACCGCCTCACATGGAAGTGAGAGGTTTCTCCAAGTTGGGGCAAAGAATGAGAGGAGAGGTTCACCCACGCTCATGGACCAATGGCAACCATGGCCAACGTCACAAGGAGCAAAGGGGAACATCCTCCCAACCATGCACGCACACATGCAAATCCATACACCAAGATCATCGCCTTGCACACAAGGAAACATGAGAGTAGCAAATGACACCTTCTTCCATTACCAAAATGGAGGCCAAGGCCATGGCCAAGGGACCTCCCTTTTTACAAATGAGGCTCTTCTTTATATAGAGAAGAGAGGCATATGTGAATAAAAACATGTGGTCAAAAGACCACATGTGCTAAATCAAAAAGAGAATCTTTTGTGATATGGGAATTTCAAAAAGCTAACTACCTAGAGAGAGAGCGCGTGAGATTTCTACGTGGGCTTTCTTTATGTTTGCTCAAAAAGGAGATTTTTCAAGAGAAGGCTTCAATACCTTAGGCTTAGGGGAATTATCAAAAAGCGGTTTTAGGAGAGTGTTCACATGGACATCTCCTAATTTACAAAAAGAAGGTATTCTCATGAGGACTAAAGGATGCCATAGCATGAGAAAAATTATGGGCAACCCTTAGAGCAACACTTCTCCCCCTCCTAGACTTTGTCGTCCTCGACAAAGCTAAGAGAAGAGCATACATAGCTGCACCGACCCAAGGTAGAGTCTTTCAAGTCTGAAAATCTTCAAGTCTTCAAAATCTGCAATTCTTCAGTCTGCCAAGCTTCAAGCTGCAAGTCTTCAATCTTTACTTCAAGCCGCAAATCTTCAATCTTTAGAGCTGAGCGACACAATCCCCTTGGGGGGCAGTAAACCCAGCATGCATCCAAATTTGTAAGTCTTCAAGTCTTTCAGGCCTGCAATGCTGAGCAACACAATCCCCTTGGGGGGCAGTCAGCCCAGCCTCCTTCCAATGTGCCTTCACTCAAAGCTCCAATACCTGAAAATTAAACATACACAACAAGTAGACTGATTTTTGAAAAGAAGCAACCAAAAAATGTTAATTCCATTTTTAGTTTCCACTTCAGGGGGCATCCATTGCCACAAGACATGCTCTATTAGAGAGAAGTCTGCATGAAAAACCGTCTTGCTCCTGCAAAGAAAAGAAAAACCATAGTCCCAAAACAAGGAGCCCTTATCAAGACCATGAGTGTCTGTCCCTTATGTCTCAATGATTCCATACTCTGTTATTTTCAAGTGAGAGATGGACATTTTGCAATGTAAAGCATGAGATGAATGTAGCCTATGGTCCTGCCATCATTTATACTAAGCTTCTAGTCAATCAAGCTTGCAATTTAACATGAGTGTTCTGTGCTCATAAAATCAATAGACAATAGTGCAACTTTATGAGTCCTATCATTTTACAAGCATTCATGGGATTCAAACAACTTATCCAACTCTCTTCCTGCAAGGCATAGTAGCAAATCATCCATAGGAGGTAAGAAAGATCATTGTTCTAAAGGTGTTGACCTGTAATGCAAAACATAAGCCTTAAATGAGCTTTGTGAAACTAGAGAGTTACTTCTCTAGCAAAAGACAATCACTCATTTATGACACCACACTTATCTAGGTTTAGGTCTAAAAAACCTTCAATCCCTATGTGCATGTTCTTCCGCAAAATATTTTTTAAAGAATGCATGCTTACATCATGAAGAACATTTAAAGTATAAGCAATATGCACACCACCCAGAGAACTTTACTAGAAGTAGCGACTTGCCTTAATGAAGAATGGAATCAAAAGAAATGCATTAGCAAGTAGCAAGAGTTTGTGCAGTTTTGAACCTGATTTTTGTTAGTGAGTCAATGGACACAGAACATCAAATAGTATTCATACCATTGTGACCTTTGTACCATACAAACATATAAGCAATTTGTTCATTTCCAAAGATTGTGATAAAAGCATGTAGTAAAAACTTCACAAGACCAGGAAGCACCATCCTCTTTCTTTCAAACCTTCTCCAAAGAGAAGAATCCATATACTCCCGTCACCTGCAAGCTTTCCATCAAGGAATAAGATCATATATATGACAATTGCACCACTATGATGTGGTTAAATGAGCAGCAATCTTTAAATCCAACATGTGCATCACTTGTTGGTGAGGCTTCAAAAAACACCTAGAGAAGTCCTTTATCTATTCCTCATGATATCAGGTGCGCAACAATCATATACGTCAACCACTAACATCTTTCTCATGAAACATAAGTGAGCACAAATGGACATGACAGAACATGCGAAGAAAGCTAGTGATGGACTTCCAATAGTAATAGCTAGAACCCAAGCTACCACCAACCTGTAAGTTTAGGATGAAAAATCCCATGCTAGAGGAAATCAAGGACAAACCCAATGCATTGATGAATACAAAAAATCATTCAACTTTTTCAATGTTCTTTAACGATAACCCAGAGTTGAACAGTGAGGCAATCAAAAAATTCAAGCCTATCAAGAACTATTTAGTGTGCATGGTCATTGAGAGATTTTTAATACATATAGATGACTTGCACCAACCAACGGAACGTCTGCTTTAACCAAGCGATAAGACAACAAAAAATTTCTTGTTTAAGCACTCTAGCATTCCAATGTGTCCCTCTTAATGCATTCAAGCTTTCCTCTGAGGTCAAAGATCTCCTCAATGTGTTTCAAGTTCGAAACCATTATGGACAGCTAGTTCGCTGGTCAACATGTCATTGTGCAGGAGCACAATGCTTGTAGGACTCAATTTTATGCTAATCAAGGTACCACGATTTAGGAGTTAGAAGGAGGAACATAGAGCCTGAATATATCTTCAATCCCTAACATTCCATAATTTTTAGTTGCACATTTTTAACATCATTAGCGCATTCACAGTTGAAGGTCCTAACAAAGCTCTATAAATGTAATACACAGATACCTTCATACAATCGATGACTCGAGATTGCCAAGAATCTGTGAAGCTTGACCATCAAGATGGAGAAGTGAAAACAATTCAGAAAAAAGGACAGGCCACCATGAGCAGTTATTTTGTATTCAAGAAGACATTATGTATTTCATTAGAGGCCAGTCACATAGAATGCCCATCACTAGTTGTACTGAGCATTCCTCAATCAAACAGTATCTTCACGTAGTCAAAAGCTTTGCAAAACACACGATTTCCCAGGAATTCTTCAGAAAGCACATGCAAAGCCAAAAAGATATTCATTCATACATTTCCCCACGGGTACTTAAAATAATCCTCTTTTGATAAGAAACCCCAATAGATCCTGAAGCTCACCCATCCTCCTACAACAATGGTCATTGGCATTTTAAACGCTACGAGGCATTACTAATCGGAATAACCTCAGAGTGATACCAAAAAGTGCAAGCAAGATCCCTATGTAGTGATTACACAAGGTAAACCCCCAAATGCCTTGGGTTCTTCCATCTTGAATTACTCATGAATAGTGAAGCCAACATTGTATCACAAACTGCCATATCTCAAAGATATTCTCTAGTCAGAATAGATGCCTCCATTCCTTTCCAGCTACCTCAATTCCATTCTTTAGGGGAGGAGTGTAGGACAACAATGCAGTACCAAAGGCCTACTAAAAGAAGATACCAAAGCATAGCAAACATTCCAAGCAAGAAAGAGAAAACCAGCCTCATGTAAATATTATGCTCAGAAAGTTACCAAAGGATATAAGCATGATTCAGTGTCACTTATAATGTATGACCAACATGATAATCATAGGCAACCAACAATCTGATGTGTAACATATAGATTACACCCATCATTTATAATGAGCACAATTTGGTTTCATGGCCTTCCGACCGTTACTGCTAAGACTACACATCGATGTAAAAGTGATTATGGAGAACTCTTAACAACAAGGAGCAAGAAGGTGGACATTTGCAAGGATGTTGCGGCGATGAGATGTCAATCAAGCTTGATATTTCTTGGAAGCAGTACAACTATACTGCACATTCCGTTTTCCTGCAACAATTTCTACATGTCATACCATTAGAGCAAGGTACATTAGTGATCATGGCGATATTAGGTACATCGATAGTAACACATCCAATCAGCAAGTCATCATATGGGCACATCATATCTCAACAAGCATCTCTAGAATATGAGCCATCGGGTAGCATCCTTCACAATCATCGTGCAGGAAAGTTAGCACAATAGCATATTCTAGAAGATAGGAGACTCGGTAGAGCTCTACCCAATAGTAGAAGCCATTGCGCTGCTCGTAAACCAGGAGCTTCAGTTACAATAGGTCAATACACTACCTCAGACATGAACATGCAGCGGTAGAGCTTGTAAAGTTTTGTTTCAAGCAGATGCAACATCAAACAAGTGGTTGTCACGAAGAAGCGCCATACAAAATTGCAGACAATATTTATGTGGACAGACAATATATATTTCATCTCTGGATTCACACAGAAAGCGAGCATCTCAACTCATGCACAAAAGAAGCAAACATCGACCTATCCTGGTTCGGTGCATTTTCAGACTTTCAACAACCATTCTACAAGAGAATTAGGGATCACCACAGGACGTCATCCGCAACCATGTCAAGATTCAGCATTCTTGCAATGATACACCGGAACCACATCTGCAGACCATTCGGGGGCAATAGACTACTTCAAAAGCTGACTAGTGCACCACCATTCGTCGTGGAGCTGTAGCCAACTTCGAAGAAGAACCAGAGCGATAGCAATGGAAGTGCATCACAATGGTGACAGATAAAGAGAGAGCAGTACACCCCGTGTCATAGAACAAGAGGGCATGAGGAGTCCTTCAACTTGCACCCTAATACAACTCAAATCTTCAGTCTGAGGCATCCGTACTGGGAGGAATGCTTTCGCATGACCCAAATCACTTTGGGGAATCCAACGACTCTTTTCAAGCGAGGCAAAGCGTCCCCTCCGAAGAAGAACATAGAGCAGAGGCCACGGATGTGTAAGATTGGTGACTAGTGAAACCAAAAGGGGAAGTCCAAGCACTGCAAGAAGTATCGAGTAGTGATAAAAACTGCCAACATGGGGAGCAGCAATCTAGACAAAACAGACCAATATGGCAAACGGTCTTGGGAGCTTGAAAAAGCTTCTCACAATTCGTGCACAGAGCTCAATATAGAGCCAAGAACCTGATCCGGCAGGTAGAAGGGTTGTGTAAGTTCAACTCATAGCAAAGTACCTGCCAAGAAATACTCCTTCCGCATTAGGGAAGTGCTAAAGTAAGTCCGATGATGCAGCAGAGCTACCTCGTGCCACAGCCAACAGAGTCTGGAATAGCACCGATGGAGGACCTACACCCAAGATGGTTTGGGTAGGGGAAAGAAGGGACAGGAACCATAGCTTCCCCCCTCCCCGCCATAGTAGTCCTGAAGCGATGAGGGAGCTCACACAGAGCGCAACCCCGCATGCGTGAGAGACAAAAATGAACGAGCATGATTTAGATATGATCTAGTTAGAGAAGGCGAGGGAGAGGATTCTCCTACTCTCAACCACCATGTCGTGCAGAATTAAGAGAGTAGTGGTGAATTAAAATTTTCCCTCCACGTCCATATCCCAAAAAAGAAAAGTACTGAGCAGCATTAAATAAGCAAAGAGAGAAACAACGCTCATTTCTAGATCGTCCACCCAAGCTCGAATATTTGCATTATGAAAATAAGAGTTCGTTCACGGAGAAGGGGATCCGATGATGACATTTTTGAAACAACACTAAGCTTCTAATCCTTCACATATCTTGTTTTATCTTGAAGTAGAAAAGAGGGAGGGACAAGATAGAAGACTACCCTTCCCTCAATCCAAGACACACACCGATTCCAAGAAACGTCAGAGATGCTAGGTGATGCCAAACGTGTGAATGGAGATCTAGTTGTGTGTGTGTGTGAGAAAGAGAGAGAGAAGGGGTTAAGGGTTGTTTTTGTGCAACAAACAAAAAAGATTGACTAAAACTACTCAAAATTTAAAAGACGAGAGGTACCCTAGGCCAACCGAAGGCCACACGTATTCATCCTCCTCCAAGCGTCAAGGTGCATCTCACGAAGTATGGACACGCAAACTTGGAAAAACCAACG
>CM035417.1:106558278-106563278 GCA_020310875.1 Ceratopteris richardii | reverse complement strand
ACCCCATGCCTATGGGAAGGGACAAATTCACAAATGTATTATACTTGTAAAGTTAGTTCACTTTAGTTCTAGAAGTTTTTCAAAAGTCACGGGAATGAGAAAATCTATATAAGTTAGTTAGTATTAACTGACGCGGTGAGAAGAAGAAGGAGGAAGACAATGAGAAAGTAAGAAGAACTCATTTTTGTATGACTGAGTATAGTCGGGCTTCTATGAGCGAGAAAGCACTTGTAAGCTTTTGAGTTTTCATAGTTATGACAAGAACTAGTTAAAGTTCTGTGTATAAGTCTTCTTCCTCCATCTCCAGTGTTTGTCTTCTATGTAATGATTTGAAAGGTTGAAGTTTTCCAAGCAAGTCGATGCGTGGCATCGAATCTCACTTGATAAGTCCTTATCTTCATATCTGATTTTTATCTACTGCCAAATCTTCTTGAAAAGATGATGTTGTTGGAGCAACGCGATGCTTGGCATCGAATTCCTATTGATAAGTCATTTTGTAAGTGTGCATGAAATCACCTATAGTTTTGGTGTCCAGAAGATCAAGACTTTATGCGGGAAGTCGATGCCCGGCATCGAATCCCTGCTGAAAAGTGGCCAAAAACATCCCAAGTCGATGCCCGGCATCGAATTCTCGTTGCAAGTCAATGCTAGGCATCGAATTCTAATTTTAAACAGGCGCTCTTACTATAACAGGAAAGATTTCCAGTTTTGGAAGGTCATACAGGGTCATCTTGTGAAGGCCATAACTTGAGTTTTAGAGATCCGTTTGATGCATATGATAGCTTGTTCGAAAGCTCTTCTCTTTTAGTTTTAGCCTATAAAGTTTCATGGAGAAATAATACTTGAGCTAGGAGAAAGTAGCAAAATACTGAAGGTATGTCATTTCGGTGACTAGGAATTTCTGTAGAAGCAAAGTTCTCACTTTAGGCTATCATTTCTCAAAGTTTGGAGTGGCAATGAGTTAATGGTGACCATAGAGGTGTTCTAGTGTCACATTAATTCATTTCTTGTGGTGTTTCATACATCAACAAGTGGTATCAGAGCAGAAAGATTCTCGAGAGCAGAAGACGACAAAGGTACGAGAAGTTTTGTAAAGTTTTCCATTAAAGTTTGAAAGGTGAAGCATTTGAAGACACAAGGCATCAAAAGGTTACTTCAAAAGTATCCTCATACACAAAGAACTTCAAAAGGTATTATCCTTTATCCTTTAAGCTCACAGGTTGCAGCAGAAGAAAAGAACTATGGCAGATCATATCTCCATTGACAAATTGGACAGAGATAATTACCCCGCATGGGTAATGAGAATGGAAGCCTTATTTATGAGTAAGGATCTCATGATATATGTTACAGGTGAAGAAGAGAAGCCAGTATTTGAAGATGAAAGCCGACCAAAGAAAGAAGAACTTGATGCTTTAAAGCATTGGCAGAAGAAGGATGCAAGTGCAAAAGCCTACATCTACAATACAATCTCTGATCATTTGCTACCACACATCAGAGGATTGGAATCATCTGAAGATATATGGAATGCATTGAAGTATCATTTCCAAAGTACTACTAAAGCACGGAAAGCAAGTCTATGGTCAGAGTTTACAACATTCAAGAAGAAGCCAAGTCAAACCATTAGTGATTATGTCACTAAGATGAAGGATCTAGCAGATAGTCTTGGATCCATAGATGAAGATGTTGAAGATCACAGGTTGATTGCTCAATTACTTGCAGGTTTGAGAGGAGATGAAAGGTGGAAACCTTTTGTCTTATCAACAGAACTTTCATTAAATCATTATGTTCCAGATTTGAATCAATTACTTGGTTTGATGCTCACATATGAGCAAGACTTGAAGGGAGATGGAGATAAAGGTCAAAGTTCTGCAATGTACATGAAGAACAAGAAGAAAGGAGATAAAGGTAAAGCAAAGGATGAAGAAGAGTCAACTTCTCAAGTTTATTATGCAAGAGGTAAAGGCACTGGCAGAGGAAGAGTAAGAGGCTTTGGAAGAGGAAGAGGTAATCAAAATAACAACAAAAAGGCTTGCTGGATCTGTGGATTGAGTAATCATTTGGCTCATGACTGTTGGCACAACCAACAAGGATCAAACCAGAATCAAAACAACAATAGCAGAGGCCGAGGTGGAAGATATCAAAGTAATTTTTAGAGAGGTAGACAAAGTCAAAGAGGAGGCTACGGTAGAGGTGGAGGAAGAAGTTGGGGACAGAATCAATCCTACAACACCACCTACTACAACTATCAAATGACACACAGAATGAAAGTCATACATCATTGATGATGAATTCAATCAACACATCAGATAAAGAAGATCTAAAGGTATTTTACATTGACTCTGGATGTTCTAATCATTTGTCAGGAAACATAGAATTGATGTCAGAATTGGAAAAAGGTATTTCCAGTCACACAGTTCAAACTGGTGATAATACAAGACATAGTGTACATTCAATTGGAAAGGTGAAATGCAAGAGCGGAGCAGATTTGCTAACCAATGTTTTGTATGTTCCCACAATACCTAAAAACTTGATTAGTGTGGGACAGATAGTTGAAAAAGGTTTTCAAGTCAGGTTTACAAATGAAGGAGTATTTGTGGAAGATCCAGAGAATGGATATAATCAGATTGTCTCTGGTAAGAAAGAAGGTAGACTCTTTACTTTAAGAGTGCAAGGAAACATTGGTCAAGCTTTGCTCACACATGGTGAAGCAGTGATTACAGAACTTGATCTCTGGCATAAGAGATTAGGTCACTTTAATGAAAGAGGAATGAACGCTATGGTTGCTAATCAGTCTGTACTAGGATTACCAAATGTGCAAAGTCAACATATGGTTTATAAATGTGAAGAATGTCAAATGGGTAAAGCACACAGGTTACCATTTCAAAAGAAAGGATTCAAACATGATGGACTACTAGAGCTCATTCATACAGATGTATGGGGACCAACAAAAGAAGGATCTATCAGTGGCTCAAGGTATTACGTTCTTTTCATTGATGATGCTACAAGATGGATAACATTATATGTTTTGAAGGAAAGATCAGAAGTGTTTGGAGCTTTCAAGCATTTTCATGCATATGCAGAGAGAGTCACAGGTCAAAAGCTTAAGAGACTGAGGTCTGATGGAGGGGGAGAATATTTCTCCCAAGAGTTCAATGATTATCTTTGGAATGCAGGTATTAAGAGAGAAATAACCTGCAGGTATACACCACAACAAAATGGTGTAGCAGAAAGAAGGAACAGGACTTTGGTTGAGTTTGCTAGAGCTATGCTAAAGGAGAAGAATTGTCCAAATTATATTTGGGCTAAGGTTGTAAATACAGCTACATATCTTGTGAATAGATTACCATGTGCAACTCTGAATGGAATGACTCCATATGAAGCTTGGTGGGGTAAGAAACCAACACTAGATCATTGTAGAGTGTTTGGATCAATTGCATATGCTTATGTGCCATCACAACTTAGGCATAAACTTGAACCAAAGGCAGAAAATGTGTTCATTGGTTATGATGAAAAGCAGATGGGTTACAGATTGTGGAATCCTCTAACCAAACAATTTATTGTTTCTAGAGATGTTGCATTTGATGAACAGAAAAGTTGGTATGCAAATCAAAGTCATACAGCTGAGGAATTTGAAGAAGAGGTAAGAAGATGTGAGAAAGGAAAATCAATTGTGCAGGTGAATAGAGATGAAGACTATATGGAAGCAAGTACATCGAGAAGTGGATTAACAAGAAGGAATGAAGAAGCTCCTATATTTGATGAATAGGTGTATCCAGAAACTTATGAAGAATGTGAACCAAGAAGGTCAAGCAGGACTAGAAGACAACCAGAAAGGTATTCTTATGATACTTCTTACATAACTCAGAAGAACTATGCATATATGGTGAAAGATGATGAAGAACCTCAGAACTATGATGAAGCTAAAGGTAAGAAGCAATGGGAAGAAGCAATGAAGGAAGAATTCAATGCACTGGAGGAGAACAAGACATGGGAACTTGTTCCTAAACCAAATGGTAAGAAAGTTATTGGAAATAAATGGGTTTATAAAGTGAAGAAGCTTGCAGATGGAAGTATAGCCAGATACAAAGCTAGATTGGTGGTGAAAGGCTATGCCCAGACCTATGGCATAGATTATGATGAGACATTCAGTCCCGTAGCTAAGATGTCAACTATAAGGACAATCATTGCTATTGCAGCTTCAAAAGGATGGACTCTAAGTCAATTGGATATAAAAAATGCATTCTTGAATGGATACATATTAGATGAGGTATACATGGAACAACCTCAAGGGTTTATAGATTCCAGGTATCCAAATTTTGTTTGCAGGTTGAGAAGAGCATTGTATGGATTGAAGCAAGCTCCAAGAGCTTGGAACTATAGACTGGTGAAGTATCTCAATGATCTTGGATATCAAAGTTCAAAAGCAGACCCAAGTCTACTTATCAGAAGAACAGAGGAAGGTACAATCTACATTTGTATTTATGTAGATGACATTATAATCACAGGTACTTCAGATGAAGGAATCAAGGAGGTAAAGAGATTGTTTGAAAAAGAATTCAAGATCAGTGACCTAGGAAAGTTATCATACTTTCTTGGAATGGAAGTTACTTATACAGATCATGGCATATATGTGTCACAAGAAAGGTATCTTCTGAACTTGTTGAAGAAGTTTGATATGGAAAATTGCAGAGAAGCTTGAACTCCACTTGAAGTTAATCACAAGCTCAGTAAATATGATGGTGCAGACTACAAAGATATGAGGAAGTATCAATCTCTTGTGGGTAGTTTGATTTATGCTACACTAACAAGACCTGATCATCCTTTTACATCAGATTTGAAGTTGAGAGCCTATAGTGATTCAGATTGGGCAGGTAACCAGGATGACAGAAGATCAACTCATGGTTACATGATATATATTGGTGATAAGCTTGTAAGTTGGTGTTCAAAGAAACAATATACAGTAGCATTATCATCAACTGAAGCAGAGTACAAAGGACTTG
>CM035417.1:106538278-106553278 GCA_020310875.1 Ceratopteris richardii | reverse complement strand
GCATAATCTAACTCCTGAGGAGGTTTATTCTGGTAAGAAACCTCACCTTACACATCTCAAAGTTTTTGGATGTGTGTGTTATGTTCACATCCCTCAAGAACTAAGGACAAAGATGGAGGCAAAGTCCAAAAAATGTATTTTTATTGGATATTCATCGGAGCAAAAGGGATATAGGTGCTACAATCCGGTGACAAAGGAGCTCGAGTCTCACGAGATGTGGTATTTGATGAGCTAAGACCATGGTTTGGAGACAAAGGGAAAGAGAAGATTCTTGAAGAGGATTGCGAAGATGATGGAGGTGCTGTCCAAGAAGAATTTCAGCAAAGGAGCACTCAAATGTCAGGTCCAGAAGCTTCTACATCACTTGGAGAAAGCTCAACATGGAAGGGGAGGCTAAGGAGTCATTCCTCATCACCAACATCAGCTTATGAAAGATCTAAAGCTGAAAGTGCTGCCCAAAATAGTGATTCATATGCAAGTGAAGAAGAGTATGAAGAGGTGATCACACCAAAGGTAAAGTTGAACCGGTTGAAGAAGCAATGTTCAAAAGGAAATGAAAGGAGGTCTTCAAGAGCAAGGTATCCAATTGAAAGGCTGAGCTATGATAGTTTTATTGCAAAACATTTTGCATATATGACACAAGTGGTCAAAGACAAAGAACTGGATGCATTTGAAGAAGCATGTACACAAAAAGAATGGCAAGAAGCTATGCAAGAAGAGATGAAAGCTCTCAAGGAAAATCACACATGGGAGCTAGTTCCAAAGGCTGAAGGTATGAAGATTGTTCCAAATAAATGGGTGTTTAAAATAAAGAGAAATGCTGATGGTTCTCTAGCAAGGCATAAAGCTAGACTAGTAGCAAAAGAATTCAAGCAAACTCACGGCATCGACTATGAAGAGACTTTCAGCCCGGTTGCAAAGATGGGAACAATTAGACCTTGATTGCAGTGAGTGTAGCAAGGAGATGGCCATTGTACCAACTTGACATAAATAATGCGTTTTCAAGAAGAGGTATACATGAGTCAACCGATTGGATTTGAAGACAAAAAGCATCCAAATTTTGTTTGTAGATTGAAGAAAGCTTTGTATGGGAAGCACCACATGCTTGGAATCAAAGATTGGTCGAGTACCTCACAAGGAGTGGTTATAGTCCAAGTAGTGCAGATCCCTCTCTCTACATGAAGAAAGAAGAAGGCAAGCAGGTATATATTTGCATATATGCTGATGATCTCATCATAACAAGAAGTAATGTTACAGGAATACAAGATATCAAAAGGAAACTCGATAAGGAGTTTAGAATTTCATATCGTGGTGAGGTGAAATACTTTTTAGGCATTGAGATAGTCTACGGGAAAGATGGCATTTACTTGATGCAAAGAAAGTACCTGTTGGATGTTCTTTTCAAATTTGGAATGAGTGAATGCAAACCACTCACTCAACCTATGGACACAAATGTGAAGCTATGCTCAAATGATGGAGAGAAGTTACATGATGTAACTACATACAGAGTATTATAGGTTCATTGATCTATGCTATGATCACAAGACCAGATTTGTGTTATATTGCTGAAGTTCTTTCTCAATTTATGCAAGCTCCTACAAGTGAACATTTAAATTCAGCCAAACGAGTGCTAAGATATATGAAGCACACTGTCAATCATGCAGTGTTTTATAGATATGATGAAGAATTGCAGGTAAAGGGCTTCAGTGATGCTGATTGGGCTGGTTCGAAGGAAGATAGAAGATCCACTTCAGGTTATGTGTTCATGGTAGGTAGCAAACCTATCACATGGAGCTCAAAGAATCAACCTACTGTTGCACTATCATCTACAGAAGCTGAATATAGAGGTTTAGCCTTTGCAACTTGTGAAGCTATGTGGATTAAGAAGCTCTTAGCTGATCTTGATGTGCAGGTGGAGACCATTCCAATTTATGGTGACAACATGTCAAGCATTCACTTGACAAACAATCCAATGTTTCATGCACGAAGCAAGCACATAGAAGTGCATTATCATTATGTTCGAGAAAACGTTTTGAGCAAGGATGTGGATATAGAGTTCATTGGAACTAATGACCAGCTTGCAGACATGCTTACAAAGTCCCTAGATGTGTCTAAGCTAAAGAGGTTCAAGGACGACATCAACTTGCAGGATATGGCTGAAGGTGCAAGCTCACATGTGAGCTTGAGGGGGAGTGTTAAAAATAAAGAAGTAAGCTCATATATATTTTTGCAAAAAGGATTTTCTTCAAGTAGAAGGAAAATACAAAATGAAAAATAGAAGCATTTACTTCAGCAAGTAGTGGAGGTCAAAAGAGAATCATTCAAAAGAGAATCAAATCCAAAAAAACTGAACTGTAAGAGGAGTGGTTGTCCAAAGTAGTGGAGAAATGATGGAGAAGAGATCTCAAACTCATCATGAGAGTTTTTGGTCACTTGGCTATAAAAGAGGCAAGGGAAGAAACTCAAGAAAATAGGAAGAAGGCGTGGAAGCCCCCTTGTAGCTACTTCATTTGTTTTGAGTCATTTCATTCAGTTCACTCTCATAGAGTATGTCCAGCCGCACACCCATTTCTAGGTAGTCTACTTGTGAGAGTCATATCTCTCAATATATGTATCCAATTTTAGTGTTTAAACATTCATTGGAAAGCTTATCTCCAGTAATTCCTCTCTATAAAACAATTTTATTCAATTCTTTATGCTTTGTGAGTTATTCAGGTTTTAGTGAACTCTAGTTTTTAGCCTAACTGAGTGGACAGGTAGCCTGTTTTGTATCAACGAGTTTCCAACCCAAGACTACTCCAAATTGAGTGTTTGATAGCACATTATAAAGCTATAGGTGTCTAATTTGAGTGACCAAAGTTTCAAGTTCATTGCATTTTTCAGTTGGTACGAGTTTTCATTTGACGGTTCTGTTGTTGGCATGAGTCTTGATCCTAAGAAGGTCTTCTACACTTTCTGCTGCGAATAGGAGAGGAATTTTACAACATCTATCTATTTATCTACCTACTTACCTAACTATATATCTATCTATCTATCTATCTATCTCTCTATCTTTCTATCTATCTATCTATCTATCTATCTATCTATTGATGGAGAGTGTTAATCTCCAAAAGAACAAGCTACTCTTGTCATTAGAGCACCTCTATAACAAGAGTAACTCAAACCTTCACCAAATTTAGAGGATCAATGATCAATTATATAGATTTTGAAAAATGTGTGAAGGGGATGACTACACAGAAAGTATGCTGCACATATCTCTCACATTAACTTATCAACTGTGTAAAGTTTTTTATGAAACTTTGCACAAGCTGTTGCTTACAGTTTGCACACCTTCTCCAAGTTGAATCACTCCAAAAGTTTCAGTATATCTTGAGAAATGATCTCAACAAGTTACCTATGTCTAAAACTGCTCATCTGAGAAGTCGATTTAGACACCTATAACTTTTAACACTTGGTTCTCTCAATCTAGAACCCGTTTATGAAAATGCTTTTAGCCACAGATAGCTTACCACTTAAAGATTGAGTGCTTGCTTGCTCAAAACTTTACACTGTGGAAGGAGAACTGACCAAAACATTAACATTGAATGTTGCGCCTGTTTCAGGAATTAGTGAACACTTCTTCACATATGAATGTTCCTACACATAATTCTCATAGCCTGTTTACAATAAGGCTCTCAAACTTTAACCATAGACTCATTAACTATGAATTTAGACATCTACAAAAGGATTCTCAAAATGATCAAGCACAGAAGGAGAATGCACAGCAACATCGGGTGCAATTTTCTTTCATTCCTGAAGGAATTTACAACTGAATGATGAGAGAGACTCAACTCACTTCTAGGATGTCTAATAACTCATACAACTACTGATTTCTCTATTCTCATGCTCTCTCATATTTGCCCCGACTTTTTACTTGTATATATAGGCAAATATTTACAATATCATGACTATACAAAAGTATAAGTGAACTATCTCTGAATTAATGAACATATGTGTACACATCTTCATCTTCTGAATATGCACTTCCTCCATGCTTCATAACTTGAACTTTCCTTCAGTCGTTGACTTCCAAACCTTCATTAAAACTTCAATTGTTGATTTCGCTGCACCAATAGCTCCCCCTCAATCATCAATTGAGGTTTTCTCTATCTTCTTTATGCCTGCCATGTCTTTGAATCTCTGTAGCTTTGGTCCATCCCAGCCTTTTGTTAGCATATCAGCTATCTAATCTTTTGTTGAAGTATGTATGATTTCAATCCCTTTATCCATCACCTTCTCTCTTAGAAAGTGATACTGAATCTCAATGTGTTTAGTCCTGGCATGAAAAATAGGATTAGCAGCTAAATACAATGAACTCATGTTATCTCCATGAATAGTGGGTGTACTCTGAATGATGTCAAAACTCTTTGTTAGAGTCTTAAGCCATATTACTTCCTTTGCAGCTTCAACCATACCTTTGTATTTTGCTTCTGTAGATGACAAAGCAACTGTGTTGCTTCTTTGAACACCAAGAAATTAACTTATCTCCCACATAACACAAGTATCCATAAGTTGATCTCCTATCATCAGGATTACCTGCCCAATCTGCATCACTATATATCTTGATCTTTGTATCTGATGTAAAACCATAATACAAACCTTCTTTGAGTGTACCCTTAATGTATCTCAACACTCTTTGACCTGCAATCCAATGTTCTTTCCTAGGACAATGCATGAATTGAGACAAAACTCCAACTGCATATGACAAGTCAGGCCTAGTTAATGTAGTATAGATCAGACTACCAACCAAACTCTGATATAGTTTCATGTCCATGAACTCTTCACCTCCATATCTACTCAATTTGTGATTCACCTCCATTGGACTAGGTGCTACCCTGCAATCATTCATCTTAAACTTGACCAACAAGTTTCTCAAATACCTTTCTTGAGTTACATACACTCCATGTTGAGTGTATGAGATCTCCAGGCCCAAGAAATATGACAAGTCTCCCAAATCACTGATCTTGAATTCTTTCTCCATTTTCTTCTTTAGGCTTTGAATGCCTTTCTCATCTGTACCTGTAAGAATTATATCATCAACATATATACACATGTAAATAAATCCATCATCACTTGCTTTAACAAGCAAGCTACTATCTGCCTTTGACACTTGAAATCCAAGTTCTTTCAAGAACTTCACAAGTCTATAATTCCATGCCCTTGGGGCCTACTTCAAACCATATAAAGCTCTCTTGAGCTTACATACATACTCTGGATACCTTTCATCTCTGAATCCTTGGGGTCGCTCCATGAAAACATCATCTGAAATATAACCATTCAAAAAAGCATTCTTCACATCTAATTGACATAATTTCCAACCTTTACATGCAGTAATAGCTATGAGTGTCCTGATAGTTGTCATCTTTGCCACAGGACTATAGGTCTCATCATAATCTATACCATAAGTCTGAGCAAAACCCTTCACAACAAGTCTAGCTTTATATCTAGACACACTTCCATCTGCATACCTCTTTGTCTTGTAGACCCACTTGCATCCAATGATCTTCTGACTATTTGGTTTAGGAACCAACTCCCATGTCTGATTCTCCATCAATGCATCATACTCCTCCTGCATAGCTTTCTCCCAATTCTCCTTACCTTTTGCCTCTTCATATGTAGAAGGGTCTTCATCTGCCTTCATCATATAAGCATAATCTTTGGTAGCCAAGAAAGAAGTGTCATAGCTATACCTTGTAGGTTGCCACTTGTGTATTGATGACCTTCTGAGTTCTCCACTCCTTGAGGTTTTTGGTTCATCACACTGAGGATCAAATCTTGGCATTTCTTCAACTTCAACCTGCACTTCATTACTCTCCTCTTCATCAAATATCTGAACCTTTGATTTACCTTTCTTTTGGTTCACAACTTCTTCATCACCTGCATTAATATTGATTCTACCTGCATACCAAGTACCTTGCTCATCAAATGTAACATCCTTTGATACAAGGAATTATTTTGTGGATGGATTCTAGAACCTATATCCCATCTGCTTATCATCATAACCAATGAATACATACTTTTCAGCTTTAGGTTCCAATTTGTGCCTTAATTGTGATGGCACATATGCATATGCCAAACATCCAAATACTTTGCAATGATCCAAGGTAGGTCTCTTACCCCACCAAGCTTCATAAGGTGTCATACCCTGCAAGGCTTTACATCGTAACCTATTAACCAAATAAGTAGCTGTATTTACAGCGTCAGCCCACAAATAATTAGGGCAATTTTTCTCCTTCATCATTGACCTTGCAAACTCAACAAGAGTTCTATTTCTTCTCTCTGCTACACCATTGTGTTGAGGAGAGTACCTGCAAGTAATTTCTCTTTTTAAACCTGCATTCCACAAGTAATCACTGAACTCATTAGAGAAATACTCTCCCCCTCCATCTGATCTTAGTCTCTTCAACTTATGACCTATAATTCTCTCTGCATACACATGATAGTGTTTAAATGTATTGAATACTTATGACTTATCTTTGATCACAAAGATAGTGATCCATGTGGTAACATCATCAACATAAATCACATAATATCTTGAACCAATCATACTAAAATCTTTTGATGGTCCCCACACATCTGTGTGTACCAATTCAAGCTTCTCTGAATACATAAAACCATGCTTGGAATAAGATTGCTTATGAGCCTTACCTAATTGACATGCCTCACATCTGTATGTCATATGTTGACCTGCAACATTAGGCAATCCAAGCATTGAACCATTGTTAACCATATCTTTGATACCTGTTTCATTGAAATGTCCAAGCCTCTTGTGCCAAAGATCTAACTCAGAGATCTTATGCCCTCCATAAGTGAACAAGGCATGACCAACATTACCTTGAGTCTTCAATGTGAACAATCTTCCTTCTTTCTGCCCTGAAACAATCTGTTTATACCCATTGCTAGGGTCTTCCACAAACACTCCTTCATTAGTGAATCTAACTTCATAAACTTTTTCAACAATTTGTCCTACACTTATCAGATTCTTAGGAAATGTAGGAACATACAAGACCTTACTCAAGAGGGTGCTACCATCCTTGGCCTTCACTGATCCAATTGACTTCACATTGTGCTTTGTATTGTCACCTGTTTGAACTACATGGTTAGTTACTTTATTCTCCAAATCAATCATCAAGGCTATGTTGCCACTCAGGTGATTGCTACACCCTGAGTCAATGTAGAAGACTCTTTGGTCTTCACTTTGCCTTTCACAAGTTGCATTCATTATCAATGTTGAGTCCTCCTTCTGATCTGAAGCATAATTGTAGTAGGTATTGTTGTATTGTTGACTTTGGAATCCTCTACGTGCATTTCTTCCAAAGTAACCTCTACTACCTCTACCTCTGAAATTACCTCTTTGATTTCTGCCACCTCTTCCTCTTGAATTAAAATTCTGATTATATCCACCATTGCTCTGAGTATTATGCCAATAGTCATTAGCTAAGTGATTTGTCTTACCACAAATCCAGCAAGCTTTGACTCCATCTTTATTACTCCTGCCTCTTCCTCTACCTTTGCCACCTCCTCTTCCTCTTAGGAAGTTGGCTTGACTAGTTGTGCCTTCATCTTCATTTGCTTGTTGCTTCCCTTTGCTATTTTTCTTCTTATCCTTTGAATACATTGCATGACCGGTACTCTTCTCACCTTCACCTTTGACATCCTGCTCAAAGGTTAACATATGTCCTAGCAACTGATTTAAGTCAGGAGTAAAATGATCAATAGATAATTCAGTAGACAAAATGAATGGCTTCCATTTGTCATCACCTCTCAACCCTGTGAGGATTTTCCTTACCAATTTATCCTCCTCAATGTCTTCATCAACTGCTCCTAATGCATATACAATGTCCTTCATCCTTGTTACATAGTCTGAGATGGATTGAGAGGCCTTCTTCTTGAAAGTGGTAAATTCTGCCCACAAAGATGCCTTCCTTGACTTTTTGGTGTTTTGGAAATGCTCCTCCAAAGCATTCCATATATCACTTGCACTTTCAAGACCTCTAATGTGAGGTAGCAAGTAGTCAATGACTGCCATATAGATAATGCTCCTAGCTTGAGCATCTCTCTTCATCCAATTCTTCAAATCTGATAATTCCTCCCTAGTTGGAACATTAGGATCTCTGAATTGAGGCTTTTCTTCTTCACCTGTAATATAAGCTATCAAGTCTTTGCTCATAAGATGAACTTCCATCCTCATTGACCATGCTGGATAGTTCTCTCTATCCAACTTCTCTATTTGAAGAGAATCTCCCATTCTTTCTTCACCTGTATATTGAATTCTTCAAACTGTATGAGTAATAGATGTACCTTTACTTCAAATAATGTTCCTTTTGTCTTCCTTGATGTCCTATGACCTCCTTCTCAAGCTTTGCCCTCAAGCTTTCACCTTTTGAACCTTCAGATGTTGAATTCTTTGCACCTGTAGTAGTCGGGATCCTCCTTCCTTCAATTTTGATACTTCCTGCTCTGATACCACTGATGAAGAGTGTTAATCTCCAAAAGAACAAGCTACTCTTGTAATTAGAGCACCTCTATAACAAGAGTAACTCAAACCTTCACCAAATTTAGAGGATCAATGATCAATTATAAAGATTTTGAAAAATTTGTGAAGGGGATGACTACACAGAAAGTCTGCTGCACATATCTCTCACATTAACTTATCAATTAAGTAACGTTTTTTATGAAACTTTGCACAAGGTGTCATCTACAGTTTGCACACCTTCTCCAAGTTGAATCACTCCAAACGATTGAGTATATCTTGAGAAATGATCTCAACAAGTTACCTATGTCTAAAACTACTCTTTTGAGAAGTCGATTTAGACACCTATAACTTTTAACACTTGGTTCTCTCAATCTAGAACCTGTTTATGAAAATGCTTTTAGCCACAGATAGCTTACCTTCCAACTTAAAGATTGAGTGCTTGCTTGCTCAAAAATTTACATTGTGGAAGGAGAATTAACCAAAACATTAACATTGAATTTTGTGCCTGTTTCAAGAACTAGTGAACACTTCTTCACATATGAATGTTCCTATACATAATTCTCACACCCTATTTACAATTAGGCTCTCAAACTTTAACCATAGACTCATTAACTATGAACTTAGACATCTACAAAAGGATTCTCAAAATGATCAAGCACAGAAGGAGAATGCATAGAAACATCGGGTGCAATTATCCTTCATTCCTGAAGGAATTTACAAGTGAATGATGAGAGAGACTCAACTCACTTCTAGGATGTCTATTAACTCATACAACTACTGATTTCTCTATTCTCATGCTCTCTCATATTTTCCCTGCCTTTTTACTTGTATATATAGGCAAATATTTACAATATCATAACTATACAAAAGTATAAGTGAACTATCTCTGAATTAATGTACATATGTGTACACATCTTCATCTTCTGAATATGCACTTCCTCCATGCTTCATAACTTGAACTTTTCTTCAGTCCTTGACTTCCAAACCTTCATTAAAACTTCAATTGTTGATTGCCCTGCACCAACATCTATCTATCTATCAATCTATCTATCTATCTATCTATCTATCTATCTATCTATCTATCTATCTATCTATCTATCTATCTATCTATCTATCTATCTATCTATCTATCTATCTGTGTATGTATCTATCTATCTATCTATCTATCTATCTATCTATCTATCTATCTATCTATCTATCTATCCATCCATCTATGTATCTATCTATCTATGTATAGATCTAGCTATCTATCTATCCATTCATCCATATATCTATCTACCTATCTATCTATCTATCTATCTATCTATCTATCTATCTATCTATCTATCTATCTATCTATCTATCTATCTATCTATCTATCTATCTATCTATCTACCTATCTATCCATCCATCCATCTATCTATCTATCTATCTATCTATCTATCTATCTATATATATATATATATATATATATATATATATATATATATATATATATATATATATATATATATATATATATATATATATATATATGTGTGTGTTGATGGAGAGTGTTAATCTCCAAAAGAACAAGTTAACCTTGAATTTAGATCACCTCTATATCAAGATTAACTTTAGACTCCACCAAACTTAGAGATCATTCAGCAATTTATCAGAAAATTGATTATTCTGAAAAATTCAGTTTCTTCAGAAAAGTCTGCTGCAGATTAATCACTCATTGACTAATCAATCCTGTAAAGTTTTTTGATAAAACTTTGTACAACACTTTGCCTTGAGGTTGCGCAACTTTACCAAGTTAAATCTCTCAAAATGATTGAGTATACTGTGAGAAATATGTGAAACACTTTACCTATGTCTGAAACTGCTTCCTTGCAATGGCGACTTTGACACCTGCAACTTCTTAGCACTGGTTCTCCCAACTCTGAACCTGTTTGATCAAGATCTTCTAGCCATAGATGGCTTACCTTCCAACTTAGATTTTGAGCCCTCACTTGTGTAAAACTTTACACTGTGGACTGAGCACTGACCATTTCTTTGAAGATGAAATGTGCGCCAGATTTTTTGACTCTTAGAACATTCTTACATATGAATGTTCCTAATCAAAATTCTCTCAACCTAATTACAATTAACCTCTCAAATTTTAGCCATAGATAGATTAGCTATGGACTTAGACACGTGCAGAAGGATTTCTCAAAAGATTAAACACAGAAGGAGCAGACTGCTAAACATCGGGCGCAAGTTTCTCTATTTCTTCAGAAAATTACATACTAGTGAGGATGGATAATTCACTCACTTACAATGTGTCTAATGACACTAATTTCTCTCTCCCTATTCTCTAATCTTCTTCTACTCTCTTTGCCCGACATTTTCCAACATATTTATAGATGAATATATACAAGTGTATGACTAAACAAAGATATAAGTCAGCTAATGTACATATGTGTACATATCTTTGGATTTTCTGAACATGTCCTTCCTTCAATCACCTGACTTTGTTTTCTTCTTGACTCCTTGTCTTCATTCCTCCATAATTCTTCAATTGATGATTGTCATGCACCAACAGCTCCCCCTCAATCATTAATTGAGGTTCTTCTCTATCTTCTTTACTCCAGCCATATCCTTGAATCTTTGTAGTTTTGGTCCATCTAGACTTTTTGTCATCATATCTGCAACTTGATCTTTTGTGGGAGTGTGTATGACTTCAATCTCTTTCTCAATGACCTTCTCTCTCAGGAAATGATACTGTATTTCAATATGCTTAGTTCTAGCATGAAATACAGGATTAGCTGCCAAGTATAATGAACTCATATTGTCTCCACAAATAATAGGAGTACTCTGAATCACATCAAAAACTTTCAAAAGTGTCTTTAGCCATATTACCTCCTTTGCAGCTTCCACCATACCTTTATATTCTGCTTCTGTAGATGACAAAGCAACTGTGTGTTGCTTCTTGGAACACCAAGAAATCAATTTGTCTCCTACATAGCACAAGTATCCATGTGTTGATCTTCTATCATCCACATTACCTGCCCAATCTGCATCACTATATATCTTGATTCTTGTATCTGAAGTAAACCCATAGTACAACCCTTCTCTGAGTGTACCCTTGATGTACCTAAGTACTCTTTGTCCTGCACTCCAATGTTCCTTTCTAGGACAATGCATGAATTGTGAAAGCACACCAACTGCATATGACAAATCAGGCCTTGTCAATGTAGCATAAATCAAGCTACCAACCAAACTTTGATAGAGTTTCATATCTCTGAACTCTTCTCCTCCAAACCTAGACAATTTATGGTTCACTTCCAAAGGTGTAGGTGCAACCCTGCAATCTTCCATTTTAAATTTGGTTAGCAAATTTTTAAGATACCTTTCTTGGGTCACATATACTCCATGTTGAGTATAAGAAATCTCCATTCCCAAGAAGAATGATAGGTTCCCCAAATCACTGATTTTGAACTCTTTCTCCATCTGCTTCTTGATCATTTGTATTCCCTTATCATCTGTTCCTGTAAGTATTATGTCATCAACATAAATACAAACATAAATGAACCCATCTTCACTTGCTTTGACTAGCAAGCTACTATCTGCCTTTGATGCTTGAAATCCAAGATCATTCAAGAATTTTACAAGCCTATAATTCCAAGCCCTTGGGGCTTGCTTTAACCCATACAAAGCTCTCTTGAGCTTACACACATAGTTTGGACTCACTTGATCTTTGAACCCATCTGGTTGCTCCATGTAGACTTCATCTGAAATGTAACCATTTAAGAAAGCATTTTTTACATCTAATTGAGATAGCTTCCAACCTTTGCAAGCAGCAATTGCTATGAGTGTCCTGATGGTTGTCATCTTTGCCACAGGACTATAGGTCTCATCATAGTCCACTCCATATGTCTGTGCATACCCTTTCACAACAAGTCTAGCTTTGTACCTAGACACACTTCCATCTGCAAATCTTTTAGTCTTGTAAACCCACTTACAACCAATGATCTTCTGACTATTAGGTTTAGGAACCAAATCCCATGTTTGATTCTCTATCAATGCATCATACTCCTCTTGCATAGCATCTTCCCAATTCTTCTTCCCTTTGGCCTCTTCATATGTAGAAGGGTCTTCATCTGCTTTTACCAAATAAGCATAATCTTTAGTAGTTAAGAATGAAGTGTCATAGCTATACCTTGTAGGTTGCCATTTGTGCCTAGATGATCTCCTAACTTCTGCACTTCTTGAGGTCTCTGGTTCATCACATTCTGGATCAAACCTTGGCCTCTCTTCAACTTCAATCTGCACTTCATTACTCTCACTTTCATCAAGTAATTGAATCTTTGCTTTACCTTTTCTTTGATCCACTACTTCTTCATCATCTGCATGTACATTATATTTACCTTCATACCAAGTACCTTGCTCATCAAATGTAACATCCTTGGATACAATAAATTGCTTTGTGGATGGACTCCACAACCTGTATCCCATTTGCTTATCATCATAACCAATGAATACATACTTTTCTGCCTTAGGCTCCAACTTATGCCTCAATTGAGATGGCACATATGCATATGCCAAGCATCCAAATATTCTGCAATGATCCAAGGTAGGTTTCTTACCCCACCAAGCTTCATATGGTGTCATACCCTGCAAAGCTTTACAAGGCAATCTATTAACCAAATATGTAGCTGTATTAACAGCCTCAGCCCACAAATAATTTGGGCAATTCTTCTCTTTCATCATGGACCTTGCAAATTCAACAAGAGTCCTATTTCTTCTTTCTGCTACCCCATTTTGTTGAGGAGAATACCTGCAAGTAACTTCTCTCTTTATACCTGCATTCCACAAATAATCATTGAACTCATTTGAAAAATACTCTCCCCCTCCATCTGACCTTAGTCTCTTCAATTTTTGACCTGTAATTCTTTCTGCATATGCATGATAGTGTTTAAATGTATTAAACACTTCTGACTTTTCTTTAATCACATAAATTGTGATCCACCTGGTAGCATCATCAACATATATGACATAATATCTTGAACCATTTATACTAAAGTCCTTTGAAGGACCCCACACATCTGTATGCACCAATTCAAGTCTTTCTGAATACATAAACCCATGCTTGGAATAGGATTGCTTATGAGCCTTACCTAATTGACATGCCTCACATCTGTATGTCATGTGTTGACCTGCAATGTTAGGCATTCCAAGCACTGAATCATTGTTAATCATTTCTTTGATACCTCTTTCATTAAAGTGTCCAAGTCTTTTGTGCCAAAGATCCAATTCTGACACCTTCTGCTCTCCATATGTGAACATAGCATGTCCAACATTTCCTTGTACCTTCAATGTGAAGAGCCTTCCTTCTTTCTTTCCTGCAATAACTTGTTTATACCCTTGACTAGGGTCTTCCACATAAACTCCATCATTGGTAAACCTTACCTCATAACCTTTTTCCACAATTTGACCTACACTGATCAAATTCTTTGGAATTGTGGGAACATAAAGTACCTTACTCAGAAGAGTGCTCCCATCCTTAGCTTTGACTGAACCAATTGACTTTACCTTATGCTTTGTATTATCACCTGTCTGAACTGTATGATTAATTGCATTATGATCTAGATCAGTCATCAAAGCAATATTTCCACTCAAATGATTACTACATCCTGAATCAATATAAAACACTCTCATGTCCTCATGTGAAGTTTCACATGTATTCATAATGAGAGTCGAGTCCTCCTTTTGATCTGATGCATAGTTGTAGTAGGTGTTATTATAGGATTGATTTTGGAAGCTTCTTCCTCCACCTCTTCCAAAAGAATTCCTACCACCTCTACCTCTGAAGTTTCCTCTCTGAAATCTACCACCTCTTGCTCTTTGATTAAAGTTCTGATAATTACCATTGTTTTGATTATTATGCCAACAATCATGAGATAGATGATTGGTCTTACCACATATCCAACAAGCTCTTGCATTCTCTTTGTTGTTTCTGCCTCTTCCTCTACTTCTGCCATTTTCTCTTCCTCTTATGAAGTTTGCTTGGTTTGAAGTACCTTCTTCTTCACCTGATTGTTGCTTCCCTTTGTTGGCTTTCTTCTTGTCTTTAGAATACATTGCATGACCTGCACTCTTATCAACATCTCCTTTGACATCATTCTCAAAAGTTAGCATATGACCTAACAATTGATTCAAGTCAGGAGTAAAGTGATCTAATGAAAGTTCTGTAGATAAAATGAAAGGCTTCCATTTCTCATCTCCTCTTAGCCCTGTGAGTATTTGTCTTACCAATTTGTCTTCTTCAATATCTTCATCCACTGCACCTAAAGAATCTGCAATGTCCTTCATCTTTGTCACATAATCAGAAATTGATTGTGAGGCCTTCTTCTTGAAGGTAGTAAACTCTGCCCGTAGTGAAGCCTTCCTTGATTTGGTTGTATTTTGGAAATGCTCTTCCAAAGCATTCCAAATGTCACATGCACTTTCAAGTCCTCTAATGTGAGGAAGCAAATAGTCAT
>CM035417.1:106530778-106533278 GCA_020310875.1 Ceratopteris richardii | reverse complement strand
CAATAGTAGGTTGCCTCTTGGAAGATCATGAAATGGGCTTATCACCTGCAAAAGAGAGATAACCTGAGGTACTCCTCATGTCATGCTTACAACCTGCCCAATCTGCATCTAAGTATATTTTGATGTCCAAATCTGAAGTATAAGGAAAGTATAAACCTTGATTTTGAGTACCCTTAAGATACTTCAAAATTCTCTTGGCAGCTTCCAAGTGAGGTGCTTTAGGTTTGTGCATAAATTGACTTAAGACACTTACTCCATAAGCAATATCAACCCTTGTTCATGCAGCATAGTTTAGGCTTCCAACTATGCTTTGGCATCCTGCAATATTTTCAAGCGCATCACCTTCATGAGCACTTAACGTTTGGTTTACCTCCATAGGAGTGGTAGCTATCTTTGCATCCTCCAAGCAAAACTTCTTCAACATGTCGTGCACATACTTTCTTTGAGTAATATAAATTCCAGAATTAGTGTAGATTATTTCAAGTCCAAGAAAATACTTTAGTCATCCTAGATCACTAATTTTGAACTCCTACATCATTTGATTCTTGATCTTCTTGATGCCATTTGCATCACTACCTGTAAGTATGATATCATCAACATACACACATAGGTATATCACCTCTGAGTTACTTCTCTTGGCAACTAGAGAAGTATTTGCTTTGCTTATGATGAGACCTTGATCTTGAAGGTATGTGGTCAACCTATGGTTCCATGCCCTAGGTGTTTACTTCAATCCATAAAGATCTTTGTTCAGTTTGCACACATGTGTTACCTTGCTTGGGTCCTCATAGCCAAGAGGTTGAGCCATCTATACCTCCTCTGTAATCCAGCCATTAAGAAAATCATTTTTTACATCCAATTGGTACATATTCCAATTCGTTGCTACAGCCACACTTACCAATACCCTGATGGTTGGCATTTTTGCCACAGAGAGAAAGTCTCTTCATAATCAACTCCTTGGTTTTGTGTAAAACCCCTGGCAAGAAGTCTAGCTTTATACCTATTTATTAACCCATATGATTTTCTCTTGATTTTGTAAATCCATCTAGAACCAATTATGTTCATAGAATCCTTCTTTGGCACTAGCTCCCAAGTATCATTCTCCTTGAGTGCTTCAATTTCTTCATCCATAGCTTCCTTCCATTCAGCCTTGTTCTTTGCTTCTTCATATGAAGTAAGTTCCTCACATGCTGAATCCTTAGCAAGAACAGAATGCTTAGTCACTAAAAAAGTGTTATACCCATATCTGATTGGCTTCTTGCTCTCCCTTTGTGATCTTCTAATTGCTTGGTTGGATGATTAAGATATGTCCTCGAACTTCTTCATCTTGACCTTGCCTTTTGATTTCCATGCTTTGAATTCTTCTAGGTTAATGATGTCTTCATCATCTAATTTGATGTCTTCAATCTCATTTGGCTCTTCCTTGGTGAGGCTTGGAAACTGTTCTTCCAAGTCATAAGGTAATTTTACTTTCCTGCATTCACTTTCAAACCAAGAGGCATTCTCATCAAACACAACATCTCTACTGACCATAAAACCTTTGTTGGATGGATTATGGAATCTGTATCCTTTCTGATTTAAATCATACCCTATGAAGATGCACTCTCTGCCTTAGGGTCTAGCTTACCTCTGATTTGAGATGGATATGCACATATGCAACATATCCAAAGATCTTGCAATGATCAAGTGATGGCCTTCTACCATGCCATGCTTCATATGGGGTCATCCCATCAAGTGATTTGGATGGAAACCTATTAACAAGATAAGTGGCAGTAGATACACTCTCTGCCCACAAATAATTAGGTAGCTTTTTCTCATTTAGCATTGACCTAGCTAATTCAACAATCAACCTATTTCTCCTCTTTGCTACCCCATTTTGTTCAGGGATATACCTTGTTGTAATTTCCCTTTTGATTACTTTGTCTTGCAAGAATGCATCAAATTCATTTGAGAAGTACTCACCTCCTCCATCTGACCTTAGTATTTTTATGCTTCTTCTTGTTTGATTTTCCACAAGTGCAAGATATTTCTTAAAGAAACTGAAGACTTCATCTTTGTGCTTCATAAAATATAAGATAGTCCACCTACTAAAATCGAAGTAGTAGCTTCATCTTCACTCTTTTTACTTTTCCCTTTCTCTTTAGAATTTCCGTTATCTGTGTATAGGGCATAAGAGTTATTACCTCTTGATGAATCTCCATTTCTGTTGAGCTTGGCTTCATGGGTAAAGTGTTTCCCCATGAGTGTGGTAAGATCTGGAATTTGCATGTCCATGTACAAGTCCATGGGAGTTGTGAAGCTTTCCCATTTGTAATCTGCTTTAATACCATTAATTATTTGTCTCAATATTTTCTCCTCTTCAATCTCCTCTCCTATGCTTGCTAATTGATTAGCTACATCTTTGACTTTGGTCACATATTCTAAAATACTTTGCTTGGGTTGCTTCCTTTGAGTGGTAAACTCAATCCACAATTGGTTCTTTCTAGCCCTTGTGTTGGAA
>CM035417.1:106523278-106525778 GCA_020310875.1 Ceratopteris richardii | reverse complement strand
GTAAGAATTATATCATCAACATATATGCACATGTATATGAACCCATTATCACTTGCCTTGACAAGCAAGCTACTATCTGCTTTAGACACCTGAAAACCAAGTTCTTTTAGGAACTTCACAAGTCTATAGTTCCATGCCCTTGGGGCCTGCTTCAAGCCATACAAAGCTCTCTTGAGCTTGCACACATGATCTGGATACCTTTTATCTTTGTACCCTTGAGGTTGCTCCATGAATACATCATCTGAAATGTAACCATTCAAAAAAACATTTTTCACATCAAGTTGACATAGCTTCCAACCTTTACATGCAGCAATAGCAATAAGTGTCCTTATGGTTGTCATCTTTGCCACAGGACTATAGGTCTTATCATAATCAATACCATATGTCTGAGCAAAGCCTTTGACCACAAGTCTAGCTTTGTATCTAGACACACTTCCATCTGCAAACCTTTTTGTCTTGTAGACCCACTTGCATCCAATAATCTTCTGACTATTTGGTTTAGGAACCAAATCCCAAGTTTGATTCTCCAATAGTGCATCATATTCTTCCTGCATAGCACTCTCCCATTTTTCCTTACCTTTTGCCTCTTCATATGTAGAAGGGTCTTCATCTGTATTCACCATATAAGTATAATCTTTTGTGGCTAGAAATGAAGTATCATAACTATACCTTGTAGGTTGCCACCTATTTCTTGTTGACCTTCTGAGTTCTCCACTCCTTGAGGTTTCTGGCTCTTCACATTCAGGATCAAATCTTGGTGTCTCTTCCACTTCAACCTGCACTTCATTATTCTCTTGCTCATCAAATATTTGAACTTTTGATTTACCTTTTCTTTGACTCACTTCTTCTTCATCACCTGTATTGATATTGATTGTACCTGCATACCAAGTGTTTTGTTCATCAAATGTAACATCCTTAGAAACCATAAATTGTTTTGTTGATGGACTCCACAACCTATAGCCCATCTGCTTGTCATCATAGCCAATGAAAACATACTTTTCAGCTTTGGATTCCAATTTGTGTCTTAATTGTGATGGCACATATGCATATGCCACACACCCAAAAACTCTGCAATGATCTAAGGTAGGTCTCTTACCCCACCAAGCCTCATATGGTGTCATACCCTGCAAGGCTTTACATGGTAACCTATTGACCAAATAAGTGGCTGTATTTACAGCCTCAGCCCACAAATAATTAGGGCAATTTTTCTCCTTCATCATGGATCTTGCAAACTCAACAATAGTTCTATTTCTTCTTTCTGCAACACCATTTTGTTGAGGAGAATACCTGCAAGTAATTTCCCTTTTTATACCTGCATTCCATAAGTAATCACTGAACTCATTTGAGAAATACTCTCCCCCTCCATCTGACCTTAGTCTTTTCAACTTATGACCTGTAATTCTTTCTGCATATGCATGATAGTGTTTAAATGTATTAAACACTTCTGACTTATCTTTGATCACATAGATAGTGATCCACCTAGTAGCATCATCAACATAAATCACATAATACCTTGATCCATTTATACTGAAATCTTTTGATGGTCCCCACACATCTGTGTGTACCAACTCAAGCTTCTCTGAGTACATAAAACCATGCTTGGAATATGAATGTTTATGAGCCTTACCTAATTGACATGCCTCACATTTGTATGTCATATGTTGACCTGCAACATTAGGCAATCCAAGCACTGAACCATTGTTTACCATATCTTTAATACCTCTCTCATTGAAATGTCCAAGCCTCTTGTGCCAAAGATCTAATTCAGATATCTTATGTCCTCCATATGTGAACATAGCATGACCAATGTTGCCTTGAATCTTCAATGTAAATAGTCTTCCTTCCTTTTTTCCTGAAACAATCTGTTTATACCCTTGGCTAGGGTCTTCCACATATACTCCATCATTAGTGAACCTTACTTCATATCCCTTTTCAACAATTTGACCTACACTTATCAAATTCTTAGGGATTGTAGGAACATACAAGACCTTACTCAATAAGGTGCTTCCATCCTTGGCCTTCACTGATCCAATTGACTTCACATTGTGCTTTGTGTTGTCACCTGTTTGAACAACATGATTAAAAACTTTACTTTCCAAATCAGTCATCAAAGATATGTTACCACTCAGGTGATTGCTACACCCTGAGTCAATGTAGAAGACTCTTTGATCTTCACTCTGCCTTTCACAAGTTGCATTCATTATCAATGTTGAATCTTCTTTTTGATCTGAAGCATAATTGTAGTAGGTGTTGTTGTATTGTTGACTTTGGAATCCTCTTCCTGCATTTCTTCCAAAGTAATTCCTTCCACCTCTACCTCTGTAATTACCTCTTTGATTTCTGCCACCTCTTCCTCTTGCATTATAGTTTTGACTATATCCATTATTATTCTGAGTATTGTGCCAACAATCATTAGCTAAGTGATTTGTCTTACCACAAATCCAGCAAGCTTTGCCTCCATCTTTATTGTTCCTGCCTCTTCCTCTACCTTTGCCACCTC
>CM035417.1:106513278-106515778 GCA_020310875.1 Ceratopteris richardii | reverse complement strand
GAAATATTGCTTTGATGACTGATCTAGATCATAATGCAATTAATCATACAGTTCAGACAGGTGATAATACAAAGCATAAGGTAAAGTCAATTGGTTCAGTCAAAGCTAAGGATGGGAGCACTCTTCTGAGTAAGGTACTTTATGTTCCCACAATTCCAAAGAATTTGATCAGTGTAGGTCAAATTGTGGAAAAAGGTTATGAGGTAAGGTTTACCAATGATGGAGTTTATGTGGAAGACCCTAGTCAAGGGTATAAACAAGTTATTGCAGGAAAGAAAGAAGGAAGGCTCTTCACATTGAAGGTACAAGGAAATGTTGGACATGCTATGTTCACATATGGAGAGCAGAAGGTGTCAGAATTGGATCTTTGGCACAAAAGACTTGGACACTTTAATGAAAGAGGTATCAAAGAAATGATTAACAATGATTCAGTGCTTGGAATGCCTAACATTGCAGGTCAACACATGACATACAGATGTGAGGCATGTCAATTAGGTAAGGCTCATAAGCAATCCTATTCCAAGCATGGGTTTATGTATTCAGAAAGACTTGAATTGGTGCATACAGATGTGTGGGGTCCTTCAAAGGACTTTAGTATAAATGGTTCAAGATATTATGTCATATATGTTGATGATGCTACCACGTGGATCACAATTTATGTGATTAAAGAAAAGTCAGAAGTGTTTAATACATTTAAACACTATCATGCATATGCAGAAAGAATTACAGGTCAAAAATTGAAGAGACTAAGGTCAGATGGAGGGGGAGAGTATTTTTCAAATGAGTTCAATGATTATTTGTGGAATGCAGGTATAAAGAGAGAAGTTACTTGCAGGTATTCTCCTCAACAAAATGGGGTAGCAGAAAGAAGAAATAGGACTCTTGTTGAATTTGCAAGGTCCATGATGAAAGAGAAGAATTGCCCAAATTATTTGTGGGCTGAGGCTGTTAATACAGCTACATATTTGGTTAATAGATTGCCTTGTAAAGATTTGCAGGGTATGACACCATATGAAGCTTGGTGGGGTAAGAAACCTACCTTGGATCATTGCAGAATATTTGGATGCTTGGCATATGCATATGTGCCATCTCAATTGAGGCATAAGTTGGAGCCTAAGGCAGAAAAGTATGTATTCATTGGTTATGATGATAAGCAAATGGGATACAGGTTGTGGAGTCCATCCACAAAGCAATTTATTGTATCCAAGGATGTTACATTTGATGAGCAAGGTACTTGGTATGAAGGTAAATATAATGTACATGCAGATGATGAAGAAGTAGTGGATCAAAGAAAAGGTAAAGCAAAGATTCAATTACTTGATGAAAGTGAGAGTAATGAAGTGCAGATTGAAGTTGAAGAGAGGCCAAGGTTTGATCCAGAATGTGATGAACCAGAGACCTCAAGAAGTGCAGAAGTTAGGAGATCATCTAGGCACAAATGGCAACCTACAAGGTATAGCTATGACACTTCATTCTTAACTACTAAAGATTATGCTTATTTGGTAAAAGCAGATGAAGACCCTTCTACATATGAAGAGGCCAAAGGGAAGAAGAATTGGGAAGATGCTATGCAAGAGGAGTATGATGCATTGATAGAGAATCAAACATGGGATTTGGTTCCTAAACCTAATAGTCAGAAGATCATTGGTTGTAAGTGGGTTTACAAGACTAAAAGATTTGCAGATGGAAGTGTGTCTAGGTACAAAGCTAGACTTGTTGTGAAAGGGTATGCACAGACATATGGAGTGGACTATGATGAGACCTATAGTCCTGTGGCAAAGATGACAACCATCAGGACACTCATAGCAATTGCTGCTTGCAAAGGTTGGAAGCTATCTCAATTAGATGTAAAAAATGCTTTCTTAAATGGTTACATTTCAGATGAAGTCTACATGGAGCAACCAGATGGGTTCAAAGATCAAGTGAGTCCAAACTATGTGTGTAAGCTCAAGAGAGCTTTGTATGGGTTAAAGCAAGCCCCAAGGGCTTGGAATTATAGGCTTGTAAAATTCTTGAATGATCTTGGATTTCAAGCATCAAAGGCAGATAGTAGCTTGCTAGTCAAAGCAAGTGAAGATGGGTTCATTTATGTTTGTATTTATGTTGATGACATAATACTTACAGGAACAGATGATAAGGGAATACAAATGATCAAGAAGCAGATGGAGAAAGAGTTCAAAATCAGTGATTTGGGGAACCTATCATTCTTCTTGGGAATGGAGATTTCTTATACTCAACATGGAGTATATGTGACCCAAGAAAGGTATCTTAAAAATTTGCTAACCAAATTTAAAATGGAAGATTGCAGGGTTGCACCTACACCTTTGGAAGTGAACCATAAATTGTCTAGGTTTGGAGGAGAAGAGTTCAGAGATATGAAACTCTATCAAAGTTTGGTTGGTAGCTTGATTTATGCTACATTGACAAGGCTTGATTTGTCATATGCAGTTGGTGTGCTTTCACAATTCATGCATTGTCCTAGAAAGGAACATTGGAGTGC
>CM035417.1:106495778-106498278 GCA_020310875.1 Ceratopteris richardii | reverse complement strand
TTGATAATGAATGCAACTTGTGAAAGGTAGAGTGAAGATCAAAGAGTCTTCTACATTGACTCAGGGTGTAGCAATCACCTGAGTGGTAACATATCTTTGATGACTGATTTGGAAAGTAAAGTTTTTAATCATGTTGTTCAAACAGGTGACAACACAAAGCACAATGTGAAGTCAATTGGATCAGTGAAGGCCAAGGATGGAAGCACCTTATTGAGTAAGGTCTTGTATGTTCCTACAATCCCTAAGAATTTGATAAGTGTAGGTCAAATTGTTGAAAAGGGATATGAAGTAAGGTTCACTAATGATGGAGTATATGTGGAAGACCCTAGCCAAGGGTATAAACAGATTGTTTCAGGAAAAAAGGAAGGAAGACTATTTACATTGAAGATTCAAGGCAACATTGGTCATGCTATGTTCACATATGGAGGACATAAGATATCTGAATTAGATCTTTGGCACAAGAGGCTTGGACATTTCAATGAGAGAGGTATTAAAGATATGGTAAACAATGGTTCAGTGCTTGGATTGCCTAATGTTGCAGGTCAACATATGACATACAAATGTGAGGCATGTCAATTAGGTAAGGCTCATAAACATTCATATTCCAAGCATGGTTTTATGTACTCAGAGAAGCTTGAGTTGGTACACACAGATGTGTGGGGACCATCAAAAGATTTCAGTATAAATGGATCAAGGTATTATGTGATTTATGTTGATGATGCTACTAGGTGGATCACTATCTATGTGATCAAAGATAAGTCAGAAGTGTTTAATACATTTAAACACTATCATCCATATGCAGAAAGAATTACAGGTCATAAGTTGAAAAGACTAAGGTCAGATGGAGGGGGAGAGTATTTCTCAAATGAGTTCAGTGATTACTTATGGAATGCAGGTATAAAAAGGGAAATTACTTGCAGGTATTCTCCTCAACAAAATGGTGTTGCAGAAAGAAGAAATAGAACTATTGTTGAGTTTGCAAGATCCATGATGAAGGAGAAAAATTGCCCTAATTATTTGTGGGCTGAGGCTGTAAATACAGCCACTTATTTGGTCAATAGGTTACCATGTAAAGCCTTGCAGGGTATGACACCATATGAGGCTTGGTGGGGTAAGAGACCTACCTTAGATCATTGCAGAGTTTTTGGGTGTGTGGCATATGCATATGTGCCATCACAATTAAGACACAAATTGGAACCCAAAGCTGAAAAGTATGTTTTCATTGGCTATGATGACAAGCAGATGGGCTATAGGTTGTGGAGTCCATCAACAAAACAATTTATGGTTTCTAAGGATGTTACATTTGATGAACAAAACACTTGGTATGCAGGTACAATCAATATCAATACAGGTGATGAAGAAGAAGTGAGTCAAAGAAAAGGTAAATCAAAAGTTCAAATATTTGATGAGCAAGAGAATAATGAAGTGCAGGTTGAAGTGGAAGAGACACCAAGATTTGATCCTGAATGTGAAGAGCCAGAAACCTCAAGGAGTGGAGAACTCAGAAGGTCAACAAGAAATAGGTGGCAACCTACAAGGTATAGTTATGATACTTCATTTCTAGCCACAAAAGATTATGCTTATATGGTGAATACAGATGAAGACCCTTCTACATATGAAGAGGCAAAAGGTAAGGAAAAATGGGAGAGTGCTATGCAGGAAGAATATGATGCACTATTGGAGAATCAAACTTGGGATTTGGTTCCTAAACCAAATAGTCAGAAGATTATTGGATGCAAGTGGGTCTACAAGACAAAAAGGTTTGCAGATGGAAGTGTGTCTAGATACAAAGCTAGACTTGTGGTCAAAGGCTTTGCTCAGACATATGGTATTGATTATGATGAGACCTATAGTCCTGTGGCAAAGATGACAACCATAAGGACACTTATTGCTATTGCTGCATGTAAAGGTTGGAAGCTATGTCAACTTGATGTGAAAAATGCTTTTTTGAATGGTTACATTTCAGATGATGTATTCATGGAGCAACCTCAAGGGTACAAAGATAAAAGGTATCCAGATCATGTGTGCAAGCTCAAGAGAGCTTTGTATGGCTTGAAGCAGGCCCCAAGGGCATGGAACTATAGACTTGTGAAGTTCCTAAAAGAACTTGGTTTTCAGGTGTCTAAAGCAGATAGTAGCTTGCTTGTCAAGGCAAGTGATAATGGGTTCATATACATGTGCATATATGTTGATGATATAATTCTTACAGGTACAGATGAAGAAGGAATACAAAAGCTTAAGAGGCAAATGGAAAAGGAGTTCAAGATAAGTGACTTGGGAGACTTGTCATACTTCTTGGGCATGGAGATAACATATACTCAACATGGAGTATTTGTGACCCAAGAAAGGTATTTGAAGAACTTGTTAATCAAGTTTAAAATGGATGATTGCAGGGTAGCACCTACACCAATGGAGGTGAATCACAAATTGAGTAAGTATGGAGGTGAAGAATTCAAGGACATGAGACAATATCAGAGTTTGGTTGGTAGCCTTATCTATG
>CM035417.1:106465778-106490778 GCA_020310875.1 Ceratopteris richardii | reverse complement strand
TGCCTAGGAGATAGTTTTGAACAAGGTCCCATCTTCATGGTTTCAGACCTAGATGGAACTCGAAGATAGACCTGCTCTCCTACCTCAAAGTTGATATCTCTCCTTTGAGGGTCAGCATAGGCTCTAGCTCTATCCTGAGCTCTCCTAATGCTGTCCTTAGCAAGCCTAAGCATATCATTCATCTCTTCCAAGAAGTCCTTTGCAGCTTGAACTTTTTCATTCTGCAAACCTATTGCATAAGGAGCTCTTGGCTGAAACCCATACATAAGCATAAATGGACTACGCCCAGTGGAAGAGTGCTTGTCACTATTATATGCAAACTCTAATATAGGTAAGTACTCTTCCCAATTAGTTTGCCTTTCATTTACATATGCTCGAAGCATATCCTCTAGGATTTTGTTAACCCTTTCTGTTTGCCCATCTGACTGTGGATGCTCAGCCGTACTCATGCTAAGTCTCGTATCCATCCTTTTGAAGACTGCTCTCCAAAAGTGGCTAGTGAACTTCCTATTCCGATCAGAAACTATGTCTAAAGGAAGACCATATAACCGGTATAGGTTCTCCACAAAAAGTCTAGCTAACTCTGGTTCCTTCACTGTAGTACGTGTAGGAATAAACCTAGCCATTTTGGTTAACCTATCCACAATTACCCAGACTGAGTCGTGTCTGTTGGTGCAAACAAGCCTTCACACTTGGCTTTGATTGTACCTTGAAGACTCAACATAAGGCTTGGACAATTGGAACATTGGAAGGCTAAAGCTTGAACCCTTGAAGGATGTATTTACATGAACCATGAACCATAGGAACCAATACTTAATTGGTTATTACTTTTTTATCCAATGTAAAAGTCAATATGACTTAATCACTCATGTAATCACACCTACTAGTCTAAGTCGTGAAAAAAGCAGATGGTATGATTGAGGGAATATCTCCCTAAGTTTAGTGGAGAGATTCAAGGGAGCTTCAATTTGAATTTCAAATTCAAATGACCAATCAACTCTTATAAAAGCCATGAAGAAAAGTCGCGGGTCAGCTTGTTCTTTTTCAGCTCATATCCCGAGGCTAATCCATCTATCTCTGAGTGTGTGAGTGCTACACTATAGCCTACACCTCTGAGTACCATTGGGCATTACATATCATGCCAATGGGAATGTACAATTGATAGATTTAATACATATACTCATATTCATCATCTCTGTTATTCTCTGAGTGTACACTTCAAGTCTGTCAACTTCAACAGGGCATATCTCAAGATCTACTGAACCAAATTGGATGATTCAAAGCACATTGGAACAAGCTTGAAGCACAATATACTCCTACAAATTTTCAAGGTTATTGGATCAACCATCTGGGAGAAATCGCGCTCGAAGTGATCTCTGGTATTTCTCTGTATAGTTCCTAAAAAGTCGGGGATGATCCTAAGTTTGCTAAATTGATTTCTCAGAGTGTAGTTTGTCATTTCCTCTCATTCCACTTGCAAATGAAAGCTTGTTAAGCTAATTGATTATGTCCAAAAGCAATTAGATCAATTTTAAGTGTGCTGGTCACACTGAGCATAACTCTGATCAGGTGTCAGTACCAATATAGCAAGTTTTTCAGGATCCTTGAAATCACAAGTAGTCTGTTTTGATCTAATCATTACTCAACTCCTTTCCAAAGTACATATAGCATATTTTGGTGTTATTTGGAAGCTCAAGGAGTCTACTAAGCATATCTGAAGAGAAGAGAGGGCAGGTGTGAAGCAGGATTTGCAGCATCAACTCAACTTCTGAGTGCATCCAGCCATCACATCCAACAGTGGTATCAGAGCAAATAAGGTAATCATGGGTGATGGTTTCCCTTCCTTCATTGACAAATTGGATAGAAATAATTACCAGGCTTGGTCATTGAGAATGAAGACCTATCTACAAGGGAGAAGCTTGTATGGATACATATCAGGAGATGAGGAGTTGCCCTCATTCAAGACCAGAGGCCTACCTACAAAGGATGAACATGAGAGGCTCAACCAATGGTGTGCAAAAGATGCTTTGGCAAGGTCATATCTTCTAAACTCTATTTCTGATTTCCTTCTACCTCATGTAAGGAATTGTAAGACTTCCCAAGAGACTTGGGAAACCTTGTCAACATACTTTTCATCAAGCACAAGGGCCAGAAAGAATCAGCTATGGATTGAGTTTACAACTCTTAGGAAGCAATCAAAACAATGTGTCTCAGATTTTGTCACCAAAGTCAAAGACATTGCAGATCAACTTGCAAGTGTTGGAGAAGAAATTGAGGAAGAGCAGATAGTCAGACAAGTGATCAATGGACTAAAGGCAGATGACAAGTGGGAGAGCTTTACCACTGCAATGGACTTGTATATGGACATCCAAGCACCTGATCTAACAACTGTGATTGGACAACTCTTTACACATGAAGCAAAGATCACAAAGAATGGAGAGCAATCAAAAGGTAACAATCCCTCTGCCCTATATACTGATAAGAAGACTAAAGACAAGGGTAAAAGCAAGAAGGTTGATGAAGAAGGCTCTACCTCCCAAGCAAACTATGCAGGGAGAGATAGATCATCTAGAGGTAGGGGCAGAGGAGGTAAGTCAGGTAGGGGGAGACCCTACAATCAATCTCCATGCAATATCTGTGGCTTGTCTAATCATACTACAGATGAATGCTACAAAAACTACAAGAACCAAAGAGGAAGAGGTCACCAAAGAGGAGGATACTCTCAAGGCAGAGGAAGATTCAATCAATCTCAAGGCTACCATGGCTACAACAATAGTTACAACAACAACTACAATCACAATGGCAATTATCAAGGTGGATACAGGAATAGGAAAGATTACAACAATTATGCAGAGGAGCAAGATGATTCCTTGTTGATCATGAACATGACATCTAAGTCAGGTATCAATGATGATCACTTATTCTATATTGATTCAGGTTGCTCTAACCATGTAGCTGGAAATGTTGCCTTACTCTCTGACTTGGAAGAACCTAAAGGCAAGCACCAAGTGCAGACAGGTGATGACACTAAACATTCAGTTATTAAAGTAGGCAATGTCAAAACAAGTGATGGTAATCAGAATTTACTAAGCAGAGTGTTGTATGTTCCAACAATCACCAAGAATCTGATGAGTGTAGGTCAGATTGTTGAAAAAGGTCTACAGGTCAGATTTACTCAACATGGTGCATATGTGGAAGATCCAAAACATGGATTCAGAAGGATAGCCAAGGGAGAAAAATCAGGTAGATTGTTTACCTTTGAACTTGAAGACACTAAGAGTATTGCTTTGTACAACTATAAGGACCAAACTCTATCAGAATTGGAGATTTGGCACAAGAGATTAGGTCACATTGGAGAGAGGACTCTAAAACAAATGAGTAGAGATCAATGTGTGCTTGGGATACCTAATGTATCCAAGCAACACATGATATACAAGTGTGGGGCTTGTCAATTTGGTAAGTCACACAGATTGCCATATACAAAGAAAGGTTTTATGCATGAAGATTATCTGGAATTGGTGCATACAGATGTTTGGGGACCAAGCAAGGAGCCATCCATATCTGGATCAAGGTACTATGTGTCCTTTATTGATGACTATAGCAGGTGGACTGTCTTATACTTCATGAAACATAAAGATGAAGTATTTAATGATGGAGAGTGTTAATCTCCAAAAGAATAACCTACTCTTGTGATTAGAGCACCTCTATACCAAGAGTAAGTCAAAAACTTCACAACACAAAAGTCTGCTGCACAATTTCTTCAAATTAATCTATCAAACATGTAAAGGTTTTTATGAAACTTTGTATGGAGTTTTGCCTAGAGATTGCGCACCTCCTTCAAGTTAAAGTTCTTCAAAAGGTTTAGTATAACTTGAGAAATCACCTTCACAAGTTACCTATGTCTGAAACTGTCATTCTGAAGAGTCTATTTTACACCTGCAACTTCTAAGACTTGGTTCTCCTTGAATAGAACCCGTTTAAGCAAATGCTTCTCGTTACGAGTAGCTTATCTTCTAACTTAAAGATTAAGTCCTCACTCATGCAAAACTTTAAAGTATGCACTGAGAAATGATCAAAACATTGATCACTGGAAATGCGCCTGTTTCAGTAAACTTTGAACACTCAACACATATGAATGTTCCTACTGACAATTCTCGGTTTCTGTTTACAATTAAACTCTGAAACTTAAGCTATAGATTGATTAACTATAGACTTAGATATCCTCAAAAGGATTTCACAAATCATCTATCACAGATGAAGAACACACAGAAATTTTAGCGCAGTATTTCTTCGATTACTCAGAAAGTTACAGTTGAGTGATGAGAGGAAAACTCAACTAACTTTTCATATGTCTCATGACATCTAACTTCTCATTCTCTCTCATTGTCTCTCATTCTATGCCTCTCTCATACTCTCGTATATGCCTCTCATACTGCCCCGACACTTTCTCAGGTATTTATAGATAAATTTGTACAAGCTTACAACTTTGACTATACTACTGTACATATGTGTACATCTTTTTTCCGGTTTTCTTCCATGCTCCAAAATTTGTTCTTTTCTTCCTCCTTTTATCTTCCAACTCTTCATAAACTGAAAACTGTAAAATTGATCAATTCCGGTAACATTCCGGTGACTTTACTGTGAGTTTCCGGTACTGTTCCGGTACTGTTCCGGTGACCTTTTTAAAGAAATTTTTGATGACGTCTCTGCAGACTTAAAGACCTTCAATTGTTGATTGTCTTGCACCAACAGCTCCCCCTCAATCATCAATTGAGGTTTTCTCTGTCTTCTTTATTCCTGCCATATCTTTAAACCTTTGTAACTTAGGTCCATCCAAACTTTTTGTAAGCATATCAGCTATCTGATCTTTCGTTGAAGTATGGATTACTTCAATCTCTTTATCCATCACCTTCTCTCTTAGAAAGTGATACTGAATCTCAATGTGTTTAGTCCTGGCATGAAAAACAGGATTAGCAGCTAAATATAATGAACTCATATTATCTCCAAATATAATTGGTGTCCTCTGTATAGTGTCAAAATTCTTCATTAAAGTCTTTAGCCAAATCACTTCCTTTGCGGCTTCAACCATGCCTTTGTACTCAGCTTCGATAGAAGACAAAGCAACTGTATGTTGCTTCTTGGAACACCATGAGATTAGCTTATCTCCCACATAACACATGTATCCATAGGTTGACCTTCTGTCATCTGGATTACCTGCCCAATCTGCATCACTGTATATTTTGATATTTGTATCTGATGTAAAACCATAATACAAACCTTCTTTGAGTGTACCCTTAATGTACCTCAACACCCTTTGTCCTGCAATCCAATGTTCTTTCCTTGGACAGTGCATGAATTGAGACAATACTCCTACTGCATATGATAAATCAGGTCTGGTTAAAGTAGCATAGATAAGACTACCAACCAAACTCTGATATTGTCTCACATCCTTGAATTCTTCACCTCCAAACTTACTCAATTTGTGATTCACCTCCATTGGAGTAGGTGCTATCCGGAAATCATTCATTTTAAACTTGATTAACAAGTTCTTCAAATATCTTTCTTGGGTCATGAATACTCCATGCTGAGTATATGTGATCTCCATACCCAAGAAGTATGACAAGTCTCCCAAGTCACTTATCTTGAACTCCTTTTCCATTTGCTTCTTGAGTCTTTGTATACCTGACTCATCTGTTCCTGTAAGGATTATATCATCAACATATATGCACATGTATATGAAACCATTATCACTTGCTTTTATAAGCAGACTACTATCTGCTTCAGACACCTGAAAACCAAGTTCTTTCAAGAACTTTACAAGTCTATAGTTCCACGCTCTTGGGGCCTGCTTCAAGCCATACAAAGCTCTCTTGAGCTTGCACACATGATCTGGATACCTTTTATCTCTGAACCCTTGAGGTTGCTCCATGAACACATCATCTGAAATATAACCATTCAGAAAAGCATTTTTCACATCTAACTGACATAACTTCCAACCTTTACACGCAGCAACAGCTATGAGTGTTCTGATGGTTGTCATCTTTGCCACTGGACTATAAGTCTCATCATAATCAACTCCATATGTTTGAGCAAACCCTTTGACAACAAGTCTAGCTTTGTATCTAGACACACTTCCATCTGCAAATCTTTTGGTCTTGTAGACCCACTTGCTTCCAATAATCTTCTGGCTATTTGGTTTAGGAACTAAATCCCATGTTTGATTTTCCACCAATGCATCATGTTCTTCTTGCATAGCTTTCTCCCATTTTTCCTTACCTTTTGCCTCTTCATATGTAGAAGGGTCTTCATCTGCTTTCATTATGTAAGCATAATCTTTCGTAGCCAAAAATGAAGTATCATAACTGTACCTTGTAGGTTGCCATCTATTTCTTGATGACCTTCTGAGTTCTCCAGTCCTTGAGGTTTCTGGTTCTTCACACTCAGGATCAAATCTTGACCTTTCTTCAACTTCTTCCTGCACTTCATAATTTTCTTCTTCATCAATTATTTGAACCTTTGATTTACCTTTCTTTTGACTCACTTCTTCTTCATCACCTGTATTGATATTAACTGTTCCTGCATACCAAGAACTTTGCTCATCAAACGTAACATCTTTCGAAACCAGAAAATGTTTTGTGAATGGATTCCACAACCTGTATCCCATCTGTCTGTCATCATAACCAATGAAAACATATTTTTCAGCTTTAGGTTCCAATTTGTGTCTTAATTGTGATGGCACATATGCATATGCCACACATCCAAATACTCTGCAATGATCCAGGGTAGGTCTTTTACCCCACCAAGCTTCATATGGTGTCATACCCTGCAAGGACTGTAGTTCTTTCTGCATACGCATGATAATGTTTGAATGTATTGAATACTTCTGACTTATCCTTGATCACATAGATAGTGATCCATCTAGTAGCATCATCAACATAAATCACATAATATCTTGACCCATTTATACTGAAATCCTTTGATGGTCCCCACACATCTGTGTGTACCAACTCAAGCTTCTCTGAGTACATAAAACCATGCTTGGAGTAAGAATTCTTATGAGCTTTACCTAATTGACATGCCTCACATTTGTATGTCATATGTTGACCTGCAACATTAGGCAATCCAAGCACTGAACCATTGTTAATCATATCTTTAATACCTCTTTCATTGAAATGTCCAAGCCTCTTGTGCCAAAGATCTAACTCAGAAATTTTATGTCCTGCATATGTAAACATGGCCTGACCAATGTTGCCTTGAATCTTCAGTGTAAACAGTCTTCCTTCTTTCTTTCCTGAAACAATCTGTTTATACCCTTGACTGGGATCTTCCACGTATACTCCTTCATTAGTGAATCTTACTTCATATCCCTTTTCAACAATTTGTCCTACACTTATCAAATTCTTAGGAATTGTAGGAACATACAGAACCTTACCCAATAAGGTACTACCGTCTTTAGCTTTCACTGATCCAATCGACTTCACTTTATGCTTTGTGTTGTCACCTGTTTGAACAACATGATTAGAAACTTTATTCTCCAAATCAGTCATCAATGATATGTTTCCACTTAGGTGATTGCTACATCCTGAGTCAATGTAAAAGACTCTTTGATCTTCACTCTGCCTTTCACACGTAGCATTCAATATCAATGTTGAATCCTCCTTCTGTTCTGAAGCGTAATTGTAGTAGGTATTGTTATATTGTTGACTTTGGAATCCTCTACCTGCATTTCTTCCAAAGTAACTCCTACCACCTCTGCCTCTGAAATTTCCTCTTTGATTTCTGCCACCTCTTCCTCTTGCATTGTAACTTTGACTATATCCATTATTACTTTGAGTATTGTGCCAACAATCATTAGCTAAATGATTTGTCTTACCACAAATCCAGCAAGCTTTGCCTCCATCTTTGTTGTTTCTGCCTCTTCCTCTACCTTTGCCACCTCCTCTTCCTCTTAGGAAGTTAGCTTGGCTAGTTGTTCCTTCATCTTCATTTGCTTGTTGCTTTCCTTTGCTATTCTTCTTTTTATCTTTTGAGTACTTTTGCATGACCTGCACTCTTGTCACCATCTCCTTTAACATCATTCTCAAATGTTAGCATATGACCTAACAACTGATTTAAATCTGGAGTGAAATGATCAAGTGATAACTCTGTAGACAAAATAAACGGCTTCCATTTGTCATCACCTCTTAAGCCTGTAAGAATTTGCCTTACCAATTTATCCTCCTCAATGTCTTCATCAACAGCTCCTAATGCATCTGCAATGTCTTTCATCCTTGTCACATAGTCTGAAATGGACTGAGAAGCCTTCTTCTTGAAGGTTGTAAACTCTGCCCATAAGGATGCCTTCCTTGACTTAGTAGTATTCTGGAAATGCTCCTCCAAAGCATTCCAAATGCCAGTTGCACTTTCAAGACCTCGAATATGAGGTAACAAGTAATCATTGACTGCCATATAGATAATGCTCCTAGCTTGAGCATCTTTCTTCATCCAGTTTTTCAAATCTGCTAACTCTTCCCTAGTCGGAACACAAGGATCTCTGAACTGTGGCTTTTCTTCTTCTCCTGTGATATAAGCTATCAAATCTTTGCTCATAAGATGAGCTTCCATCCTCATTGACCATGCAGGATAGTTTTCCCTATCCAGTTTCTCTATCTGTAGAGAATCTCCCATCTTGTGTCTTCCTGTGTATTGAAACCTTCAACCTTTATGAATAATATATGTACCTTTGCTTCAAATTAGACTCCGTTTGTCTTTCTTGATATCGTATGATCTCTTCCTCAGGTTTTGCCTTCAAGCTTTCACCTTTTAGTTCTTCAGTCGTTGAATTCTTTGTAACCGCAGCAATCGGGATCCTCCTTTCTTTGATTTTGATGTCTCCTGATCTGATACCACTGATGGAGAGTGTTAATCTCCAAAATAATAACCTACTCTTGTGATTAGAGCACCTCTATACCAAGAGTAAGTCAAAAACTTCACAACACAAAAGTCTGCTGCACAATTTCTTCAAATTAATCTATCAAACATGTAAAGGTTTTTATGAAACTTTGTATGGAGTTTCGCCTAGAGATTGCGCACCTCCTTCAAGTTAAAGTTCTTCAAAAGGTTTAGTATAACTTGAGAAATCACCTTCACAAGTTACCTATGTCTGAAACTGTCATTCTGAACAGTCTATTTTACACCTGCAACTTCTAAGACTTGGTTCTCCTTGAATAGAACCCGTTTAAGCAAATGCTTCTGGTTACGAGTAGCTTATCTTCTAACTTAAAGATTAAGTCCTCACTCATGCAAAACTTTAAAGTATGCACTGAGAAATGATCAAAACATTGATCACTGGAAATGCGCCTGTTTCAGTAAACTTTGAACACTCAACACATATGAATGTTCCTACTGACAATTCTCGGTTTCTGTTTACAATTAAACTCTGAAACTTAAGCTATAGATTGATTAACTATAGACTTAGATATCCTCAAAAGGATTTCACAAATCATCTATCACAGATGAAGAAAACACAGAAATTTCAGCGCAGTATTTCTTCGATTACTCAGAAAGTTACAGTTGAGTGATGAGAGGAAAACTCAACTAACTTTTCATATGTCTCATGACATCTAACTTCTCATTCTCTCTCATTGTCTCTCATTCTATGCCTCTCTCATACTCTCGTATATGCCTCTCATACTGCCCCGACACTTTCTCAGGTATTTATAGATAAATTTGTACAAGCTTACAACTTTGACTATACTACTGTACATATGTGTACATCTTTTTTCCGGTTTTCTTCCATGCTCCAAAATTTGTTCTTTTCTTCCTCCTTTTATCTTCCAACTCTTCATAAACTGAAAACTGTAAAATTGATCAATTCCGGTAACATTCCGGTGACTTTACTGTGAGTTTCCGGTACTGTTCCGGTACTGTTCCGGTGACCTTTTTAAAGAAATTTTTGATGACGTCTCTGCAGACTTAAAGACCTTCAATTGTTGATTGTCTTGCACCAACATTTAATTGTTTCAAAAGGTATCTTGCATTAGTTGAAAATCAAACAGGTAGACATTTGAAAAGGCTAAGGTCAGATGGTGGTGGAGAATACTTCTCCAATGACTTTGAAGATTTCTTGCAGGAAAGAGGCATCAAGAGGGAGATTACTACAAGGTACTCACCTGAACAAAATGGGGTAGCTGAAAGGAGGAATAGAGTCATTGTAGAGACAGCTAGGTCTATGCTTAATGAGAAAAAACTACCAAATTATCTTTGGGCAGAGAGTGTATCTACTGCCACATACTTAATTAACAGGTTGCCATCAAAGACACTTGATGGAATGACACCCTATGAGGCTTGGCATGGTAAGAGACCATCTCTGGATCATTGCAAAATCTTTGGGTGTGTTGCATATGTGCATATTCCCTCACAGGTAAGGGGAAAGCTAGACCCTAAGGCTGAAAAGTGTATCTTCATTGGTTATGATTTGAATCAGAAGGGATACAGGTTTTATAACCCCTCAAACAAAGGCTTCAAGGTAAGCAGAGATGTCATATTTGATGAGAATGATTCATGGTATGAGAATGAATGCAGGAAAGTGAGTCTACCTTATGATATGGAAGAAGACTTTCCAAAGCTTATCAGGCAAGAACCAACTCAGAAAGAGGACACAAGCTCAGATGATGAAGACACCATCAACATTGAAGAGTTCAAGGCTTGGAAATCCAAAGGGAAGATGAAGATGAAGCAACTAGAAGACAATCCAGAATCCTCAACTCAAGCTATGAGGAGATCTCAAAGAGAAAAGAAGAAACCTATTAGGTATGGTTATGATACTTCACTTGTAACCAAGCACTCTGTATATCTTGCAAAGGATCTCTTGAATGAAGAACCAGGTACATTTGAAGAAGCAATTACTAAACCAGAATGGAAGGAAGCAATGGATGAAGAAATGGAGGCTCTCAAGGAGAGTGATACTTGGGACTTGGTACCCAAGAAAGACTCCATGAAGGTGATAGGATCCAGATGGATCTACAAACTCAAGAGGAATTCAGATGGTACAATAAACAGGTATAAAGCTAGGTTGGTAGCCAAGGGTTTTGCACAAACCCAAGGCATTGATTATGAGGAGACATTTTCTCCTGTGGCCAAGATGCCAACTATCAGAGTTATGGTGAGTGTAGCTGCATCCAAGAATTGGAACATGTACCAATTGGATGTGAAGAATGCATTTTTGAATGGATGGATATCTGAAGAAGTCTACATGTCACAACCACCTGGCTATGAAGATCTCAATAAGGTAAATCATGTTTGCAAATTGAAGAAAGCTCTGTATGGATTGAAGCAGGCACCTAAAGCATGGAATTACAGGTTGACAACCTATCTCCTAGATCAAGGATTTGTGATGAGTAAAGCAGACACTTCATTGTTTATAAAGAAGAACAATTCAGAGGTAATATACTTGTGTGTCTATGTTGATGACATCATTATTACAGGAAATGATGTTCAGGGAATAAGACACATCAAAGGACAAATGATGAAGGAATTCAAGATCAATGATCTTGGATTATTGAAGTACTTCCTAGGACTTGAATTATTCTACACAAATTCAGGTATCTTTATTACTCAGAAGAAGTACATTCAGGACATGGTAAAGAAGTTTAATTTGCAGGAAGCTAAAGTCTCAAACATTCCTATGGAGGTCAACCACAAACTCAGTGCACATGAAGGAGAAGAACTCAAGGATATTACAGGTTACCAAAGTTTGGTAGGTTGTCTTAATTATGCTACCTTAACCAGGATTGATATATCATATGGTGTTAGTGTACTTAGCCAATTTATGCATAAACCAAGAGTACCACATTTGGAGGCAGCCAAGAAGATAGTAAAGTACCTAAAGGGAACACAAAATCATGGTTTGTACTTTCCATATTCATCAGATATTGATATTAAGGTATACTCAGATGCAGATTGGGCAGGTTGCAAGGATGACAGGAGGAGTACATCTGGTTACATATGTTTTGCAGGTGATAAACCAATTTCTTGGTCATCCAAGAAACAACCCACAGTAGCTCTATCATCTACTGAGGCAGAGTACAGAGGGCTAGCCAATGCCACTCAAGAAGCCATATGGTTGAAGCTATTATATTCAGAATTGGGCCTATACACAAGGCCACCAATCATATTTGGTGATAACACAAGTTCACTTCACCTAGCAGCTAATCCAATTTATCATGCTAGGACAAAACACATAGAGGTTCACTACCACTATGTGAGGGAGAAGTTACTTAGCAAAGAAATTCAATTATCATATGTGTCTACTAATATACAATGTGCAGATTTGCTTACTAAATCTCTGGATGGAAGCAAGCTATGCAGATTTAAATCCATGATTGGATTGCAGGAAATAATTGAAGATTAGAGATGAAGACTTGAGCCAAAGTGTTTGGCTTGAGGGGGAGCTGTTGGTGCAAACAAGCCTTCACACTTGGCTTTGATTGTACCTTGAAGACTCAACATAAGGCTTGGACAATTGGAACATTGGAAGGCTAAAGCTTGAACCCTTGAAGGATGTATTTACATGAACCATGAACCATAGGAACCAATACTTAATTGGTTATTACTTTTTTATCCAATGTAAAAGTCAATATGACTTAATCACTCATGTAATCACACCTACTAGTCTAAGTCGTGAAAAAAGCAGATGGTATGATTGAGGGAATATCTCCCTAAGTTTAGTGGAGAGATTCAAGGGAGCTTCAATTTGAATTTCAAATTCAAATGACCAATCAACTCTTATAAAAGCCATGAAGAAAAGTCGCGGGTCAGCTTGTTCTTTTTCAGCTCATATCCCGAGGCTAATCCATCTATCTCTGAGTGTGTGAGTGCTACACTATAGCCTACACCTCTGAGTACCATTGGGCATTACATATCATGCCAATGGGAATGTACAATTGATAGATTTAATACATATACTCATATTCATCATCTCTGTTATTCTCTGAGTGTACACTTCAAGTCTGTCAACTTCAACAGGGCATATCTCAAGATCTACTGAACCAAATTGGATGATTCAAATCACATTGGAACAAGCTTGAAGCATACTATACTCCTAAAAATTTTCAAGGTTATTGGATCAACCATCTGGGAGAAATCGCGCTCGAAGTGATCTCTAGTATTTCTCTGTATAGTTCCTAAAAAGTCGGGGATGATCCTAAGTTTGCTAAATTGATTTCTCAGAGTGTAGTTTGTCATTTCCTCTCATTCCACTTGCAAATGAAAGCTTGTTAAGCTAATTGATTATGTCCAAAAGCAATTAGATCAATTTTAAGTGTGCTGGTCACACTGAGCATAACTCTGAGCAGGTGTCAGTACCAATATAGCAAGTTTTTCAGGATCCTTGAAATCACAAGTAGTCTGTTTTGATCTAATCATTACTCAACTCCTTTCCAAAGTACATATAGCATATTTTGGTGTTATTTGGAAGCTCAAGGAGTCTACTAAGCATATCTGAAGAGAAGAGAGGGCAGGTGTGAAGCAGGATTTGCAGCATCAACTCAACTTCTGAGTGCATCCAGCCATCACATCCAACAGTGTCCTCTCTGTGTCTTGGGTAATCCGACTATAAAGTCCATGGAGATACTCTCCCACTTCCCATTAGGAATGTCCAATGGGTGGAGTAGTCCTCCAATCCTCAACCTCTCAACTTTGTTGACCTGGCATTTATTGCACTTAAGCACAAACTCTAGGACGTCCTTATGAAGTCCAGGCCAATAAAACGGCCTCTTAACAAGATCATAAGTCTTGTTAACTCCTGGGTGTCCCGCACTAGGTGTGTCATGACACTCATATAAAATATACCATCTCATCATAGTATCTAGGGACACAGACCTTACCTTTATATAACAGATATCATTGGACACTTTAATTCTTCCACTTGAATCCTTCTTGAGTACCCGTCGATACTCCATCCTCATTGGAAACTGGTATATCACGATCCCCATTCTCTATGGCTTCCCAAATCTCGGAATATGCAGGATCAAGCCTACATTTCCCTCTAAGGGATTCAAGTAGCTCACTAGTGATCTAAGTAAAACTCAGTCCATTGAGCATAAGCATGCGGCTAAGTGAATCAGCCACTACATTAAACTTTCCCTTCCTATACCTAAGCTCATAATCAAACTCCTGAAGGGTCTCTGCCCATCGGGCCTTACGACCTTTAAGGTATGTTTGATTAGAGAGCCACTTAATGCTCTCTTGATCAAACACTATTGTAACTTTGGCACCATATAAATATTGTTGCCACTTCTTCAAAGCATGGACAATTGCATACAACGCGTTCTCATAGACGGAGTATTTCTTCTGAGCCAATTCTAGTTTCTTGCTCTCAAAAGCTACTGGTCGACCATCCTGAACTAGAACCGCTCCAATGGCAAAATCACTCGCATCAGTATCAACCACAAATGGTTTGTTAGGATATGCTATATGTAAAAGTGGAGCTGTAGCAATTGCTACTTTCAACTTCTCCATACTTTGCTTCTGTTCGTCACCCCAATGAAAGGCTTTCCCTTTCCCTTTAAGTTGTTCCGTCATCGGCACAGCAATCTTGGCATAGTTCTTAATGAATCTTCGATAGAAATCTAATAAACCTAGGAAGATCTGTAGCTCTTCCAGGATCCTTGGATGTGGCCATTCCATAATGGCCCTTACTTTTTCAGGATCCATCAGGATTCCATCGTGGGAGACTATATGCCCAAGGTATCTAACCTCTTTCTTGAAAAATTCACACTTTGACTCCTTAGCAAAGAGTGAATTTTCTCTTAGCACTTGAAATACTTTCCTCAAGTGTTCCAAGTGCTCCTCTTCTGATGCGCTATAGATCAGAATATCATCTAAGAAGTCTACTACAAAATGTCATAGATAATGCCGTAAAACACTATTCATGAGTTTCATGAAAGTGGAGGAGCATTGGTGAGACCAAAAGGCATCACCAAAAACTCATTGTGCCCATATCTAGTCCTAAATGCAGTCTTAGGGACATCCTCTGCCCTAATTGTGATCTGATGATATCCTGATCTAAGGTCAAGCTTGGCAAAATACCTAGCTTGATGTAACTAATCAAATAGATCTTCCAACCTAGACATTGGAAACCTATTTCTGATAGTTACCTTATTAATTGCTCTATAATCTATACATAGTCTCATAGAGCCATCTTTCTTTTTAACTAGGAGCATTGGTGATGCCCATGGTGAGTTAGTAGGTTTGATGAAGCCCTTATCTAAATAATCCTGCAATTGGTTCTAAACCTCCTCATGCTGAGAAACACTAAGGCTATAAGGTGGTCTACAAATAGGGTTAGTGTTAGTAACCACCTCTATGGCATGGTCAATGTCCCCTCTCTCAAGTGGTAGCCCTCTAAGTAAGTCAATGGGAAAAACATCTGTGTACTCAAACGTAAGATCTTTAAAACTTTTAATCACACACTCTTGCAAAAAAGAATAGTAGAGAGTCTTGTTCATATTTACATTCCTAGCATGAAAATATACATCAGATGAGTTGTTTGTACAATGCTCCATATCATGACTATACAATAAAAACATGTCTTGTACATGCTGAGAATAACAGAGACTATACAACTCTAGTGATGAAATGAGAGGTGCACTAGGTACATCTCTCTCTCTCTCCTTGAATACAAACTTTACATCCATTCTTTTCAAATTCGAGTGTGTTGTTTTGATAGCTGCGTTTAAGTGTGTCTCCCAACCCCCATAGCCACTCTCTTCCTAATACTAGATCTGTCCTCTCCATGTTCATAATTTGGAAGTCCATATAATCTGTATAGTCCTGCATCTTGACTTCCAAATTGGATACCATAGTATCCCATATTCTTTTATCTTGCCCTTGCATCATAGATACAATGTATTTATGTGCACTAGGCTGTTGGGGAATATTTAATTTCTTGACCAAAGCATAGTCTATAAAATTATGAGTAGCAGAGTCATCTATCATGACTCGCACCCTAGTCTCGTATACACTACTATGCAGTTTAACTAGGTCATGTGGTCCAAACTGCGGTGACCACAATGACTGAGTCAAACAACAGGTGTGCTCTAAATCCTCGTGCATCACCTCCACTCCCTTGTAGCTAGAGCTACCATGAATAGGAAGGGTCTGCACTAGGTGGACCGCCTTTTTGCCCTTTTTCGGGGGCCGTACTAGACTCTGGTCCCTTTTTCTTTTCTTCCCCCTTCTTGAGTGGACATTTCCACTGTGAATGGCTAGGAGATAGGCACGTAAAACACTGGTTTTCTCTTTTTTCCTTCTCAAACTGATCTGTGGATAATCTAGGCCCTTGTGATCTTTGTTTTTTAATAAAAACTTTGTTTTTCCCAAAAGGTAACTTCTTTTTAAATTTAGTCGTACTAAGAGGCTTGAGGGGCTGATCCGTCTCCATAGGAGTATACTGAGGACGGTTATGGTCCTCACATATCTGTGCATACTTGATCGCCTCCTCAAACGTCTTAGGCGCATTCCTTCTGACTTCCCTCTTTATGGTTTTATCCAAGCCCCTAACAAACCCTCTGGTCTTCAAAAAATCATCTAAGCCCTTAAGTTTCAAAATGATCTCTCTATAGTGTGATAGGTAGACTGAAAGAGGCCTCCCTCTTTGTGTAATCCTATCCCACTCATCCCAATTCCTCTTGTTATATGGAGTCAATAATGGAGGAGGTGTGAACCACCTCTTAACCCCATTTAGAGGATTCACACATGAGTGCCATGTGGCACTCATGTGTAGAACATTGGACTCAATCAATGAGAGAGAGAACTTAAGTGAGTAGTGCGCGGCTGGGTGGAATAAGAAAGAATCCGAATCTCCGTGTGACGTCAGAGTCTGAGTTTCCAGACGATCTCGTAATGCGTGCAGAGGACGACAAAAATCTGGGGAGCTCATCGGAGCATAGAGGCGCGTCAGTAGAGACTAGGGATTTGATAGTGGTATCGGAGCACAACAGCTAACGGTCAACCGGCAACAGGCATACACGCGTGAAAGGCGATAGCAGGACACAGTCAACCCATCATTTGCACCGTCCGTGAGCCAAAGCTCCTCCTTCCCCACTCCAGGATGAAGTAAAGTGGCTTACACTCTTCGCTTTATACGGAGGACGCCCGGTTGCACACATCTATATGGGATTAGACTACTTTACCTAGCTGCTTCACGTCGATGCTCCCTTTCAGAGAATTGCAAGGAGCTATAATAGGAGCCGATTTTTTATTTTCTTCTTAGCATTGGGGAGATAGAAAGCACATTATAAACCAAGATTTTTGAGAAAATTATGATGCATCTATGTAATATGGGCTATGGAGATGGGTTATGGGTTGGGAGGTGATTCAAAAAAGCTTCATTCCCTCAGTTTTGAGCTTCTCAAAGTCATCCATTTATGAAGATGAAGTTTTTCACTTTCCATCGATGACATACCCGACTTCTCTGTACCATAGCTTCCTCATACGATATCGGATTTCAAAAATCTTGGTCAGGTTTCGAAGCCCTAAGCTTCGCTCAGAAACCATCGGTGTTGGATTTGGACGAGATTTGCCCCACCAAAATCTCTCTGCAGCGGTTCAGCAGGAACTAGGCGGTCACTCCCGGGCCTAGTTTTTTGTCATCCGGACTCCAAATCCACTTTTTTCACTTGGGATAGTCTCAAATTCTTGAAGTGCAGGTGTTGGGCAGCAAGTTATGGACTGGCGAGGATTGTTACATCTCTAAAATTGCTCAGTTTCACTCAGTTTTCTCGATTGGGACTTTTCCCACGTGCTTTTGGCATTGTTTTGGATGGTGTATGGTGTTTAGAACCTCCCCAGACCAAGCGGACATTTCCAATTCTTATTTGGGCTTGGCGAGGATTCCAAATCAGCGACTTAAAGCATCAAGCACCACTTGGATTTTGCTTCCACAGCTCTACTTTGTAACAAGGAAGTGCTCTTGTGATATATTGCTCTTCTTCTTGCATATTTGAACTTTACTTCCATTCATTTTCATACACTCTAGTTAGCAAACGGGGGAAGGGAACTTAAACATGGAAACTAAAGATAAACAAGTAGTTGAAACCACTTCTCCACCTAAAGAGCAACTAGAAGATCCTGATGCTAGAATGGAAGAAGTAGAAATAGGGCAAGAAATAGAAGAGAACTTAAAAGAGAAAGAGCCTTCACAGGAAGAGTACCTTTATGAAGAACTTATAGATGAATTTGTCACTCGTGACCAATTCATTGACTTGAAAGAGCAAACCCTTAAATTAGAGAAAGATCTTTGTAGCATCACATCTCTTATACAGCAGCTTAAGTCTCAAATGATCTCACTTGAGACTTTTGTCACCTCTTTCCTAGCTAGGAAGGAAAGAGAGACTCCTCATATTCTTCTAGAGATTACTAGGAAAGAGACTTCTCTTCCTAGTAAACACAAAGGAGAGAGCTCTAGGAAAGCTCCCCTCCTGAAAGACTTGAAGCCACCTACCTTTACGGGGGATGACCGAGATAGGAACAAGGATGCAATCTACACTTTTTTACAGAAGTGGCATGATTTGCATCAATTGAAGGGCACCCCACCAGAGTATCGTGTGCTGGAGGCGAGTCTCTCCCTCGGTCCACGTGCTTATAAGTGGTGGATGAGTCTTAAGGAGGCGAACTCTATCCCTACTGACTGGACTTAGTTTGAGACTCTTTTCCTAAAAGAGTTTCTTCCTGAGAATGAGGAGGGGAGGAATTGGGATGAGTGGGACATGATTACTCAGAGAGGTAGGCCTCTTTCGGTCTATCTATCCCACTATAGAGAGATTATTTTGAAACTTAAAGGCTTAGATGATTTTCAGAAGACCAGAGGGTTTGTTAGGGGCTTGGATAAAGTCATAAAGAGGGAAGTCAGAAGGAATGCACCTAAGACGTTTGAGGAGGCAATCAAGTATGCACAGATATATGAGGACCATGACTGCCCTCAATATACTCCTATGGAGACAGATCAGCCCCTCAAACCTCTTAGTACAACTAAATTCAAGAAAAAGTTTCCTTTTGGGAAAAACAAAGTTTTTATTAAAAAACAAAGATCACAAGGGCCTAAATTATCCACAGACCAGTTTGAGAAGGCCAAAAGGGAGAACCTGTGTTTTAGGTGCCTATCTCCTAGAAAGGAGAAAGGGACCAGAGTCTAGTACGGCCCCTGAAAAGGGAAAAAAGGCGGTCCACCTAGTGTAGACCCTTCCTATTCATGGCAGCTCTAGCTGCAAGGGAGTGGAGGTGATGCACGAGGATATAGAGCACACTTGTTGTTTGACTCAGTCATTGTGGTCACCGCAGTTTGGACCACATGACCTAGTTAAACTACATGGTAGTGTATATGGGACCAGGGTGCGGGTCATGATAGATGACTCGGCTACTCATCATTTTATTAACTATGCTTTGGTCAAGAAATTAAAGATTCCTCAGCAGCCTAGTGCACATAAATACGTTGTATCTATGATGCAAGGGCAAGATAAAAGAATATGGGATACTATGGTATCCAATTTGGAAGTCAAGATGCAGGACTATATAGATTTTATGGACTTCCAAATTATGAACATGGAGAGGACAAATCTAGTCTTAGGAAGAGAGTGGCTATGGGGGTTGGGAGATACACTTAAACGCAGCTATCAAAACAACACACTCGAATTTGAAAAGAATGGAAGTAAAGTTTGTATTTAGGGAGAGAGAGATGTACCTAGTGCACCTCTCATTTCATCATTAGATTTGTATAGTCTCTGTTATTCTCAGCATGTACAGAACATGTTTTTATTGTATAGTCATGATATGGAGCATTGTACAGACAGCTCATCTGATGTATATTTTCATGCTAGGAATGTAAATATGAACAGGACTTTCTACTATTCCTTTTTGCAAGAGTGTGTGGTTAAACATTTTAAGGATCTTATGTTTGAGTACAGAGATGTTTTTCCCACTAACTTACCTAGAGGGCTACCACTTGAGAGAGGGGACATTGACCATGCCATAGAGGTTGTTACTAACACTAAGCCTATTTGCAGACCACCTTATAGGCTTAGTGTTTCTCAGCATGAGGAGGTTGAGAAGCAGCTGCAAGATTATTTAGATAAAGGCTTCATTAAACCTAGTAACTCACCATGGGTATCGCCAATGCTCCTAGTTAAAAAGAAAGATGGCTCTATGAGACTATGTATAGACTATAGATCACTTAATAAGGTAACTATCAAAAATAGATTTCCAATGCCTAGATTGGAAGATCTATTTGATCAGTTACATCAAGCTAGGTATTTTACCAAGCTTGATCTTAGATCAGGATATCATCAGATCAGGATTAGGGTAGAGGATGTCACTATCACTGCTTTTAGGACTAGATATGGGCACTATGAGTTTTTCGTGATGCCTTTTGGTCTCACCAATGCTCCTGCCACTTTCATGAAGCTCATGAATAGTGTTTTACGGCCTTATCTAGGACACTTTGTAGTAGACTTTCTAGATGACATTTTGATCTATAGTGCATTAGAAGAGGAGCACTTGGAACACTTGAGGAAGGTATTTCAAGTGCTAAGAGAAAGTTCACTCTTTGCTAAGGAATCAAAGTGTGAATTTTTCAAGACAGAGGTTAGATACCTTGGGCATATAGTCTCCCAGGATGGAATCCAGATGGATCCTGAAAAAGTAAGGGCTATTATGGAATGGCCACATCCACGGAACCAAGAAGAGCTCTAGATCTTCCTAGTTTTATCAGGTTTCTATTGAAGATTCATTAAGAACTATGTCAAGATTATTGTCCTGATGACGGAACAGCTTAAAGGGAAAGGGAAAGCCTTTCATTTGGGAGACGAACAAAAGCAAAGTATGGAAAAGTTGAAAGTAGCAATTGCTACAGCTCCATTTTTACACATAGCAGATCCCAACAAACCTTTTGTGGTTGAGACTGACGCGAGTGATTTTGCTATAGGAGCGGTTTAAGTATAGGATGGTCAACCAGTAGCTTTTGAGAGTAAGAAACTAGAACCGGCTCAAAAGAACTACTCCGTCTATGAGAAGGAGTTGTATGCAATAGTCCATGCTTTGAATAAGTGGCGTCATTATTTATATGGTGCCAAAGTCACGATAGTGTTTGATCAAGAGAGCATTAAGTGGCTCTCTAATCAAACAGACCTTAAAGGTCGGAAGGCCCGATGGGCAGAGACCCTTCAAGAGTTTGATTATGAGCTTAGGTATAGGAAGGGAAAGTTTAATGTGGTGGCTGATTCACTTAGCCGCCTGCCTATGCTCAATGGAATGAGTTTTACTCAGATCATTAGCGAGCTACTTGAGTCCATTAGAGGAAAATGTAGGCTTGATCTTGCATATTCCGAGATTTGGGAAGCCATAGAGAATGGGGATCGTAATATACAGGTTTCCAGTGAGGATGGAGTATCGACAGGTACTCAAGAAGGATTCAAGTGGAAGAATTACAGTGTCCATGATGGATATCTGTTATACAAAGGTAAGGTGTGTGTCCCTAGAGATACCGAGATGAGACGGCATATTTTGTATGAGTGTCATGACACACCTAGTGCGGGACACCCAAGAGTTAACAAGACTTATGATCTTGTTAAGAGGAAGTTTTATTGGCCTGGACTTCATAAGGACGTCCTAGAGTATGTGCTTAAGTGCAATAAATGCCAGGTCAACAAAGCTGAGAGGTTGAGGATTGGAGGACTACTCCACCCATTAGATATTCCTAATGGGAAGTGGGAGAGTATCTCCACGGACTTTATAGTCGGATTATTTAAGACACAGAGAGGGCACGACTCGGTTTGGGTAATTGTTGGCTAGACTTTTTGTGGAGAACCTATACCGGTTATATGGTCTTCCTTTAGACATAGTTTCCGATCGGGATAGGAAGTTTACTAGCCACTTTTGGAGAGCAGTCTTCAAAAGGTTGGATACAAAACTTAGCATGAGTACGGCCGAGCATCCACAGTCGGATGGGCAAACAAAAAGAGTTAACCAAATCCTAGAGGATATGCTTTGAGCATATGTAAATGAAAGGCAAACTAATTGGGAAGAGTACTTACCTATAGTAGAGTTTTCATATAATAGTGCCAAGCACTCTTCCACTAGGCATAGTCCATTTATGCTTATGTATGGGTTTCAACCAAGAGCTCCTTATGCAGTAGGCTTGCAGAATGAAAAAGTTCAAGCTGCAAAGGACTTCTTGGAAGAGATGAACGATATGCTTAGACTTGCTAAGGAAAGCATTAGGAGAGCTCAGGATAGAGCTAGAGCCTATGTTGACCCTCAAAGGAGAGATATCAACTTTGAGGTAGGAGAGCAAGTCTATCTTAGAGTTCCATCTAGGTCTGAAACCATGAAAACGAGACCTTGTCCAAAACTATCTCCTAGGTATTGTGGACCTTTCCAAATACTTAAGAGAATAGGAAAGATGGCTTACCAGCTCCAACTTCCAGAGAATAGTAAAATCCATCCAGTTTTTCATGTTAGCTAACTTAAGAAAAGGCTGGGTGAATCTGACAACCTCATTCCAGATAGTGAGGTAGTAGAGCCTATTTCTGTTCAATCTATTCCACATGAGCCTGAGAGCATATTACGCACTCGAGAGAAACGGACGAGAAGTCACTTGTATAAAGAGTGTCTAGTAAAGTGGAAAGATAGTTCAGAAGATAGTGCCACATGGGAGCGGGTTAGCACCCTTCAGAGACGGTTTCCCAGTTTTAGATTACCTTCCCAAGAGTCTTCTTAAGGGGAAGGATATAGGGAAACAACATGGAGACATGACCATGTATTTTTATGCATGGGGATATAGTGGGAGTACTATTCCCTTGATTATCTCTTTCTTTTAGACCTTCCAGTACCATTTTTGAGGACAAAAATGGAATTAAGGGGAAGGAAATGTTATATGGAGTCAATAATGGAGGAGGTGTGAACCACCTCTTAACCCCATTTAGAGGATTCACACATGAGTGCCATGTGGCACTCATGTGTAGAACATTGGACTCAATCAATGAGAGAGAGATCTTAAGTGAGTAGTGTGCGGCTGGGTGGAATAAGAAAGAATCCGAATCTCTCTGTGACGTCGGAGTCTGAGTTTCCAGAGGATCTCGTAATGCGTGTAGAGGACGACAAAAATCTGGGGAGCTCATCGGAGCACAGAGGCGCGTCAGTAGAGTCCAGTCAATAGGGATAGAGTTCGCCTCCTTGAGACTCATCCACCACTTGTAAGCACGTGGGCCGAGGGAAAGACTCACCTCTAGCACACGGTACTCAGGTGGGGTGCCCTTCAATTGATGCAAATCATGCCACTTTTTAAAAAAAGTGTAGATTGCATCCTTGTTCTTGTCTCGGTCATCCCCCGTAAAAGTAGGTGGCTTCAAGTCTTTCAGGAGGGGAGATTCCCTAGAGCTCTCTCCTTTGTGTTTACTAGGAAGAGAAGTATCTTTCCTAGTAATCTCTAGAGGAATAGGAGGAGTCTCTCTTTCCTTCCTAGCTAGGAAAGAGGTGACACTAGTCTCAAGTAAGATCATTTGAGACTTAAGCTGCTGTATAAGAGATGTGATGCTACCAAGATCTCTCTCTAGTTTGAGGGTTTGCTCTTTCAAGTCAATGAATTGGTCACGAGTGAAAAATTCATCTATAAGTTCGTCATAAGTATATTCTTCCTGTGAAGGCTCTTTCTCTTCTAAGTTCTCTTCTATTTCTTGCCTTAATTCTACTTCTTCTATTCTAGAATCAAGATCTTCTAGTTGCTCTTTAGATGGAGAAGTGTTTTCAACTACTTGTTTACCTTTAGATTCCATGTTTTCTACCCTTCCCCTGTTTGCTAACTAGAGTGTATGAAAATGAATGGAAGTAAAGCTCAAATATGCAAGAAGAAGAGAAATATATCACAAGAGCACTTCCCAGTTACAAAGTAGAGCTGCGGAAGCAAAATCCAAGTAGTCCTTGAAGTTTTAGGTCATCGATTTAGAATTCTCACCAGGCCCAAACGAAAATTGGAAATGTTCGGTTGGTCCTGGGAGGTTCTAAACACCATAAACCATCCAAAAGAACTCCAAAAGCACGTGGGAATAGCCCCGACCAGGCAAACTGAGTAAAACTGAGCAACTTCAGAGATTCAACAATCCTCACTAGTCCAAGAATTGCAGCCCAAAACCTGTACTTGAAGAATTTGAGAGTATCCCAAGTGAAAAAAGTGGATTTGGACTCCGGATGACGAAAAACTAGGCCCGAGAGTGGCTGCCTAGTTCTTGCTGAAGCACTGCAAAGAGATTTTGCTGGGGAAAATCTCATCCAAATCCAACACCGATGGTCTGTAAAGGAAGCTTAGGAGTGTAGCTTCAAAACGTGACCAAGATTTTTGAAATCCGATATGGTATAAGGAAGATATGGTATGGAGAAATCGGGTATGTCACCGATGGGAAGTGAAAGAACTCATCTTCATGGATGGATGACTTTGAGAAGCTCAAAACTGAGGGATTGAAGCTATTTTGAATCAACCCAAGACCCATACCCCATCTCCACAGCCCATATTACATATGTACATCATGATTTTCCCCAATCTCTTAATCACAATATAGTTTTTCTCCTTCCAATCTTGTAAAAAAACTCGAATTGCTCTTATATTACCTCCTTTTCCACTTCTCTTTAGTCTTCTCAGCAAATTCTCAGGAATGCACGTCGATGGAGGCGCTTTATCCCATATGCCAAATGAAGACTCGAGTTTTCTCTCTATATAAAGAGAAATACGTGCTCATTCTCCTCATCCAAGAGGAGGGGATGAGAGACTTGGGCTCAAGGCCGCTGCGCTCTCTTGTGTGCTCCAGACGTCCGTCTTGTTGACTGCTTGACTGTCCGCGTCGGGTATTCTTTGCCCACCCATCGCCTCGGCTCTAGTACCAATGTGAAGCCTCTGGTGTCTCGAGGAGTCCCCTCACTTTTGGGAGGCTCTGCACCGAAATCAAAGAGCTAACTCAAAGTACGCGCGGACGCC
>CM035417.1:106455778-106460778 GCA_020310875.1 Ceratopteris richardii | reverse complement strand
TAAATACAGCTACTTATTTGGTCAATAGGTTACCATGTAAAGCCTTGCAGGGTATGACACCATATGAAGCTTGGTGGGATAAGAGACCTACCTTGGATCATTGCAGAGTTTTTGGATGTGTGGCATATGCATATGTGCCATCACAATTAAGGCATAAGTTGGAGCCTAAAGCTGAAAAATATGTTTTCATTGGTTATGATGATAAGCAGATGGGTTATAGATTGTGGAGTCCATCTACAAAAAAATTTATGGTTTCTAAAGATGTTACATTTGATGAGCAAAGTACTTGCTATGCAGGTACAATCAATATCAATACAGGTGATGAAGAAGAAGTGAGCCCAAGGAAAGGTAAATCAAAGATTCAGATAATTGATGAACAAGAGAATAATGAAGTGCAGGTTGAAGTAGATGAAACACCAAGATTTGATCCTGAATATGAAGAACCAGAAACCTCAAGAAGTGGAGAACTTAGGAGGTCTACAAGGAACAAATGGCAACCTACAAGGTATAGCTATGATACTTCATTCTGGCTACCAAAGGGTTAAAACAGATGAAGACCCTTCTACATATGAAGAGGCAAAAGGTAAGGAAAAATGGGAGAAAGCTATGCAGGAAGAATTTGATGCACTATTGGAGAATCAAACTTGGGATTTGGTTCCAAAGCCAAATAGTCAGAAAATCCTTGGATGCAAGTGGGTTTACAAGACCAAGAGGTTTGCAGATGGAAGTGTGTCTAGATACAAAGCTAGACTTGTTGTCAAAGGGTTTGCTCAGACTTATGGTGTTGACTATGATGAGACTTATAGTCCTGTGGCAAAGATGACAACCATCAGGACACTTATAGCTATTGCTGCATGTAAAGGTTGGAAGTTATGTCAACTTGATGTGAAAAATGCTTTTTTGAATGGTTATATTTCAGATGTTGTGTTCATGGAGCAACCTAGAGGGTTCAGAGATAAAAGATATCCAGATCATGTGTGCAAGCTCAAGAGAGCTTTGTATGGCTTGAAGCAGGCCCCAAGGGCATGGAATTATAGACTTGTAAAGTTCTTGAAAGAACTTGGATTTCAGGTGTCTAAAGCAGATAGTAGCTTGCTTGTCAAAGCAAGTGATAATGGTTTCATATACATGTGCATATATGTTGATGATATAATTCTTACAGGTACAGATGAAGAAGGAATACAAAGACTCAAGAAGCAAATGGAAAAGAAGTTCAAAATAAGTGACTTGGGAGACTTGTCATACTTCTTGGGCATGGAGATTACATATACTCAACATGGAGTATTTGTGACCCAAGAAAGGCATTTGAAGAACTTGTTAATCAAGTTTAAAATGGATGATTGCAGGGTAGCACCTACACCAATGGAGGTGAATCAGAGATTGAGTAAGTTTGGAGGTGAAGAATTCAAGGACATGAGACAATATCAGAGTTTGGTTGGTAGTCTTATCTATGCTACTTTAACTAGACCTGATTTATCATATGCAGTAGGGGTTTTGTCTCAATTCATGCATTGCCCAAGGAAAGAACATTGGATTGCAGGACAAAGAGTGTTGAGGTACATTAAGGGTACACTCAATGAGGGTTTGTATTATGGGTTCACATCAGATACAAACATCAAGATCTATAGTGACGCAGATTGGGCAGGTAATCCAGATGATAGAAGGTCAACATTTGGATACATGTGTTATGTGGGAAATAAACTTATGTCATGGTGTTCCAAGAAGCAACATACAGTTGCTTTGTCTTCTACAGAAGCTGAATATAAAGGCATGGTTGAAGCTGCAAAGGAAGTGATTTGGCTGAAGACATTGATGAAGAGTTTTGATATTGTGCATGGGATACCAATTATATATGGAGATAACATGAGTTCATTATATTTAGCTGCTAATCCTGTTTTTCATGCCAGGACCAAACACATTGAGATTCAGTATCACTTTCTAAGAGAGAAAGTGATGGATAAAGAGATTGAAGTCATACATACTTCAACTAAAGATCAGATAGCTGATATGCTTACAAAGAGCTTGGATGGACCAAAGCTATAGAAGTTTAAAGACATGGCAGGAATAAAGAAGAAAAGAGAAATCTCAATTGATGATTGAGGGGAAGCTGTTGGTGCAGACCAATCACCAATTGAAGATTTGAAGCAAAGAAGAAGGATACATTCACAAGAGTGAAGGATATGTACACATATGTACATTAGTTAAGACATAGGTTACATATACTTATGCTTTGATAAAAGTTTGTACATAATTGCCTATAAATACTTTTGGAAAATGTCGGGGTATAGTGAGAAGACAAGGAGAGACTTTGTATGAGCATAGGAGTAGAGAAATGAGATGGTAAAAAATTATTAGACACATGAGAAGTGAGTGGAAGTCTCTCTCTCATTTTCAGTTGTAGTCTTCTTCAGTAATGACAGAATTTTTGCGCCCGATGTTTCTGCGTTTGCTCCATCTGTGGTAGATCATTTGTGAAATCCTTTTGAGGATATCTAAGTTCATAGTTAATGAGTCTATGACTTGAGTTTCAGAGTTTAATTGTAAACAGGCTAGGAGAATTGTGTGTAGGAACATTCATATGTGATGAGTGTTCACAGTCCTCTGAAACAGGCGCAGATTTCGAGTCCAATGAATTGAGTAGTGCTCAGTGCACAGTGTAAAGTTTTACACATATGATAGCTCAAAATCTAAGTTGAGAGATAAGCTATCTACAGCCAAAAGGATTTGGTAAAACGGGTTCGACGTTGTGAGAACCAAAGTTAAGAAGTTAGGGGTGTCAAATCGACTTCTTAGAAGTGCAGATTTGAACATAGGTAACTTGTGAAGTTGATTTCTCAAGTTATACTAAACCTTTTGAAGAACTTTAACTTGGAGGAGGTGCACAACTTCTACACGACACTCCATACAAAATTTCATAGAAAACTTTACATGTTTGATAGGTCAATGAGAAGAAATTGTGTAGCAGACTTTCTGTGTTTTATCTTCTTCACAGAATTTTTCAACTTTTGATAATTTGGAGATTGAACTTCTAATTTGGTGAAGGTTTTGACTTACTCTTGATATAGAGGTGTTCTAAATTCAAGAGTAGGTTGTTCTTTTGGAGATTAACACTCTCCATTATGATTTGAACAACCAGAGTCAATATAAAATACCTTGAGATCTTCCTTCTCTGATGGACTTATTGAATTCATCATCAATGTTGTATGAATGTCATTCTGTGTATCATTTGCATAATTGTAATATGTGGTATTGTAAGATTGATTCTGATTCCAATTTCTTCCACCACCTCTACCATAACTTCCTCTTGAATTCTGTTGAAATTGATTCGGAAATCTTCCACCTCTTCCTCTGCCATTGTTGTTTTGATTTTGGCTTGATCCTTGTTGATTATGCCAACAATCATATGCTAGATGATTGCTCAATCCACAAATCCAACATGTCTTCTTGTTATTGTTCTGATTACCTCTACCTCTTCCATTTCCTCGACCTTTACCTCTGCCAATACCTCTTCCTTTTGCATAATTTGCTTGAGTTGTTGACTCTTCTTCATCCTTTGCTTTACCTTTATCTCCTTTCTTCTTGTTCTTCATGTACATTGCAGAACTTTGTCCTTTGTCTCCATCTGACTTCAAATCTTGCTCAAATGTGAGCATCAATCCAAGTAATTGATTCAATTCTGGCACATAATGATTTAATGAGAGTTCTGTTGAAAGTACAAAAGGCTTCCATCTTTCATCTCCACTTAACCCTGCAAGTAATTGTGCTATCAACCTATGATCTTCAAGATCCTCATCAATAGATCCAAGGCTATCTGCCAAGTCCTTCATCTTAGTGACATAATCACTAATGCTCTGATTTTGCTTTTTCTTGAATGTGGTGAACTCTGACCATAAGCTAGCCTTCCTAGCTTTAGTAGTGTTTTGGAAGTGATCCTCCAAAGCATTCCAAATGTCTTCAGCTGTTTCTAAACCTCTGATATGTGGTAACAAATGATCTGTAATAGTGTTATATATATAAGCTCTTGCACTTGCATCTCTCTTCTGCCATAGCTTCAAAGCTTCTAGCTCTTCCTTTCTTGGATGACTCTCATCTTCAAATTTAGGCTTTTCTTCTTCACCTATCACATATACCATTAGGTCCTTACTCATAAGTAAGGCTTCCATCCTCACCCAAGCAGGATAATTATCTCTGTCCAATTTATCAATGGACACATGATCTGCCATAGTATTCTTGCTTCTGCTTCAACCTGTAAGTATAAGGTTAAAGAATGATACCTTTTGTAGACCTTTACCTTTGGAAATAACTTCGAAATAATCTTCTGATGACTTTTGTTTGTTGAACACCTCAGCTTCCACCTTCTTTGATAAAGAACTCTTCAACTCTTCTTGTATCTGCTCTCCCTTTACTCTCGAGGACCTTATCTGCTCTGATACCACTTGTTGGTGTATAAAACACCACAAGAACTAAACTAATGTGGTATTAGAAGACCTCCATAACCATCATTAGCTTAGCAACACTCTTAATGTGAGTCTTCATCTCTGAACTTAGTGAAAATCAAAATTTCACTTCACAGAAATCTGTGCCTTTTCTTCAAACCTTTAATCTGACCTGTATTAGCTTGATCTTTGCAAATTCCTTTGATCATTTACTAAGAGAAGTTCTTGCTAATGTTAAGTAACATATAACAAGCAAAACTTTCAAGTAATAACTTCAAAATCTTCTGAATTTGCTCCAAACGTTTCACTATGTCTGAAAACTTAAAACTGACTTCATGGATTTGACATACCTTCACTGTTAAGCTGATTTCTCTGAGTATGCGTCCCGTTTCTTAAAGATCTTTTTTGACCAAATGTAGTTGAAGATAGTAGCTTTAAAATGAGCTATCACTTACTGAAAACTTTACAGTATACTTCGAGATCTGACCTTAAGAACTTCAGGTAAATGTGCGCCAGAAAAGTCGTAACTGTCAACTAACTTACATAGTCATGTAAAATCACTTA
>CM035417.1:106438278-106448278 GCA_020310875.1 Ceratopteris richardii | reverse complement strand
TGATAGGTCAATGAGAAGAAATTGTGCAGCAGACTTTCTGTGTTTTATCTTCTTCACAGAATTTGTCAACTTTTGATAATTTGGAGATTGGACCTCTAATTTAGTGAAGGTTTTGACTTACTCTTGATATAGAGGTGTTCTAAATTCAAGAGTAGGTTATTCTTTTGGAGATTAACACTCTCCATCAGTGGTATCAGAGCAGGAGACATCAAATCAAGGAAAGGAAGGTCCCGACTGCTGCAGATTCAAGAAATTCAACATTTGAAGAACTAAAAGGTGAAAGTTTGAAGGCAAAGCAAGAGGAGAAGACCATACGACATCAAGAAGGACAAAAGGAGTCTAATTCGAAGTAAAGGTACATATATTGTTTATAAAGCTTGAAGGTTTCAATACACAGGTAAACACAAGATGGGAGATTCTCTACAGATAGAGAAATTGGATAGGGAAAACTATCCTGCATGGTCAATGAGGATGGAAGCTCATCTTATGAGCAAAGATTTAATTGCTTACATCACAGGAGAAGAAGAGAAGCCACAATTCAGAGATCCTAGTGTTCCAACTAGGGAAGAGTTAGCAGATTTGAAAAATTGGATGAAGAAAGATGCTCAAGCTAGGAGCATTATATATATGGCAGTCAATGATTACTTGTTACCTCATATTCGAGGTCTTGAAAGTGCAACTGATATTTGGAATGCTTTGGAGGAGCATTTCCAGAATACTACAAAGTCAAGGAAGGCATCCTTATGGGCAGAGTTTACAACCTTTAAGAAGAAGGCCTCTCAATCTATTTCAGACTATGTAACAAGGATGAAAGACATTGCAGATGCATTAGGAGCTGTTGATGAGGATATTGAGGAGGATAAATTGGTAAGGCAAATCCTTACAGGTTTGAGAGGTGATGACAAATGGAAGCCATTCATTCTGTCTACAGAATTATCACTTGACCATTTCACTCCTGATTTAAATCAATTGCTAGGTCATATGCTAACATTTGAGCAGGATGTTAAAGGAGATGGTGACAAGAGTGCAGGTCATGCAATGTACTCAAAGGACAAGAAGAAGAATAGCAAAGGAAAACAACAAGCAGGTGAAGATGAAGGAACAACTACTCAAGCCAACTTCCTAAGAGGAAGAGGAGGTGGCAAAGGTAGAGGAAGAGGCAGAAACAACAAGGATGGAGGCAAAGCTTGCTGGATTTGTGGTAAGACAAATCACTTAGCTAATGATTGTTGGCATAATAATCAGAATAATAGTGGATACAATCAAAATTATAATTCAAGAGGAAGAGGTGGCAGAAATCAAAGAGGTAATTTCGGAGGCAGAGGTGGTAGGAGTTACTTTGGAAGAAATGCAGGTAGAGGATTCCAAAGTCAACAATATAACAACACCTACTACAATTATGCTTCAGATCAAAAAGAGGATTCAACATTGATAATGAATGCAACTTGTGAAAGGCAGAGTGAAGATCAAAGAGTTTTCTACATTGACTCAGGGTGTAGCAATCACCTGAGTGGTAATATATCCTTGATGAATGATTTGGAGAATAATGTTTTTAATCATGTTGTTCAGACAGGTGACAACACAAAGCACAATGTGAAGTCGATTGGATCAGTGAAGGCCAAGGATGGTAGCACCTTATTGAGTAAGGTCTTGTATGTTCCTACAATCCCTAAAAACTTGATAAGTGTAGGACAAATTGTTGAAAAGGGATATGAAGTAAGATTCACTAATGATGGAGTATATGTGGAAGACCCTAGCCAAGGGTATAAACAGATTGTTTCAGGGAAAAAGGAAGGAAGATTATTTACATTGAAGATTCAAGGCAATATTGGTCATGCTATGTTCACATATGGAGGACATAAGATCTCTGAGTTAGATCTTTGGCACAAGAAGCTTGGACATTTCAATGAAAGAGGTATTAAAGATATGGTTAACAATGGTTCAGTGCTTGGATTGCCTAATGTTGCAGGTCAACATATGACATACAAATGTGAGGCATGTCAATTAGGTAAGGCTCATAAGAATTCTTACTCCAAGCATGGTTTTGTGCACTCAGAGAAACTTGAGTTGGTACACACAGATGTGTGGGGACCATCAAAAGATTTCAGTATAAATGGGTCAAGGTATTATGTGATTTATGTTGATGATGCTACTAGATGGATCACTATCTATGTGATCAAAGATAAGTCAGAAGTGTTTAATACATTTAAACACTATCATGCATATGCAGAGAGAATTACAGGTCATAAGTTGAAGAGATTAAGGTCAGATGGAGGGGGAGAGTATATCTCTAATGAGTTCAGTGATTACTTATGGAATGCAGGTATAAAAAGGGAAGTTACTTGCAGGTACTCTCCTCAACAAAATGGTGTTGCAGAAAGGAGAAATAGAACACTTGTTGAGTTTGCAAGATCCATGATGAAGGAAAAAAATTGCCCTAATTATTTGTGGGCTGAGGCTATAAATACAGCCACTTATTTGGTCAATAGGTTACCATGTAAAGCCTTGCAGGGTATGACACCATATGAGGCTTGGTGGGGTAAGAGACCTACCTTGGATCATTGCAGAGTTTTTGGATGTGTGGCATATGCATATGTGCCATCACAATTAAGGCACAAGTTGGAGCCTAAAGCTGAAAAATATGTTTTCATTGGTTATGATGATAAGCAGATGGGCTATAGATTGTGGAGTCCATCTACAAAACAATTCATGGTTTCCAAAGATGTTACATTTGATGAGCAAAGTACTTGGTATGCAGGTACAATCAATATCAATACAGGTGATGAAGAAGAAGTGAACCAAAGGAAAGGTAAATCAAAGGTTCAGATATTTAATGAACAAGAGAATAATGAATTGCAGGTTGAAGTGGAAGAAACACCAAGATTTGATCCTGAATATGAAGAACTAGAAACCTCAAGAAGTGGAGAGCTTAGGAGGTCTACAAGGAATAAGTGGCAACCTACAAGGTATAGCTATGATACTTCATTTTTGGCCACAAAAGATTATGCTTATATGGTGAATACAGATGAAGACCCTTCTACATATGAAGAGGCAAAAGGTAAGGAAAAATGGGAGAAAGCTATGCAGGAAGAATATGATGCACTATTGGAGAATCAAACATGGGATTTGGTTCCAAAACCAAATAGTCAGAAAATCATTGGATGCAAGTGGGTCTACAAGACAAAAAGGTTTGCAGATGGAAGTGTGTCTAGATACAAAGCTAGACTTGTTGTCAAAGGGTTTGCTCAGACTTATGGTGTTGACTATGATGAGACTTATAGTCCTGTGGCAAAGATGACAACCATCAGGACACTTATTGCTATTGCTGCATGTAAAGGTTGGAAGTTATGTCAACTTGATGTGAAAAATGCTTTTTTGAATGGTTATATTTCAGATGATGTATTCATGGAGCAACCTCAAGGGTTCAGAGATAAAAGGTATCCAGATCATGTGTGCAAGCTCAAGAGAGCTTTGTATGGCTTGAAGCAGGCCCCAAGGGCATGGAACTATAGACTTGTGAAGTTCCTAAAGGAACTTGGATTTCAGGTGTCTAAAGCAGATAGTAGCTTGCTTGTCAAAGCAAGTGATAATGGTTTCATATACATGTGCATATATGTTGATGATATAATTCTTACAGGTACAGATGAAGAAGGAATACAAAGACTCAAGAAGCAAATGGAAAAGGAGTTCAAAATTAGTGATTTGGGAGACTTGTCATATTTCTTGGGCATGGAGATTACATATACTCAACATGGAGTATTTGTGACTCAAGAAAGGTATTTGAAGAACTTGTTAATCAAGTTTAAAATGGATGATTGCAGGGTAGCACCTACACCAATGGAGGTGAATCACAAATTGAGTAAGTTTGGAGGTGAAGAATTCAAGGACATGAGACAATATCAGAGTTTGGTTGGTAGCCTTATCTATGCTACTTTAACTAGACCTGATTTATCATATGCAGTTGGAGTTTTGTCTCAATTCATGCATTGTCCTAGGAAAGAGCATTGGATTGCAGGTCAAAGAGTGTTGAGGTACATTAAGGGTACACTCAATGAAGGTTTGTATTATGGGTTTACCTCAGATACAAATATCAAAATTTATAGTGATGCAGATTGGGCAGGTAATCCAGATGATAGAAGGTCAACTTTTGGATACATGTGTTATGTGGGAGATAAACTTATCTCATGGTGTTCCAAGAAGCAACATACAGTTGCTTTATCTTCTACAGAAGCAGAGTATAAAGGCATGGTTGAAGCTGCAAAGGAAGTAATTTGGCTCAAGACTTTGATGAAGAGTTTTGACATTGTGCATGGGGTACCAATTATATATGGAGATAACATGAGTTCATTGTACTTAGCTGCTAATCCTGTTTTCCATGCCAGGACCAAACACATTGAGATTCAGTATCACTTTCTAAGAGAGAAAGTGATGGATAAGGAGATTGAAGTCATACATACTTCAACAAAAGATCAGATAGCTGATATGCTTACAAAGAGCTTGGATGGACCAAAGCTACAGAAGTTTAAAGACATGGCAGGTATAAAGAAGAAAGGAGAAAACCTCAATTGATGATTGAGGGGGAGCTGTTGGTGCAGATCAATCACCAATTGAATGTTTGAAGACTAAAGAATGAAGGATGAGATCAACTCTTGAAGCTTGGAAGGAAGATACATTCAGAGTATGTGAGGAATGTACACATATGTACATAGTTCACTTAGATCTTTGATTAGTCATAGACTTGTACAAATTTGCCTATAAATACTTTTGGAAAATGTCGGGATATAGAGAGAAGACAAGGAGAGACTATGGATGAGCATAGGAATAGAGATATTAGTGATTGTAAATGTCAATAGACAGATGAGAAAGGAGTTGAAGTCTCTCTCATTTTTAGTTGTAGTCTTCTCCTGAAATGAAAGAAATGTTGCGCCCGATGTTTCTGCGTCTACTCCGTCTGTGGTAGATCATTTGTGAAATCCTTTTGAGGATATCTAAGTTGTTAGTTAATGAGTCTGTGATTTGAATTTCATGTCTAATTGTAAACAGGTTAAGAGAATTGCTAGTAGGAACATTCACATGTGTTGAGTGTTCACAGCTCTCTGAAACAGGCGCACATTTCGAGTCCAAAGAATTGAGTAGTGCTCAGTGCACAGTGTAAAGTTTTACACATATGATAGCTCAAAATCTAAGTTGAGAGATAAGCTATCTACAGCCAAAAGGATTTGGTAAAACGGGTTCGACATTGTGAGAACCAAAGTTAAGAAGTTAGGGGTGTCAAATCGACTTCTCAGAAGTACAGATTTGAACATAGGTAACTTGTGAAGTTGATTTCTCAAGTTATACTAAACCTTTTTGAGAACTTTAACTTGGAGGAGGTGCGCAATCTCTAGGCGACACTCCATACAAAATTTCATAGAAAACTTTACATGTTTGATAGGTCAATGAGAAGAAATTGTGCAGCAGACTTTCTGTGTTTTATCTTCTTCACAGAATTTGTCAACTTTTGATAATTTGGAGATTGGACCTCTAATTTAGTGAAGGTTTTGACTTACTCTTGATATAGAGGTGTTCTAAATTCAAGAGTAGGTTATTCTTTTGGAGATTAACACTCTCCATCATCTATCTATCTATCTATCTATCTATCTATCTATCTATCTATCTATCTTGTTGGTGCAAACAAGCCTTCACACTTGGCTTTGATTTGTACCTTGAAGACTCAACATAAGGCTTGGACAATTGGAACCTTGGAAGGCTAAAGTGTGAATCCTTGAAGAATGTATCTACATGGATTTTGAACCATAGGAACCAATACTTAATAAGTTATTATTTTTTATCCAATGTAAAAGTCAATATGACTTAAATCACTCATGTAATCACACCTACTAGTCTAAGTCGTGGAAAAAGCAGATGGTATGATTGAGGGAATATCTCCCAAAGTTTAGTGGAGAGATTGAAGGGAGCAAAAACTTGAATTCAAATTCAAACTCCTTCAAGACTCTTATAAAAGCCATGAAGAAAAGTCGCGGGTTAGCTTGTTCTTTTTCAGCTCATATCCCGAGGCTAATCCATCTATCTCTGAGTGTGTGAGTGCTACACTATAGCCTACACCTCTGAGTACCATTGGGCATTACATATCATGCCAATGGGAATGTACAATTGATAGATTTAATACATATACTCATATTCATCATCTCTGTTATTCTCTAAGTGTACACTTCAAGTCTGTCAACTTCAACAGGGCATATCTCAAGATCTACTGAACCAAATTGGATGATTCAAAGTGCATTGGATTCAGCTCAAAGTCAACTATACTCCTAAAAATTTTCAAGGCCATTGGATCTACTATCACAGAGAAATCTCAGTCGGGGTGCTCACTGGTCTGTGACTGTAAGTCTCCTAAAAAATCGGGGGTACACCTTAAGTTTGCTAAAGTGATTTCTCTAAGTGTGGTTCATCATTTTCATTCATTCCACTTGAAAATGGAAGCTTACTAAGCTAATAGAATATCTCTAGAAGGAAGTTTACTAATTGTAACTACACTGGTCACACTGAGCATAACACTGAGCAGGTATCAAGACCAAAATAGAAAGTTTTCAAGTCTTGTGATTTCCAAAGTAGTCTGTTTTGATCAAGCAATTACTCAAACCTTTTCCAAAGTACATATAGCATATTTTGGTATCATTTGGAAGCTCAAGGAGTCTACTAAGCATATCTGAAGAGAAAAGAGGGCAGGTGTGAAGCAGGTCTAGCAGCACCAACTTGATCTTCTGAGTGCATCCAGCCATCACATCCAACAGTGGTATCAGAGCAAATAAGGTAATCATGGGTGATGGTTTCCCTTCCTTCATTGACAAATTGGATAGAAATAATTACCAGGCTTGGTCATTGAGAATGAAGACCTATCTACAAGGGAGAAGCTTGTATGGATACATTTCAGGAGATGAGGAGTTGCCCTCATTCAAAACCAGAGGCCTACCAACAAAGGATGAACATGAGAGGCTCAACCAATGGTGTGCAAAAGATGCTTTGGCAAGGTCATATCTTCTAAACTCTATCTCTGATTTCCTTCTACCTCATGTAAGGAATTGCAAGACTTCCCAAGAGACTTGGGAAACCTTCTCAACATATTTTTCATCAAGCACAAGGGCCAGAAAGAATCAGCTATGGATTGAGTTTACAACTCTTAGGAAGCAATCAAAACAATGTGTCTCAGATTTTGTCACCAAAGTCAAAGACATTGCAGATCAACTTGCAAGTGTTGGAGAAGAAATTGAGGAAGAGCAAATAGTCAGACAAGTGATCAATGGACTAAAGGCAGATGACAAGTGGGAGAGCTTTACCACTGCAATGGACTTGTACATGGACATCCAAGCACCTGATCTAACAACTCTGATTGGACAACTCTTTACACATGAAGCAAAGATCACAAAGAATGGAGAGCAATCAAAAGGTAACAATCCCTCTGCCCTATATACTGATAAGAAGACTAAAGACAAGGGTAAAAACAAGAAGGTTGATGAAGAAGGCTCTACCTCCGAAGCAAACTATGCAGGGAGAGGTAGATCATCTAGAGGTAGGGGTAGAGGAGGTAAGTCAGGTAGGGGGAGACCCTACAATCAATCTCCATGCAATATCTGTGGCTTGTCTAATCATACTACAGATGAATGCTACAAAAACTACAAGAACCAAAGAGGAAGAGGTCACCAAAGAGGAGGATACTCTCAAGGCAGAGGCAGATTCAATCAATCTCAAGGCTACCATGGCTACAACAATAGTTACAACAACAACTACAATCACAATGGCAATTATCAAGGAGGATATAGAAATAGGAAGGATTACAACAATTATGCAGAGGATCAAGATGATTCCTTGTTGATCATGAACATGACATCTAAATCAGGTATCAATGATGATCACTTATTCTATATTGATTCAGGTTGCTCTAACCATGTAGCTGGAAATGTTGCCTTACTCTCTGATTTGGAAGAACCCAAAGGCAAGCACCAAGTACAGACATGTGATGACACTAAACATTGAGTTGTTAAAGTAGGTAATGTCAAAACAAGTGATGGTAATCAGAATTTACTAAGCAGAGTGTTGTATGTTCCTACAATCACCAAGAATCTGATGAGTGTAGGTCAGATTGTTGAAAAAGGTCTTCAGGTCAGGTTCACTCAACATGGTGCATATGTGGAGGATCCAAGACATGGATTCAGAAGGATAGCCAAGGGAGAGAAATCAGGTAGATTGTTTACCTTTGAACTTGAAGACACTAAGAGTATTGCTTTGTACAACTATAAAGACCAAACCCTATCAGAATTGGAGATTTGGCACAAGAGATTAGGTCACATTGGAGAGAGGACCTTAAAACAAATGAGTAGAGATCAATGTGTGCTTGGGATACCTAATGTATCCAAACAACACATGATATACAAGTGTGGGGCTTGTCAATTTGGTAAGTCACACAGATTGCCCTATACCAAGAAAGGTTTTATGCATGAAGATTATTTGGAATTAGTGCATACAGATGTTTGGGGACCTAGCAAGGAGCCATCCATATCTGGATCAAGGTACTATGTGTCCTTTATTGATGACTATAGCAGGTGGACTGTCTTATACTTCATGAAACATAAGGATGAAGTATTTAATTGTTTCAAAAGGTATCTTGCACTAGTTGAAAATCAAACAGGTAGACATTTGAAGAGGCTAAGGTCAGATGGTGGTGGAGAATACTTCTCCAATGACTTTGAAGATTTCTTGCAGGAAAGAGGCATCAAGAGGGAGATTACTACAAGGTACTCACCTGAACAAAATGGGGTAGCTGAGAGAAGGAATAGACTCATTGTAGAGACAGCTAGATCTATGTTAAATGAAAAGAAATTGCCAAATTATCTTTGGGCAGAGAGTGTATCTACTGCCACATACTTAATTAACAGGTTGCCATCAAAGACACTTGATGGAATGACACCCTATGAGGCTTGGCATGGTAAGAGACCATCTCTAGATCATTGCAAAATCTTTGGGTGTGTTGCATATGTGCATATTCCCTCACAGGTAAGGGGAAAGCTAGACCCTAAGGCTGAAAATTGTATCTTCATTGGTTATGATTTGAATCAGAAGGGATACAGGTTTTATAACCCCTCAAACAAAGGCTTCAAGGTAAGCAGAGATGTCATCTTTGATGAAAATGATTCATGGTATGAAAATGAGTGCAGGAAAGTTAGCCTACCTTATGATATGGAAGAAGACTTTCCAAAGCTTATCAGGCAAGAACCAACTCAGAAAGAGGACACAAGCTCAGATGATGAAGACACCATCAACATTGAAGAGTTCAAGGCTTGGAAATCCAAAGGGAAGATGAAGATGAAGCAACTAGAAGACAATCCAGAATCCTCAACTCAAGCTATGAGGAGATCTCAAAGAGAAAAGAAGAAACGTATTAGGTATGGTTATGATACTTCACTTGTAACCAAGCACTCTGTATATCTTGCAAAGGATCTCTTGAATGAAGAACCAGGTACATTTGAAGAAGCAATTACTAAACCAGAATGGAAGGAAGCAATGAATGAAGAAATGGAGGCTCTCAAGGAGAGTGATACTTGGGACTTGGTACCCAAGAAGGACTCCATGAAGGTGATAGGATCCAGATGGATCTACAAACTCAAGAGGAACTCAGATGGTACAATAAACAGGTATAAAGCTAGGTTGGTAGCCAAGGGTTTTGCTCAAACCCAAGGCATTGATTATGAGGAGACATTTTCTCCTGTGGCCAAGATGCCAACTATCAGAATTATGGTGAGTGTAGCTGCATCCAAGAATTGGAACATGTACCAATTGGATGTGAAGAATGCATTCTTGAATGGATGGATATCTGAAGAAGTCTACATGTCACAACCACCTGGCTATGAAGATTCCAATAAGGTAAATCATGTTTGTAAATTGAAGAAGGCTCTGTATGGATTGAAGCAGGCACCTAGAGCATGGAATTACAGGTTGACAACCT
>CM035417.1:106390778-106435778 GCA_020310875.1 Ceratopteris richardii | reverse complement strand
CTATCTATCTATCTATCTATCTATCCATCCATCTATCTATCCATCCATCCATATCCTTCCATCCATGCATCCATCCATCCATCCTTCCATCCATCCATCCATCCATTCATCCATCTATTCTATCTATCTACCTATCTATCTATCTATCTATCTATCTATCTTTCTATCTATCTATCTGTCTAGCTCTCTGTCTGTTTGTCTATCTGTCTCTATCTATCTATCTATCTATCTATCTATCTATCTATCTATCTATCTATCTATCTATCTATCTATCTATCTATCTATCTATTGATCTATCTATCTATCTATCTATCTATCTATCTATCTATCTATCTATCTATCTATCTATCTATCTATATATATATCTATCTTGTTGGTGCAAGACACTTGAAGTTTTGATGAATGACTGAAGTCAAGGATTGAAGAATAGATCGAATTATGAAGCATGAAGAAAGTACATGTTCAGAAGATGAAGACTTGTATACATATGTACATTAATTTAGAGATAGCTCACTTATACCTTTTGTATGATCATGAGGTTGTACATATATGCCTATATACACAAGTAAAATGTCGGGGTAAGTATGAGAGAGCATGAGAGAGTAAGAGATCAGAAGAATTAGAAGTCATTAGACACTTTAGAAGTAAGGAAAGATATCTCTCATCAATTGATGTAAAAGTTTCTAGAATAGAAGAAAAGTTGCACCCGATATTTCTCTCAGTTCTCCTTTTGTGCTTGATCATTTCAAGAATCCTTTCATAGAGTCTAATTCTATAGTTAATGAGTCTATGGTTAAATTTTGAGAGCCTAATTGTAAACAGGCTGAGAGAATTATGTGTAGGAACATTTATATGTGAGAAAGTGTTGAGTGTCTTCTAAAACAGGCGCAATCGGGATGGTCAAATAATTGATCAATTCTCAGTGCATAGTGTAAAGTTTTCCACAAATGAGGAGTCAAAATTTAATTGGAAGGTAAGCCATCCATGGGAGAACCATGTGTTAGAAGTTGCACGTGTCAAAATCGACTTTACAGAAGAACAATTTCAAACATAGGTGAACTATTTGATTCATTTCTCAAGATATACTTAAATCTTTTGGAACGGTTTAACTTGGAGAAGGTGCGCAATCTATAGGCAACACCTTATGCAAAGTTTTATAAAAAACTTTACACATTTATGTAGGTGCAAGTCACAAGCCTACACATTTGGATTGAAGGATACATTGAGATCCATACACATATGGAAAAGCATAGGAACTCATGTTAGTGGTTAATTACCACTTTATCTCTTTGTAAAAGTCACATTCGACTTGGAATCTTTGTAGGCACCTACCTCAAGGAATTCGTGGAAAAAAGGTTAACTCTCATTGAAGGAATATCTCCTAGGATATAGGAGCTTGATCATAGGGAGCCAAAAGTTTGAATTTGAATTCAAATTCTTACTCAATTACTATAAAAGTGAACATGAAAAAGTCGCAGTTAGAACTCATCACTCCCGAGCTTGTCATTACTGTTTCTGAGTGTGCGTGAGGCCTACACTCTAGCCCATACCTATCTACACCATTAGGCAATGATATTCATGCCAATGGTATTGTATACAAGTGTTCATTAATATATACATTCACATTGTTCATTTCTGAGTTCTCTGTCATACTACCTAAAAGTCTGTCAACTTGTGAACTGCATAGCTCAGTCATTTCCTCATCAAATTCAAAGATCTAAAGTTTCCTGGAATCAGCTCAAAGTTCTCTACATGCTGTCAAAATTTGAAGAGATTCTTCAGCCATTTCAGAGAAAAGCTCATCGAGGTGATCACTTGTCAATGTCTGCAACAGTCCTAAAAAATCGAGGGTAAATGTTTATTTGCTAAATTGATTTCTTTGAGCATAGTTGATCTTTTTATATCATTCCACTTGGAATCGTTAGCTTGCTAAGCTAATTAGATACCCCTAAAAGTCAATTTTCCAATTCCTACTGTGCTGGTCATACTGAGCAAAAGATCTAGCAGGTGTCAACAAATAAATAGAAGGTTTTCTTGAGATCTTGAAGTCCAAAGTTATCTGTTTTGATTCAATCTTTACACACATCATTTCAAAAGTACATAGGCCATTTTATGGTGTCATTGGAGAGCTATGGAGGTCCAATTATCAAGTCTGAAGCATCAGAGGGCTGGCAGAAAGCAGGTTCTGGCAGTACCTACTCAATCTCTTGGAGTGTCCATCCATCATTCCCAACAGTGGTATCAAAGAAAACTAAGGTAAAATGGGAGATGGTTTTCCTTCATTTATTGATAAATTAGATAGGAACAACTATCAAGCACGGTCTCTAAGGATGAAGACCTACCTACAAGGAAGGAGTCTCTATGGATACATCTCAGGAGATGAGGAATTGCCCTCATTCAAAACAAGAGGATTACCAACCAAGGAAGAACATGAAAAGCTCAACACATGGTGTGCAAAGGATGCATTAGGAAGGTCTTATTTACTCAACTTCATCTCTGATTTTCTTTTGCCACATATTAGGAATTGTAAGACATCCCAAAAGACTTGGGAAACCTAGTCGTCTTATTTCTCTTCCAACACAAGGGCTAGAAAAAATCAGTTGTGGATTGAATTCACCACATTAAGGAAGCAACCTAAGCAAGCTGTTTCAGAGTTTGTGACCAAGGTTAAAGATGTAGCAGATCAGTAAGCAAGCATAGGAGAAGAGATTGAAGAAGAGCAGATTGTAAGGCAAGTGATCAATGGGATCAAGGCTGATGACAAATGGGAAAGTTTCACCACTGCCATGGACCTTTACATGGATATGCAAATTCCAGATCTTACAACTCTCATGGGACAATTGTTCACTCATGAAGCAAAGCTCAACAAGAATGGAGACACATCCAAAGGTAATAACTCTTCTGCCCTATACACTGATGACAAGTCTAAAGATAAAGGCAAGAACAAGAAGGTGGAAGATAAGGGCACTACCTCCCAAGCCAACTATGCACGGAGACACTACAACATATCGAGGGTATACCGAGGATGCTACCGAGGCAAATGAATGGGCGTAATTTCTTCGCGACGTCGGTGTTACAGTTGGTATACGCGTCGGAAAGAAAGCTTCAGTTTAGGCACCGGTATAACCGTCGGTATAAGCGCCGGTATAAGCGTCGGTATAAGCATCGGTATATGCCTCGGTATTAGCGACGCTAATACCGGCGTGCATACCGACACCCCCACTGGGCGTACTGACACCTATACCGGCGTCCATACTGGAGCTACCGGCGCATATACCGACGATCTTATCTGCACAAATTTTTTCGGGAGAATGTGTTGTCTTTTGCTACATCATGATGTTGTCTAGCAAAAGACAATACACTCTACCCAAGTGAGTACATGTGTTATGTACTCTAATGGCAACCAAAACATAAACATATATGAGCAAAAATGATCAATGAATCATGTACAGAAAGTTGTATATTCCATAAATGAAAAATGTACAAAAGTGTGGCAAACCACTTCTATATATGAATCGAATACAAAATGTGACAAAGCACTTCCATATAGGAATCGAATACAAAATTATGGTACATCATTGCCACATAGGAGTGTAATACAAAATTGTGGCAATGTAACAAAATGTACAAAATTGTGGCAATGTTACATCATTGTCGTATGTGTTTACAACTACAATCCTGCAACAAAACATATGTATAAAATATATATATATATATATATATATATATATATATATATATATATATATATATATATATATATATATATATATATATATATATATATATATATATATATATATATATATATATATATGCATTCATGTATGCATATGGATACCTGCATTCATGTATACATGTGTTCATGTATGCATATGTATACATGCATTCACATGAACATGAACACACACACAAAAAAACAAAAAAAAATAATAATAAAAATAAAATAAAAATAAAAAATAAAAAATAGTTAAATAATAAAAAGTAATAATAAATTAAAAAAGAAACAAATTAATAATAAATAATATAAATATATAAAAATAGAAATTAAATTAAAAGAAAATAAATAAAAGATAATAAATAATAAATAATAAATAATAAATAATAAATAATAAATAATAAATAATAAATAATAAATAATAAATAATAAATAATAAATAATAAATAATAAATAATAAATAATAAATAATAAATAATAAGTATACATGCATTCATGTATGCATATGCATGCATGTATGCATATGCATGCATGTATGCATATGCATGATTGTATGCATATGCATGCATGTATGCATATGTATACATGCATTCATGTATGCATATATATGCATTCATGTATGCATATGCATGCATGTATGCATATGCATGCATGTATGCATATGCATGCATTCATGTGTATACATGCATTCATGTATACATATATATGCATTCATGTATGCATATGCATGCATGTATGCATATGCATGCTTGTATATATGCATATGCAATAATGTGTATACATATATATGCATGCATGTAAGCATATGCATGTATGTGTATACATATATATGCATTCATGTATGCATATGCATTCATGTATGCATATGCATGCATGTATGCATCTGCATGCATGTATGCATATGCATGCATGTATGCATATGCATGCATGTATGCATATGCATACATGTATGCATATGCATGCTTGTATATATGCATATGCATGTATGTGTATACATATATATGCATGCATGTATGCATATGCATTCATGTATGCATATGCATGCATGTGTATGTGTATGCATATACATGTATGTGTATGTGTATGTGTATGTGTATGTGTATGCATATTCATGTATGTGTATGTGTATGTGTATGCATATTCATGTATGTGTATGCATGCATGTATGCATATGCATGCTTGGATGCATATGCATTCATGTATGCATATGCATGTTTGTATGTGTATGCATATGCATGTATGCGTATACATATATATGCATGCATGTATGTATGCATATGCATGTATGTGTATACATATATATGCATGCATGTATGTGTATGCATATGTATTGTGTATGTGTGTATGCATGTGCATGTGTGTATGCATGCATGTATGTGTGTATGCATGCATGTATATGTTTGCATATGTATTATGTATGTGTGTATGCATATGCATTGTGTATGTGTGTATGCATATGCATTGTGTATGTGTGTATGCATATGCATTGTGTATGTGTGTATGTATATGTATATATCTCTCCCTCTCTCTCTCTCAGTCGAAAACAAAACTAAAGAGAGAAGACATTAGAAAAGCAAAAACATAAAGAAAGAAAAAAGAGTGATATATGTCTCACTTACATTGATGTTATTTTTGAATCAAGGTTGTCAAAATCCACTTGAAGTTCTCCTTCGTCGAATTTCCAAAGATTTGATCCCAAAAATATCTTCCAAAACTAAAGATAAGATATAAGAAAAGAAAAAACATAAAGAAAGAAAAAAGAGTGTTACAATATGTGCGATCTACTTACTAAAGCTTTAGATCTATAAAAATAGAGGTGTGCTTAGAGAGAGAGAGAGAGAATTCTTTGAATCAAGGTCGTCAAAATCCACTTGAGGTCCTTCTTCGTCGAATTTCCAAAGATTTGATCCCAAAATCTCTTGCAAAACCGAATAGAGAACATATTAGTAAAGCAAAAATATAGAGAAACAAAAAAGAGTGCTACAATATGTGCAATCTACTTACCAAAACTTCAGATCTACAAAGATAGAGGTCTGTTTAGAGAGAGAGAGAGAGAGGGAGGGAGAGAGAGGGAGGGAGAGAGAGGGAGGGAGAGAGAGGGAGAGAGAGTGAGAGAGAGGGAGGGAGAGAGAGAGAGAGTGAGAGAGAGGGAGGGAGGGAGAGAGAGAGAGAGGGTGACAAACAGAGATCTGCTATTGGCACGCGCAAACCCGACAGGAGAAGAGCTCAATTCAAAACGCTCAGAATGACGAATTTTGGTTCCGGTCCCGGTTAAAAAGAGAGCATCAGTATAACCGTCAGTATAGGCATCGGTAATTCCAGCAAATTACCGACGCCTATACCGACGCATATACCAACGCTACCTTTCCGAGGCAAAGCGGCTTTCCCAAATTAACCGAGGGTCATACCAACGCCGACAGCTGACCGTCGGTACACTGACTGTTGGTATTCCCTCGATCTATTGTAGTGAGAGGTAGATCATCAAGAGGAAGGGGCAGAGGAGGTAAGCAAAGTAGGGGGAGATCCTATAACTCCTCACCATGCAACATTTGTGGTTTATCAAATCATACTAAAGATGAGTGTTTCAGGAATTACAAGAATGAGAGAGGAAGAGGATACCAAAGAGGTGGATACTCATAGTCAAGAGGTAGATTCAACCATCACCAAGGCTACAACAACAACTACGATGACAATTACAACAATAACTACAATGGCAATTACCAAGGAGGATTCAAATCTAGAAAGGACTACAACAACTATACAGAAGAGCAGGATGATTCTCTTCTAATCATGAACATGACTTGAAAATCAGGTACAAATGATGACCACCTATTCTACATTGACTCAGGATGCTCAAATCATGTGGCTGGCAATGTAGCACTACTCTCTGATCTTGAGGAACCAAAAGGTAAGCATCAAGTCCAAACAGGTGATGACAACAAGCATTCAATAGTTAAAGTTGGAAATGTTAAGACTTGTGATGGAAATCAGAACTTGTTGAGTAGGGTATTTTATGTACCCACCTTTACCAAAAATTTGATGATTGTTGGACAGATTGTGGAGAAAGGTTTGCAGGTTAGATTCAATCAATTTGGAGCATTTGTGGAGGATCCAAGGCATGGGTTCAAGAGGATTGCTAAAGGAGAAAAATCAGGTAGACTTTTCACTTTTGAGCTAGAAGACACAAAGAATATTGCACTATACAGTTATAAGGATCGAACACTTTCAGAACTTGAGATTTTGCACAAAAGATTAGGGCATCTCGAGAAAGAAACTTGAAGGAGATATGCAAGGATCAATGTGTAATTGGAATACCCAATGTCTCTAAACAACACATGATATATAAATGTAGTGCTTGTCAATTTGGGAAGTCTCAGAGGTTACCCTTCTCAAGGAAAGGCTACATGAAGACTACCTAGAACTTGTTCACACAGATGTATGGGGACCAAGCAAAGACCCCTCAATCTCATGATCAAGGTACTATGTATCTTTTATTGATGATTATAGCAGGTGGACTGTATTGTACTTCATGAAGCACAAGGATGAGGTGTTTAATTGCTTTAAAAAATATCTTGCACTTGTTGAAAATCAGATAGGGAAGAATTTGAAGAGGCTAAGGTCAGATGGAGGAGGTGAGTATACTTCTCCAATGAGTTTGAAAACTTCTCGCAGGATAGGGGTATTAAAAGAGAAATCACCACAAGGTATACTCCTGAACAGAATGGGGTAGCTAAGAGAAGAAATAGGTTTATTGTTGAGACAGCTAGGTCTATGTTGAATGAAAAAAAGTTACCTAACTATCTATGAGCAGAAAGTGTTTCTACTGCCACTTATCACATAAACAGGTTACCATCTAAGTCCCTTGATGGGATGACACCCTATGAAGCATGGTGTTGAAGCTGAAGGTCAAGGACATAGCACAAGAGCACATCAAAGAGGTGGACACACAAGGAGAAGGAGCAAGTAGGGAGCTCCAAGAAGTGTATGTCGAATTCTCACAAGAATTCCCTACAAAAATAGTGATTTTCATCACTAAAAACCATTGTAAATACCATTTTCCATTTTTGTAACTCCATTTTGTTCAAGCTGAGGAGTCCTCGAGCTTGAGGAGTATAAGAAGTATCATCCTACCAATTTTCATAATTTTTGGACTTCGTTTGAGCCCTCAAATAAGCCCTGGAACCTAATTTTTAAATAGGCCAGACACTAGGTCTCGACAGGGCCAAAACTAGTCAAAAAACTATAAAAAGAGATAGAGAGTTCATTTTTGAGGTTAGCTGTTTAGAGAATAGAGCTTTTGTATGAGAACTCTTTTGCAATCAAAGCTTTCCATTGTTCCTCTGTTTGATCTTACCTGTGCGCGTGTGTGTGTATGTGTGTGCATGTTTGTGTGCTTTCACTCACGCACTTGTGCCTTCACTTGCTCGTGGTCTTCATACCGGTCCTCACGTCTCCGCGGATTGACAAGTAAAGGAGGTGGTGCTTACGCTTGAGCTACACCAAATTTTGGCGCCGTTGTCGGGGAGAGAGCTTCGAGGACGAGCGTTGTGATGGTAAGATCGTAGATTTGCAACATTGGAAGGTTAAAAAACTATCATTTTTGTTCATTTTCTGATTTTTCCTCTTCATCTTCATCATCATCATCATCTCCACCTTCTTCCATCTTCTTCTTCATAGAAATTTCTTGTTTTTTAGTGCATTTTCACCATTTTCATACCATTTTTCATGCATTATTGTGTGGGAAGGAGTTAGGAAGTGCAAGGGAGAGCAAGCGCCTGTGTTTTTCATGATTTTTTGCTCATACTGAGCTCGCCATTGCTCGATGCTCAAAAATCTGAAGTTCTCGCCAAAAAACGTGATTCTGTGATGAAAATCGCGATTCTGTGAAAATTCAATTTTTTTGAAAAATCACGATTTTTTGTTTCCCACCTAAAAGCTTGCTGAAAGAATCACGATTCTGTGGTCATTCTCAGAATCGCGATTTTGTGGTGGTGCTCAAAATCGCGATTCTCACAAATCACGATTTTCAGCCAAAAAAAAAACAGGATTCTGAGAAAACACGATTATGTGCTTGTGCTCAAAATCGTGATTCTCTAAATTTTGAAAACCACGATTGTTTGAGACAAAATCACGATTCTCTAGAACACGATTCTCTAAAACATGATTCTGTGAAAACACGATTCTGTGAAAACACGATTCTGTGAAAACACGATTTTGTGAAAACACAATTCTCTGCTCAAAATCACGACTCTCAAAACGATTCTCTACTTAAAATCGCGATTCTCAAAAAATCACGATTTTCAGCCAAAAAAACGATTTTGTGAAAACACGATTTTGTGAACTACGATTCTGTGAAAACATGATTCTCTGCTCAAAATCGCGATTCTGAAAAACACGATTCTCTGCTCAAAATCACAATTTTCAAAAACACGATTTTCAAAAACACGATTTTCTGCTCAAAATCATGATTCTCATAAATCACGATTTTCAGCCAAAAACACGATTTTGTGAAATCATGATTCGCAAGGTACAAAATCGCGATTCTCTAGAGATTTACAGCATCGCGATTCTCTTGAAGCTCACAAAATCGCGATTCTCTTGAAGTTCACAAAATCACGATTCTCTTGAAGTTCACAAAATCGCGATTCTCTTGAAGTTCACAAAATCGCGATTTTTTCCAAAAGGTCCTGTTTGCGTGTTTTGATCCCCTGGAGCCTGATTTGACATAACTTTTTCATCCAAAGTCCATTTTTTGAGCTCTATAGCTCGTTGGAAAGCTCATTTCGAATCCTACATGTTGATTTTCAGATAGGATATTTTGAAGTTGACCCTCCGGTGGGACCAAGAACCAAGGGGGCTCCAAAGGATTTTGAACCATACCAAAGGGGAATTTTGGACTTATAACCAAAGCTTATGAACCTGAGATCTGGTAGACACCTAAGCAAGGATAGACAAAGCATTAGATCTTCTCAGTCTAGTGTCAACCATACAGCTAAGTCTTGGGCACAACAACTAAGTGGTTGTCCTTACGTACTAAACTCTGACACAAGTGAAAAATGTCTTTTAGCATGGGGAGACCTACAGGTGGTTCAGGAACTGCCCATCTACAAACACCAGAAGGTCCCTACAAGACACAATCGGAATATATTCGGATTAACCGATTAGGTGCTCACATCTATGAGGATGGCCTGAGGCGATCAGTGGTCCAACTCAAAAATCCAGATCAAGCCTTTGGACTTGAACGCCCGGTAGTCAAGTTCGAAGAGGGTTCATACATTGATAAGGAAGGAACCATGTATGTGGTCACCAACCTACCAAATAGGACCGATGAGTTTGGAAATATCATTCATGAGAATGAGATAGGAGACCTAGAACAAGGAAATGTAGGACAAGGACCCCAAACTCCTAGAGGTAAGTCAGTTTTGACTAGAGTGATCACTCTAGATTGGATACCTCAAGACAACAAAAGCATAGAACTATTCTTGAATAGAGAAACAGAGGAAGCCTTTTGGAGATTCAAGCTAGATCAACCTAGCCAATTGGGTATAGTCATCATCTATGAGTTCAAAGATCCAGAGATACCAGGCAAAGTTGTCTACCTGGATAACACATCAGAGAAAATGTTCTTGGTAACAGAACACGATAGACATGCATATACTTGGAAGAGTGAATGGATTTTCCCTCCACCAAGATCCAATGTGTCCCATGGCCTCCAAGGAGTGGGATCATCCCAAGCTCATGAAGCCCAGAGAGAAAGAAATAGAGAGAGACATGAGGTAAGTTTTGCACACACTATGGGCAGAAATAGATCAGGATTTGAAAATGAAAGACGTGAAAGAGAGAGACATCAAGCACATAGGCAACATAGAGATGAACATGATTTTCCATTGCCTAGACCCTGAGAGCACCCAAGAACCCTTAGACCCACTCAAGTGATCAAGGCAATGAAGAATTATTTTGACGAGATAGGAGATCCTTATGATCATGTGGCTGAGTTCAAACACGTGTTAAGAGCGGAACATGTTGAGGATTTGTTCACCCAGTACGAGGCATTCGGTTTGACTCTTAAGGGCACGGCCTTCGCTTGGTTTCAACCACTGAGTAGTCGCAACTATCGAGATATAGGTCAAGTGCTAGAAGAATTCATTGTAGAATTTTCCAAGAGTGGTATCAGGCATAACACATCATCTTTGATCCACAGCTTCAAGCAGACACCCCAAGAAACAGTGCGACTAGCACGAAGAAGGTTTAGAAAGTACTTAGAAAGGTGCCCTGTTCTAGAGTTGCCCACACCTGCCAAACAAGTGGCTTTGTTCTTTGATGGCTTACTGAGCACAAAGTTAAGATCATATGTGTACTTGAAAGAGCCCAGATCCATAGAAGAGTGTGTGCGGACGTGCATTGACATAGAAGATAACTTGGGTGAGGAGTTAGGATTGTCCAAACTCTATAAGGATTCTGATAGTTCTACTAGTCATACTTCGAAAATCTCCACAGAAATAGATGAGATAGCTGAGCAAGTTGCCAAGAAGCTGGGAGTCCAAAATAGACAAACACAGAGAGTCACCTCATTGAACCGATGTTATACCTGCGGAGGGGACCACATGGCTAACGTATGCCCAATGCAAAACCAAAACATTAGAGAAAGGAATGCTCCATATTGCACTATTGAGAGAAAATACACGAACCACACGGCTCAAGATTGTCCCTACAATAGACAGGCTGTTAGACAAACTTATCAGCAACCTTATCAACAAGGGAGGTATTAGAAACAATACCAATAGCCATACTATCAACCACAACAGCAATATCAGGCACAATATAGGCCACAACCAGTCTTGGGAAACCAACCATCAGCTCTTGCTAACGTGATTCTAGTCAAGTATGTTGTGGGAGAGGAAAATCCAAATAGGGCATTGGTGCCACTAACCCCATTGATACCAGATAATGACTCTCATGCTCATATCTCAGACTACTCCCATGAAGGTAGTCCGCATGCTTATTACACAGAGTCACCTGAACATGGTGAGATTTACCCGTATCAATATGAGGCACCACCTATTGAGCAAAATTGGGAGCCAGAATTCTCCAATGTCATGTACGCAAGTGCTAACCCTAGGCCCCAATTGAGACAAGTAAGACCACAAGCCCCTAGAGGACCATGTTTCAGATGCCAGGGCGACCATTTCCTTCGTGATTGTTCCCACCCACCATCTCCGAGTCAAGGACGGGCTATCACAATACAAGCTTTTTGTCCTGATTGTGGCAAAGACCATCTCCCCAGAGATTGTCCAAGAAACCCCTCTAGTGCACCCAAGATTACACCCATTAATGTGGTAGGCTTAGTGGCGGATTCAAGTGCCAGCAGCAGTAATGTGGCACCTATATAGGCAGTTACTAGGGCACAAACATTAAAACAAGATAAACCAGCAGAACAATCGGAGTCAAGTGAATCAAGAGAGCCTAGTAAGAGGAAAACAAGAACATGGAAAGATACCAGAGAGAAGGCCAATCGCAAGTGGAATAAAAAGTTATCGGAACTAGAAGAAAGCTTGAAAGACGCAAAAACAAAAATAGAAGACATTGCATCTCAAAACCCCTCGCATGCCGAAACTCCATCCACTCCACCTCATCCCACCCCACCACCCATTGTAAATAGGCCGCAACCAGGGTCTGTTCTGGCATATCCAACCCTAGAAGGCTTGGACATGATGTTCAAGGCCTATCAGGCTCGACTTCAAGAAGGGCCAACAGCTGCAAACCTTGACAAGAGTGACCCTAGAGCGGATTTAGAGATTGAGCGAATGAAAATGTGCATGAAAATGGTAGAACAAGCTCAAGCTATACTTGAGACTAGTCAAAAGTTCAATCAGACAAACTCTGTCAAACCGGATTTGCATTTCCAAGGCTTACTAGAAAGATTAGAGCAATTGGTAAACAAACCACAAGTTTCTTTACCTCCATAGGCTCAGCCAGTTTTTGAGAGAAGAAGCTCTCCACCAATGGGGACGTATGTTCCTAATTCCACAGATGCTGGAATACCTCCTTCAATTCAATAGTACTCTCAAGAGTTCTTGCGGGAAATACAAGAAGAGAAATGGGCCAAGGAGAAGGGTAACTCCCCTCCTATTCCTGAGATTGATGATCTTCATGATCAATTTCCCCAAGACATTCCATCTATTTACGGAGATGAAGCAGAACAACAAGAAGATGAAAGATTAGATTTTGAATCTAATACCCTAGAAGAAATGCCTCAATTTCTAGGTCCATGGGAATCTGAATCTCTCCAGATTAGAGCTCCCATAATACTGGTAAGAAATGAAGACTCAGTGGTTCCAAGGAACACTGATGTCGTGAAGAACACTAAGGTTCAGTGTCACCTCACTGTAGAAGAGCTGCTTAAAGCAAAACCTGAGCTATGGAATCATGTGAAGGATCAGGTTCCAGAACTTGAGTCCAATATGCCAAAAACAGGCTCTAAGCAAAAAGTACCATAGATACCTCTAGAGAAAATAGGGGACATGTGTGAGGGTGAAGAAGGTAATACTTATCTTCCAATCACCTACCAAGGTTACACAACCAAAGCAATCATAGATTCAGGTGCTGGTGTTGCTATTGTGACCACCTCCTTGTGGAAGCAATGGGGCAAACCCACATTAAGACCAACTAGAATGAAACTTCCAATGGCAAACGGTCATTTTGAAAGACCTCTAGGATTGCTCGAAGGGATAACTCTAACCACTTGTGGTGTAGAGTTTGAGCACACATTTGCTATATGTGACTTTGAGAAAAATAATGTTTATGAGATGATCCTAGGAAGACCCTTCCTACGACAATTGCAAATAGTACAGGATTGGGGAACCAAATCCTTGTACTTACAACACTTAGGGGTCACCACCAAGGTTAATTTGAAGGATTACTCCTTCAGAGATGTACCACCCCTTCACTGGAATCCTATCCACAAAGCGAAAGAAGATTCCATTCTGTGCATTCTGAAAGTTCACTTGATCCATCATGGCTGCACGAAGATACTCATTTGTGGATGTGCAAGGTCGCAGAGGAAGAGGAAAAATGCTTGAAAGCGAGAGAAGAAGGAACTTCACCAGGAGATAGACCAGTTAGAGACCCAGCCTACACACCGATGATCTTTCTAGATGAGGAATTTGAGCCTCATGGCTGGCCAAAAATCTTAGCCACCATGGACATTGCAGTCAATGAAGAACAATGGACACCTCACTGTGATGAGGAGGGTTATGATATCTCAGTGTTCATGTGTCAACCCTTGCTAGAGGAATGTGACCCTAGTGATGTCATAGAAGAAGAAGAGAATAATGATGATCTGGAGTCCATTGTGATGGATAGTTGCTTTAACTCAGAGAAGCACTATTTAGAAGATGTTGGAGTTTTTAACCAGAAAGAAGAAGAACCTCTCACAAGTATTAAAACGGTAAATTCAAAGGATGGAAGTGAGGGTAGTCAAAAGAAAAAGAAAAGAAAAGAAGTGAAACAAGGTACCAGAAAACTTCAAGAAATATGAAGTTGACGACCGCAAAATTTTGGTACGAATGCCTAAGAGAGAGGCCATGATAGGAGAATCATATGATAATAAAGAAAAGACCAAGAAAACTGTAGTGACCATTGAAGAGAATGAAGAGAGATGCACATATATAGGAGATGACCTAAGTGCAAGAGAAGAAATGGAGCTTGTAGCTCTATTAAGGGAATATAGGGATGTGTTTGCATGGCACTATAGAGACTTGAAGGGGGTAGATCTGAGAATATGCTCTCATACGATTCCCATGACCGCTGATGCGAAGCCCACCAAACAAAAGCCCTACACATATAATGACACTTATGCAGTTAAAATCAAAGAAGAAATTGACAGGCTGATTGAAGCTGGATTTATCTATGAGATTGAGCATACTGAATGGGTGTCCCCCATTGTAGTGGTGCCCAAGAAGACGGGAAGTTGCGAGTGTGTATTTACCTTAAAAACGTTAATGCTGCTACGATCAGAGATAGTTATCCACTTCCAATCACGGAACACCTATTGGAGCGTGTTGCAGGCAAGGAAGTTTATAGCTTCCTTGATGGATTTTCCGGTTACAATCAAGTAGCCATTGCCCCAGAAGATCAACACAAAACAGCTTTTGCCACAGAGTGGGGAATATTTGCATTTCGTGTGATGCCATTTGGGCTCACCAATGCACTTGCAACATTCCAAAGGCCCATGTGTCATGTCTTCAAAGAGTTCTTGCGGAAGATCGTAGAAGTGTATGTGGATGATTTATGCGCTCATTCCCAAGAAAGAAGATTTCACATCCCTGAGCTCAGACAAATCTTCAACAAGTGTAGAGAATATCAAGTGTGTCTGCACCCAGAAAAGTGTGTTCATGGTGCGTCAAGGTAAAATCTTAGGTCATATTGTTTCTAAGAATGGAATCTCAACAGATGAAGATAAGGTACGAGCCATAGCGGAGCTGCCAAGGCCAAGGAATGTTAAGGAGGTACAAGCCTTTATGGGCCATTGTGGATATTACCGTAGGTTTATCCACATGTACGCGATCATAGCTAGACCCCTTTATGCCTTGTTGTCTAATTTTGAGTGGAATGACGAATGCGAGAAATCTTTCAATGAACTGAAGAAGCGTTTGTGCACATCACCAATACTGACCACTCCTGATTGGAATAAACCATTCCATGTCCATGTGGATGCATCCAATCACGCCATAGGATGTGTGCTAGCACAACCCATAGGTGAAGGAAATTTAGATTTGTCCATAGCATATGCTAGTAGACAACTAAACCTAGCTCAAAGAAATTATACCACAACCGAACGAGAAGGCTTAGGCATGGTATATGCTCTCAAGAAGTTTAGGCACTATTTATTGGCCAATAAATTCAATTTTTTCATTGATCATCAAGCTTTGTTATATTTGGTCAATAAACCTTGCAATATTGGATGCTTGGTAAGATGGTTCCTCTTACTAATGGAATATGACTTTGAAGTTGTTGTCAGGAAAGGTAGAACCCACCTTCGGGCAGATCACCTTTCTGGCATCACTTCAGGAGAGTCACCTCAAGGAGTGTCTGATGAATTACCCGATGCTTATCTGTTCAACTTAGAAGTTGTTCCTAAATGGGCAAATAAGTTGGTACCAGTCCTAACCTTCGGCCCTGCAAATAAGAATGTGAAAACATCACAAGAAGAAATTGTAAACTCACAAAAATATCACATATTGGCAGGAAGCATGTACAAACAAGATACTAAGGGTGTATTAGCTTGTTGTGTTGAGGAAGATGAACATAGTAGTTGGTTGCAACAAGCTCATGAAGGATTCCTAGGAATTCATTATTCTAAATAGCGCACATTACAAAATCTGAAATGTTTAGGAGTGTATTGGCCTAGCATGGAAAAAGAAATACATGAGTGGATTAAGAATTGTCCAATGTGCAGAGAGAGACCACCAGTGGAGCATGCGAGCCTTTATCAAGTGTCATTAATTCCAGATTGGAGTGCTCCATTGGTAGAGTTTATGAGGTCGAGAAGATTACCCAAAGAGGCTAGTCTAGCAAGAAGACGAAGCATGGAGCAAGAGGCTCAAGGCTATGCCTTAGTAGGAGACAATCTATATCGAAGAGGCAAAGATGGTTACTTAAGACTGTGCGTTCATGAATCAGACTATCTAAAGGTCTTAAAGACTGCACACAGTGGTGTTGCAGGTGGACATTTTGGTCCTAACCGAGTGATCAAGACCATTCTGTTCTCAGGATTTTGGTGGCCCACTCTTCATATGGATGCACATACCAATGTGAAGAAATGTGACACATGCCAACGTGCACAATATCCAGTTAGAAAAGACGAGATGAATTTGAGGCCAATGATGGGAGGACATGCATTCTCAAAATGGGGTATAGACTTTGTAGGTCCTATTAACCCCCCAGCTAGAAACTCCCATGTAGAGTATATTATTGTAGCCACAATTTACCTTACCAAGTGGGTAGAAGTGAAAGCCACAACAAAGATTGATGCTCAGACTACGGCTAAGTTCTTATTCGAGAATGTGTTCACGAGATATGGACTACCAATAGAGTTAGTGAGTGATAGAGGCACACACTTCTTGAATGAAGTCATTGAAATTCTTCTCCAAGAATTCTTGGTGATACATAAGAAGTCTGCCCCCTATCACCCACAAGCTAATGGACAAGCCGAGAGCACCAATAAGATCCTCTGTAACGTATTGACAAAACTAGTAAATAATAAACGCTCTGATTGGGACAAACAACTTCATCATGCTGTTTGGGCTTATCAAGTTGCCTACAAAACGGTACTCAACGCCACCCGAGTTGAGATAGTCTTCGGACAGAATGTTGTGCTACCATTGGATTTCCTAATCCCAGCTTTAAAGGTAGCACAAGAGCATGAGTGGAATGGACATGAGTTGTCCTCTAGGATCTTTGATCTAGAATGCTTAGGTGAGACTGAGGCTACGAGCGGCGGCAGGCATCTACGCTGCAAAGAAGAGGGAAAAGGCATACTTTGATGCACACATCAAAGATAAAGGATTGAAAGAGGGAGACCTAGTGTTGGTTTATACGCTAAAGCAACATGCCCGTAAGTTGGAAAAAAGAGGATACGGACCCATGATCATTAATAGAATTTCCACTAGCGGTGCAGTTCAGTTAGCCACTCTAGAAGGAGACATCCTGCCAAGCTATATTAGTGGATGTCGAGTCAAGCTATATCAAGAACCTCTTACAGAGGATATGCTAATGAGACTCCACACTGCTAAGAAGCGAAAAGAAGAAGAGATAAGGGTGAGAGAAGAAGCACAGGCAGAGGCCCGAGAGCGTATTAGGCGAAATAAGTTAAGGCGACTAGCCCTAGATGACAACTCAAAAGCCCCAAAATATCACATGGATATGTGCCAAAAATCGGGCATAACTACTTCATTGATGGACGTCCCTTTGTGACCATAGAGATAGGATAAGGAAAGGGTGCAAAGACTGTGAAAGCATTGATTGACTCAGGTGCAGCAAGTAGTGCAGTTAGACTATCCTACTGCCAAAACTTGCAGTTGAACATCAATCCCATAGAAGCTTATCTCATAGGATTGGGAGGTGTGGAAACCCCTTGTTTTGGCGAGGTGGAACTTCCCATCTACCTGCAAGATGTTCCAATGAAAGTCAAAGTGCTAGTGTGTCAAGATGAGAACCTTACAAAACCACTTGTCTTAGGACAAGATTGGATTTATGACAATGCAGTCAACTTAAACCTAAGAAGTCAACTTCTTCAAGTTTGGGTCCAAGGACAATGCTTTACATTAGAACTAGAAAATGGCATGCTCACAAATCCAGATGTCACATCTTGTAGTTCTTCTAAGACTAATCATATGGAAGAAGATGTTGTATGTGTCAAAAGCTCTATGATGCAGAAGGAGTCAATCGTGGAAGAACAGGTTCAAAGGCGGGTGGATCTTTCTTCTTCTCCAAAGAATCAAGTAGCCACAGTAGTGAGTCCACCACACAGGCAAACACAATCGTTCACGACAACTGCTACATCAAATAAAAAGGCACCATTCGACAAGAAAGCAGTTCCGAGCATGAAACAGATCTGGGTACGCAAAGGAGAGCAACCACCAGCCTTGCCCCCACAAAGCCCATCTAGGCAAGCCAACCAGGCCAGAAGACGAAGGAAGCAGCTCGGACAAGCTCAATCACAAGGTATCCAACAAGTTTGGGTGCCTAAGAAATTAGTTGCAGCTCAACAAGGGCGATTACAGATGTGGGTACCTAAGAAGCTCTTACATCCACAACAACCTATGTTCTCCCACATGCGAAAGGTCTCAACAAAGAAGCCAAAAAGAGAAAAGGGTACGAACCATGTACAGAGACCGAAAGAAGATCAAATCAGCTCTTCAACAATATTAGGAAGACGTGCAAAAAATATATGGGTTTGGAAGCCAAAAGTACAGGTAGCCTCCACCGAACCAAAGTGCCAACCATAGTGGATACCACAGTTCAGAAAGCATCCAAAGAGGAAGATGCCTGAAGTGATCTTTACAGTGCCAAATATTGTTCTAAAATGGACCGAAAGCCTTGCCGAGCGACAACCATGTGCTTCTTGCACAACCCTGTCTTTTGCACCATACAGGTCATGCACATCCAAAGTATGCATTAATATAGGGCCCTATTACATGGCCGTGCATAGACACATTTGAGAGTCCCATGCACAAGAGCACGTTGACATATGTCAACTATTTTTTTTGATACTAACATTTGACATATGTGAGAATTTAACATACACTTCTTGGAGCTCCCTACTTGCTCCTTCTCCTTGTGTGTCCACCTCTTTGATGAATATGATTCTTGGTATGAGAATGAATGCAGGAAGGTTAAACTACCCTATGATTTGGAAGAGGAGTTTCCAATTCTTGCAAAGGAGGAACCTACTCAGAATGAAGCTTCAAATTCAGATGATGAAGATGTTATCAATCTTGAAGAGTTCAAGGCATGGAAGTCCAAGGGAAAAATGAAGATGAAGAACTTGAAGACATACTTGAATCTTCAACTCAATCAATCAGAAGGTCACAAAGAGAGAGCAAAAAATCCTATCAGATATGGGTATGATACATCTCTTGTTACTAAACACTTTGTTTATCTTGCCAAAGATTTTTCAAGTGAAGAACAAGGATCATATGAAGAAGCCATGACCAAGACAAAATGGAAAGAAGCTATGAATGAGGAGATTGAAGCACTCAAGGAAAGTGACACATGGGAGCTAGTACCAAGGAAGGAATCCATGAAGGTAATAGGATCCAGATGGATCTATAAACTCAAAAGAAGTTATGATGGGTCAATTAACAGGTACAAAGCCAGATTGGTAGCCAAGGGTTTTGCACAAACCCAAGGCATTGATTATAAAGAGACATTCTCACCTGTGGCCAATATGCAAACAATTAGAGTGTTGGTAAGTGTGGTTGCATCAAAAAATTGGAACATGTACCAAATGGATGTCAAGAATGCTTTCTTGAATGGATGGATTTCAGAGGAGGTATATATGTCACAACCTCCTGGCTATGAGGACCCTAAGAAGGTAACATATGTTTGCAAATTGAAAAAGGCCTTATATGGATTAAAGCAAGCACCTAGGGCATGGAATTATAGGTTAACTACATACCTCCAAGACCAAGGTTTTGTCATGAGCAAGGCAAATACTTCTCTATTCATCAAGAGAAGTAATTCAGAGGTAATATACCTGTGTGTTTATGTTGATGACATCATACTTACAGGTAATGATGTTAATGGAATCAGACAAATTAAAAGCCAGATGATGAAGGAGTTCAAGATCTTTGATCTTGGTCTACTAAAGTTTTTTCTTGGGCTCGAGTTACTCTATACTAACACAGGAATATACCTTACTCAGAAAAAGTACATACAGGATATGTTGAAGAAGTTTCATTTGGAGGATGCCAAAGTTGCAAGTACTCCAATGGAGGTAAACCTAAAACTAAGTGTCCATGAAGGTGATGAAATTAATGACATTACACGTTATCAAAGCATGGTTGGTAGCTTGAACTATGCTACCTTAACAAGGATAGATATTGCATATGGAGTTAGTGTGCTAAGTCAATTTATGCACAAGCCAAGAGTACCTCACTTAGAAGCTGCCAAAAGAATTCTAAAGTACCTCAAGGGTACACAACATCATGGTTTGTATTTTCCTTATACTTCAGACCTTGATATCAATATCTATTCAGATGCTGATTGGGCAAGATGCAAGGATGATAGGAGGATCACTTCTGGATACATTTCTTTTGCAGGTGATAAACCAATATCATGGTCTTCAAAGAAGCAACCTACTGTTGCTTTATCCTCTACAGAGGTAGAGTATAGAGGATTGGCTAATGCCACACAAGAAGCCATGTGGATCAAGCTATTCTATACAGAATTGGGTTTATATACTAGGTCACCAATGATCTTTGGAGATAATGCAAGCTCACTTCACCTTGCAGCTAATCCTATCTATCATGCTAGGACCAGACACATAGAGGTCCATTACCATTATGTGAGAGAGAAGTTATTAAGCAAGGATATTCAACTAACCTATGTATCAACCAACATGTAGTGTGCAGATTTGTGGACAAAAGCTTTGGATGGAACCAAACTTTGCAGGTTCAAAGCAATGATTGGATTTCAGGATATACATGAAGATTAAAGATGAAGACCAAGCCAAAATGTTTGGCCTGAGGGGGAGCAGTAGGTGCAAGTCACAAGCCTACACATTCAACTTGAAGGATACATTGAGATCCATACACATATGGAGAAGCATAGGAACTCATGTTAGTGGTTAATTACCACTTTATCTCTTTGTAAAAGTTAGAACTCATCACTCCCGAGCTTCTCATTACTGTTTATGAGTGTGTGTGCGAGGCCTACACTCTAGTCCACAGCTATCTACACCATTAGGCAATGATATTCATGCCAATGGTATTGTATACAAGTGTTCATTAATATATACATTCACATTGTTCATTTCTGAGTTCTCTGTCATACTATCTGAAAGTCTGTCAACTTGTGAAGTGCATATCTCTGTCATTTCTTCATCCAATTCAAAGATCTAAAGTTTGTTGGAATCAGCTCAAAGTTTTCTACATGCTATTAAAATTTGAAGAGATTCTATTTAGCCATTTAGAGAAAAGCTTGTCGAGGTGATTACTGGTCAATGTCTGCAACAGTCCTAAAAAATCAGGGGTAAATGTTTATTTGCTAAATTGATTCTCTGAGCATAGTTGATCTTTTTATATCATTCCACTTGGAATAGTTAGGTTGCTAAGCTAATTAGATACCCCTAAAAGGAATTTTTCCAATTCCTACTATGCTAGTCATACTGAGCAAAAGATCTAGCAGGTGTCAAGACATAAATAGAAGGTTTTCTTGAGATCTTGAAGTCCAAAGTTATCTGTTTTGATTCAATCTTTACACACATCATTTCAAAAGTACATAGGCCATTTTATGGTTTCATTGGAGAGCTAAGGAGGTCTACTTATCAAGTCTGAAGCATCAGAGGGCTGGTACAAAGCAGGTTTTGGTAGTACCTACTCAATCTCTTGGAGTGTCCATCCATCATTCCCAACAATTTGATCAGTTAATGAGCGACTTATGTGCAGCAGACTTTCTGAGTAGTTACTCTCTTCATAGTTTGTTCAAGATTTTGATAATTGAGCATTGATCCTCTAAATTGGTAAAGGTTTTAAGTTATTCTTGATATGGAGGTGCTCTAACTTCAAGGATAGCTTGTTTTTTTGGAGATTAACACTCTCCATCAGTGGTATCAGAGTAGGAAGCATCAAAATTGAAGAAAGGAGGACCCTAGACTACAGCAGAAATATGAAAATCAACACTTGAAGGTTCAAAAGGTGAAAGTTTGAAGTGAAAGCCTGAGAAGGAGGTCTGAAGCTATCAAGAAGATCAAAAAGAACTTCATTCAAAGTAAAGGTACACTTATTCCTAATAAAGGTCAAAGAATTTAATACACAAGTGAAGGAAAGATGGGAGATTCTCTTCAGATAGAGAAATTGGATAGAGAAAGCTATCCAACATGGTCAATGAGGATGGAAGCGCATCTTATGAGCAACGATTTGATAGGTTACATTACAGGTGAAGAAGAAAAGCCATATATCAGAGATCCTAGTGTTCCAACTAGAGATGAACTATCAGACTTGAAGAATTGGATGAAGAGAGATGCTCAAGCAAGGAGCATTATCTACATGGGAGTCAATGACTACTTTCTACCTCACATTAGAGGTCTTGAAAGTGCAAGTGATATATGGAATGCTTTGGAGGAGCATTTCCAAAATACTACAAAGTCAAGGAAGGCATCTTTGTGGGCAGAGTTTACCACATTCAAGAACAAGGCCTCTCAATCCATCTCTGATTATGTAACAAGGATGAAGGACATTGCAGATGCATTAGGAGCAGTTGATGAAGATATTGAGGAGGATAAATTGGTAAGGCAAATCCTCATAGGTTTGAGAGGTGATGACAAATGGAAGACATTCATTTTGTCTACTGAATTGTCACTAGATCATTTTACTCCTGATTTAAATCAGTTGCTAGGACACATGCTAACCTTTGAGCAGGATGTCAAAGGTGAAAGTGACAAGAGTGCAGGTCAAGCAATGTATTCAAAGGATACAAAGAAGAATAGCAAAGGGAAGCAACAAGCAAATGAAGATGAAGGTACAATTAGCCAAGCTAACTTCCTAAGAGGAAGAGGAGGTGGCAAAGGTAGAGGAAGAGGCAGAAGTAATAAAGATGGAGTCAAATTATGCTGGATTTGTGGTAAAACAAATCACTTAGCTCATGATTGTTGGCATAATACTGAGAAAAATGGTGGATATAACTAGAACTTTAATTCAAGAGGAAGAGGTGGCAGAAATCAAAGAGCTAATTTCAGAGGTAGAGGTAGTAGAGGTTACTTTGGAAGAAATGCACGTAGAGGATTCCAAAGCCAATCCTACAACAATACCTACTACAATTATACTTCATATCAGAAGGAGGATTCAACCTTGATCATGAATGCAACTTGTGAAAGGCAAAGTGAAGACCAAAGAGTCTTCTACATTGACTCAAGGTGCAGTAATCACCTAAGTGGCAACATAGCCTTGATGACTGATTTGGAGAATAAGGTAACTAATCATGTAGTTCAAACAGGTGACAATACACAGGATAATGTGAAGTCAATTGGATTAGTGAAGGCCAAGGATGGAAGTATTCTTTTGAGTAAGGTTTTGTATGTTCCTACAATTCCAAAGAATCTGACAAGTGTAGGACAAATTGTTGAGAGAGGTTATGAAGTAAGGTTCACTAATGAAGGAGTTTTTGTGGAAGACCCTAGCAATGGGTATAAACAAATTGTTTCAGGGAAGAAAGAAGGAAGACTCTTCACATTAAAGATTCAAGGTAATGTTGGTCATGCCTTGTTCACTTATGGAGGACATAAGATCTCTGAGTTAGATCTTTGGCACAAAAGGCTAGGACATTTTAATGAAAGAGGTATTAAAGATATGGTTAAAAATGGTACAGTCCTTGGATTGCCTAATTTTGGAGCTCAACATATGACATACAGATGTGCGGCATGTCAATTAGGTAAGGCTCATAAGCAGTCTTATTCTAAGCATGGTTTTATGTATTCAGAGAAGCTTGAGTTGGTACACACAGATGTGTGGGGACCATCAAAGGATTTCAGTATCAATGGTTCAAGATATTATGTGATTTATGTTGATGATGCTACCAGATGGATCACAATATATGTGATCAAAGATAAATCAGAGGTATTCAATGTTAAGGAAACACTCACGAATTTGACACAACAGACGAGAAAGAAACAAAATCTTCCGGAAAATCAGCGCACAGGTGTACAGTATGCGAAGTTAGTGTGCGGTGTGCGCATAACAGAGCAATTAACCGCGGCGGTGTGGTCACGATTTGAAGCCATTGCTTTCGGCATAAGATGTTTTGAAGAGGCTGAACCGCACCATTCGGGATGCTTCGCGATGTTATTTCTGGGAAAACCAAAGTCGAAAGGGATTTTAGGATCACTTTCCTATTGTGCCAACAAGAGGACGTGTGCATGCGGAGGATCTTCTTCCTTCTTGGCAGGCCGACCTTCTAAAAAGACATCAATACTCAAAAGAGGTAAGGATTCTGAAAGTACGTGGAAGAGCTGATGACAACAGAGGAAACTTTCCATTCGGGAAAAGGTGGAAAGGTTTTCCGGACACAAAAAAAAAGGGGCTTCGCAGCCAAAACCGGGACAGTTTTAGATTTTTCTGGGCTTATCTTTATGTGCAATGCGGAAACGAAGAAGGATTGTTTCAAGTATCACGTATTTGGATTTCCGGAGGCTAAGATGGATGTGGTGCAGAAAGCAAAGAAGGGAATGAAACTGTTCTTATTTGATATTGATCAGAAAGTACTTCATGGCATTTTTATAAGGCGAGCTCCAATGGTGGGGCAAACCTAGTACCAGAAGCGTTTCAAGGTTCTGAGCGCGAGTTCCCTGCTCAGATTCGCTTCCGCATCTTCAAGGATTGTGCACCGGTGGATGAGAATACATTCAAGCCAGTTATCAAAGAGAATTACTTTGGCCGTAACAAATTCAGATGTGAACTGAGTATGAGCAGGTTGGTAAATTAATGCAGTTATTCCGGCCACTTGATGCCAGTGGTTTACCAAGGCCAAAGCGTGTCAGAGGTGCTGACTATGGTGCCAATCCAAAAGGTGGTGAACTGAGTGAATTTGGTCCTCGCAAAGGCAGAGGGAATGTGTGTGTGGATCCTGTTGAATTCAAAGTCAGCGACATTCGGATTCAATAAGGGTATGATCTATCGATATTCAATTGTAACTACAAGTACAGAGGTGTGCGTAAGCATTAAGATGGAACTCTCAGAAAAGGCAGTCTTTATGGAAATTCTGCATATGCTGCTGTTGCTGAACGATGGAAAGTATAAGATTCAGGCCATCCCTTATAGCTGTCATCTTTCATTTGTTTTGCGAGCTGTAAGGTTTGGGATTTTGACTTCATTTCAAATTCAGCGATGATTTTATAGTGATATTTAGGGTTTCCTGCACTGGCATTCATAACCATATAATTCAACGTGATGCCTTTTCATGTGAGGACCTATTGCTGTTGTGCTTCCATCAACTGTAATCACGAGAATTTAGGTGTCAATAAGCATCTAGATGCACAAAATATTGCTGCAACTTCAGGTATTAAGGCAACAGGCAACGATCGAGTCCCCAGTCGGGAGTTGGCCGAGCTGTTTGATGATGTTGATTGCAAGCTTCAAATATACAATATTCTTTTCATCATCTTGACTTGATCCATGATAATACGAGCGTATTGAGATATACACCAAATGCAGTCCTAATAACCGCCCATCTTTCAATTCTCTTAGAATTCTTGAGGCTTCACTAGACCAGGCTTATCAGTACCTTGAAAGCATTGACACTTTACACATGCACTGCTTGAGTACAGGGTTCCATGATTATTTATCGACACCTGGTTCTATGATTAGCCTCATCATTTCTTGGTGCGGCCAGTCCAATTAGCTGAAAGATAAAATGTGCTGTTGTGACACAGACATTGCAATTAAGTTTTCAATATGCAAAAATCAGTCAGAAAAGAAGTGAAAATAAGCACATCTTAGATACATAATACTACTGGAACCCACGGAAGAATCGGTTAGAGCTTTCTATTCTTTCAGCATAGTTCATGTCAGGCATCTGCAGAATAAGGATCCATGCTTAAGGTTGCAATTACATTGATTTTAGCTCCTTAACAGGAGCATGTGCTTTGAGGAGATGTGCTCGTACATCTGCAGGACAGTTATTGTTGTTTCGACAATTAATGCTGCCAAAATGATTATTATTTAGCCCGCGGGCTCATCATCCTAGGCCAAGGTAAAGATTTTCTTTTTCTACTCCAGCAAACCGCGAATGGAAGAGCTTGGCCTACCCATTCTTGCAGTATATGCATTTGCAATCACTACCCAGCAGCTTCTCGATGGTCGGAAGAAGAATTACGAAGGACATATCATCCACATGGAACTACAGGCAGCGTTCAGCTAAGAAACAAGTGGCTTTAGCCCTTCTACAGCGAATGACTATTTTATACTGGAGCCCCAAAGTATAAGTGCCTCTATTCTCAACGAACTTTTAGTGGGTTACTTTCGCACTCCGGACCTCATGTTTGTTAGAATCCACGGTTCTCGGTATTTGTTTATACGATTTTCAGCTGTTACAAGGCTTACTTATGCTTTCTGATTCTTTTTAATCCTGATGACATGTTTTTCAGATCTTGAATGTTGTACTTTATCCCGTGGAATGTTTAAATGAATGAAACATCAATATTGAAGTGTATGGATGAATGTTCCATGAATTAACTCGATGTTATGAGTTTGACAACTTGCTCTAAAAAGATTTCTGCATAAGCGGAACATTTGATTTTTGATACCCGATGATGGAACTCTCACGATTAGAGCATTCGAATACGCGTAGAGAGTAACTTCAATTGGTTGAGAAGGCAAATATATATATATTAAGCAGAAGTGATTTCAACTTATTTAAAACAAAAATTGTTTCTATGTCTCAAGAGAGTTAAATGTGAAACAGTTAGGAACGACCAATACCTTGTGCTCATCTGCGAACAATATGAATAAGTTTAATTGGAGCAGGATGAAACTATTGATTTTGAAATAATAAAATCATATTAGGTCATCCATAGCTATAGTAAATTCATGCAACTTTAAACCTTAGTTCTTCAAAAGATTCTAGCCACACTAAAAATACTTTGGATTTTATCCCATCTTGAGTGGTCCCATGTACCCCAAGCAAAGCTGTTTCCATTTCCTCCACCCTCCTTTCCATGAACCCCGACGACATACCTGGTGAACCCGACGTGAAAGGAGGGGGTGAGTGAGTTATAGAGCCACAAAGATTAGCATAATCAAAATGGAAGAGATCCTAGCTCAATTCCTACGATTTCAAGAAGAGGATAGGCGTCAAAAAGCCATCCAATCACTTCATGAACGTCTAGTCAATCGGTGTGGCTTTTTCAATGGAAAGAATGTCTCAAAGTTCTGCAAAGAATATGAACTCGAGGCCAAATATCTAGGTGTCGGACTAAGTCCGATGACGGAAAAATAACTATGCGAAAACTTTATCTATGTGTCGGGATACGACATGCGAGACCAAATAATGCGAATAAATCTAACGACATGGTCCCAATACAAAGCGACACTCCTCAAGCAGTTTATGCTAGAGGATCTTGATAAAGTAACTCGTAGATCTTTCCTGAGGTGGGTTCATATGCCCAAAGACCAACCAATTCTTGAGATCAAAGAAGAGTTTGAGCGACAATATGATGATCTTTCTGAGCACGATAAGAGGTGCATGAGTCATGAAAGGGTTTCGTTGTTTCTTCGAACAATCGATGTTAATGCCCGAGAGGAGTTAATTCCACTTCTACAAGATATAGACTCCGACTCAGGACTCACAGAGGATTGGATGCTCGTCCATGAAGCTGTGATGAAATACGTAAAGAAACAACAAACAATAGAGAAATTTTTAAATAATTGGAGAACAGATCTTCAAACAGATGAAAATTATAACCATGTTCCAAACATTTTACCAATCGTGGATAATGTTCAAGTCCATGAGGTTGTAGAGACCCCATTTGGGCATGAAGTAGATATGCATGGGCTTAATATCCATAGTGATGATGGGAAATATGAAGAAACTTCTAAAAGTGCGATTGATGTAACCTCAAAGGTTACAAGGTGCCAAGAGCCCCTAGACTTCTTTACAATGATTATATCTTTAGGTGCCATAAGTGGACAAAGCCCGAAGGTGGGAGGATCAAAGGAGCAAGTGGAAGCTAATCAAAATCAAACCAAACTAAATCAAAATCAAACCAAACAAACAACAAACATAAAACAAAACAAAAACCAACAAAACCCAACAAGAAATCAAGATGAAGCTTCCTCTACTCTGATAAATTCCTCACATCGAATAAAAGATAATCAAACAAATCAAGAAACATATCAAGATGCAAACAAAGAGATAGAGATATCTAGAAGGCTCATAGGTGACCAAATGGAGATAAAAGATGAGATACAAATAGAGAACCTAATAAATATGATTGAAGATCGAGCTCGAGATGCATCCTTACATGATGACATCGGGCACGATGTGGAGTATGATTGGATGTCACTTGATGGTGATGATCCTTTTCTAACACAAGATTCGGATAGAACTTCTGATCTAATGACTGAATTACATGAAGGAACTCCCATGGAACATGATGTTGAATCTAAGGACCTGTCAATAGAAGATCCGATGGGTAAGAAAATGGATATGCAAGAATCCACATTATACATGCATACAGAGATGCAAGAAAACGAACTTACTTATATGAAGGAGGACATGCAAATAATGAGTCCTCTAGAGGTTGAAATGTGTGATGACGAAGATGAGTATGATGCTAATCTAGAGGATGTACAAATGATAAGTCCTCTAGATAGTGATGTGTATGGCGATGGTGATAAGCATGATCCTAATCCTACCGATAGTCTAGATCAAGATCAAGATACTGATATTCTTTTGAGCGATGTCACATTGGACAAAGATCCTACACATAAAAAAGAGGATAAGTTGGATGGAGTTCAAAATAATGATATGTATGTAAATGATGCCACATTCCATGAAGAGAGAAATATGAATGAACATGAGGAGGATGGGAAAATACCATTGATCATTTCTCTAAATACTGATATGTATGTCAAAAATAATCATGTTGAGTTGAGTCCACACGTTGAAGAAATTGAGCATAAAGTGGCAGATGAAATGTTTATTGTGACATATGATAAATCAGATGCGTGTATAGCATTGAAGGATATCCAATGTAAAACTATTGAGTCAAACAATTGCAACGATGAAGCTCAAGTTGATTTGAATGCGTATGTTGAGATTCTCATACATGATGAGATTCTTGAGCAAGAATCAGTGATTGAAGAATCAATGCTTGAAGAAGGTGGACTAAGTACATCCTCAGAAGAGAACGAGCAAGAATCGATGGAGATGGATGTAGAATCCTGTGATGACATTTTGGATGAAGAAATTGAAGATCAAGATTTTCTTGATTATGAGGATATGGATTCCATTCACATTGAGGGAGAAATATTCTGGGAACATAACAAAGACAATGATGAAGAGTTCCTGGAAAGACTAGAACAAGAAGCAGATACCATAATTAATGGGACTCGAGTAGAAAGGAATCATGATAGATTGGAAGATAAAAATGATTATGTAATATCATCTGAGCATGATGCTCACTTCTACTTGATGAAGGAATTGAATGAATCTAATCAATACGTTTATTTCGATGAAGATGAAGAATATATTCGAAATGATGCAATTGAAGATATTTCCTCAAATGATCCCAAGCATGAAATGAATCAAAATCCATGCTTGCACGGAATTTTTAAAAATGATTTAAGCATATTAAAAATCAACACTCTATATTCGTGTGTGTTTGACTCATCGAGAGTAACCTCACATGAGAGGATCATGAATAAAGAAGACTATGCCCAAACGATTGAAACATGGATGTTTGAATTTTCTAAAAGCTATGTATGCCAGTCGAGCCTACAAGGAATGGATGAGCAAATGAAATGGCTTGTCCACATATCTAATCTTTTTAAAAATGATTCACGGATTGATGCGATCCAAAGGTGGCTTCTTAAGAAGCACAGTTTCTTTGGTGACCATATATCAAGGGAGATGGGTCTGAAGGGAAAAACCCTAATAAATGAGAATTAATAATACCAAAAGGAAATTTGTAAATAAAAATGTATATAACTTGTGTTTTTTGCTTTAATCTTAAGATAGATAGAAGAAACCAAATAAAACTAAAAATGCAAGAAATTAAAGTGGGAACACCTATGGTAATGAATGCATGTTGGATGAGTAGTTTGAAGTCAAAATAATTCAAATAGAGATTTTAATGTTCAAATGAATGAAGTTTTTGTTGGAGCAGAACAATCATCAATAGTGATTCTATGAAGATCAAAGTGAGAAGACATATGGAAGAATGAAGATTACTTTCAGAGGAAGAAAATGGAATCAGAAATGTTTCTTTTGTATATTACTCTTGTAAATAGTTCAATGTATTTTGAAAAAGGATGACGAGCTAGACTCGTATATATATCTACAGATACGTATTCATAAATAGAGAGAGTGATATAGATCAGATAGAGAAGAATAGGTGAAGAAGTGATGAACATTGTATGTATCATCAACCATATGTGTGAAAAGTAATGAAGAAGAAAATTGAGTAGAATTCTGCGCGTCGATCTTCTCTCCCATTCTCCTTCTGTGCTTAATCTTTTGAAGAATCTTTCTGCACGTATCTAAGTCCATAGCTAATCTATCTATGGCTAGAATTTGAGAGTTTAATTTCAATCAGGTTGTGAGAATTTTGCTTAGGAACATTCATATGTGAAAATGTTATAAGAGTCGAGAAATCTGGCGCACATTTCATCTTCAAAGAAATGGTCAGTGCTCAGTCCACAGTGTAAAGTTTTACACAAATGAGAGCTTAAAATTTAAGTTGGAAGGTAAGCCATCTATGGCTAGAAGATCTTGATCAAACGGGTTCAGATTTGGGAGAACCAATGCTAAGAAGTTGCAGGTGTCAAAGTCGCCATTGCAGAGAAGCACTTTCAGACATAGGTAAAGTGTTTCACACATTTCTCAGAGTGTACTTAATCTTTTTGAGAGATTTAACTTGGCAAAGTTGCGCAACCTTAAGGCAAAGTGTTGTGCAAAGTTTTATAAAAAACTTTACAGGATTGATTAGTCAATGAATGACTAATCTACAGCAGACTTTTCAGAGAAGTTGAATTTTTCAGAACTTTCAATATTTTTGATAATTTGGTGAATGATCTCTAAGTTTGGTGGAGTCTAAGGTTAACCTTGATATAGAGGTGATCTAACTTCAAGGTTAATTTGTTCTTTTGGAGATTAACACTCTCCATCAGTGGTATCAGAGCAGGTTGTGTCAAAATTAAAGTGAAGGAGACTCCGACTATTGCAGAAATACAAAACTTTACATTTCGAAGGTGCAAAAGGTCAAAGTGTGAAGAAAGATTAAAGGAAGACATACAAAGAGTATCAAAAGGATCAGAAGGAGCAACATTCGAAGTAAAGGTACATTCATTATCTGTAAAGGTTAAAGATTTGAAGCTACAGGTGAAGTAAAGATGGGAGATAGTCTCCAAATTGAGAAGCTGGATAGAGAGAACTATCCTGCTTGGTCTATGAGGATGGAAGCTCACCTTATGAGCAAAGATTTGATAGGATATATCACAGGAGATGAAGAAAAGCCAGAATTCAGAGATCCTAGTGTTCCAACTAGGGAGGAGCTTGCAGATTTGAAGAATTGGATGAAGAAGGATGCTCAAGCAAGAAGCATCATCTACATGGCAGTCAATGACTATTTGCTTCCTCCCATTAGAGGACTTGAAAGTGCTTGTGACATTTGGAATGCTTTGGAAGAGCATTTCCAAAATACAACCAAATCAAGGAAGGCTTCACTATGGGCAGAGTTTACTACCTTCAAGAAGAAGGCCTCACAATCAATTTCTGATTATGTGACAAAGATGAAGGACATTGCAGATTCTTTAGGTGCAGTTGATGAAGATATTGAAGAAGACAAATTGGTAAGACAAATACTCACAGGACTAAGAGGAGATGAGAAATGGAAGCCTTTCATTTTATCTACAGAACTTTCATTAGATCACTTTACTCCTGATTTGAATCAATTGTTAGGTCATATGCTAACTTTTGAGAATGATATCAAAGGAGATGTTGATAAGAGTGCAGGTCATGCAATGTATTCTAAAGACAAGAAGAAAGCCAACAAAGGAAAGCAACAATCAGGTGAAGAAGAAGGTACATCAAACCAAGCAAACTTCATAAGAGGAAGAGGAAATGGCAGAAGTAGAGGAAGAGGCAGAAACAACAAAGATAATGCAAGAGCTTGTTGGATATGTGGTAAGACCAATCATCTATCTCATGATTGTTGGCACAATAATCAAAACAATGGTAATTATCAGAACTTTAATCAAAGAGCAAGAGGTGGTAGATTTCAGAGAGGAAATTTCAGAGGTAGAGGTGGTAGGAATTCTTTTGGAAGAGGTGGTGGAAGAAGCTTCCAAAGTCAATCCTATAATAACACCTACTACAACTATGCATCAGATCAGAAGGAGGATTCAACTCTCATTATGAATACATGTGAAACCTCACATGAGGACATGAGAGTGTTTTATATTGATTCAGGATGTAGTAATCATTTGAGTGGAAATATTGCTTTGATGACTGACCTAGATCACAATGCAATTAATCATACAGTGCAGACAGGTGATAATACAAAGCATAAGGTAAAGTCAATTGGTTCAGTCAAAGCTAAGGATGGGAGCACTCTTCTGAGTAAGGTACTTTATGTTCCCACAATTCCAAAGAATTTGATTAGTGTAGGTCAAATTGTGGAAAAAGGTTATGAGGTAAGGTTTACCAATGATGGAGTTTATGTGGAAGACCCTAGTCAAGGGTATAAACAAGTTATTGCAGGAAAGAAAGAAGGAAGGCTTTTCACATTGAAGGTACAAGGAAATGTTGGACATGCTATGTTCACATATGGAGAGCAGAAGGTGTCAGAATTGGATCTTTGGCACAAAAGACTTGGACACTTTAATGAAAGAGGTATCAAAGAAATGATTAACAATGATTCAGTGCTTGGAATGCCTAACATTGCAGGTCAACACATGACATACAGATGTGAGGCATGTCAATTAGGTAAGGCTCATAAGCAGTCCTATTCTAAGCATGGATTTATGTATTCAGAAAGACTTGAATTGGTGCATACAGATGTGTGGGGTCCTTCAAAGGACTTTAGTATAAATGGTTCAAGATATTATGTCATATATGTTGATGATGCTACCAGGTGGATCACAATTTATGTGATTAAGGAAAAATCAGAAGTGTTTAATACATTTAAACACTATCATGCATATGCAGAAAGGATTACAGGACAAAAATTGAAGAGACTAAGGTCAGATGGAGGGGGAGAGTATTTTTCAAATGAGTTCAATGATTATTTGTGGAATGCAGGTATAAAGAGAGAAGTTACTTGTAGGTACTCTCCTCAACAAAATGGGGTAGCAGAAAGAAGAAATAGGACTCTTGTTGAATTTGCAAGGTCCATGATGAAAGAGAAGAATTGCCCAAATTATTTGTGGGCTGAGGCTGTTAATACAGCTACATATTTGGTCAATAGATTGCCTTGTAAAGCTTTGCAGGGCATGACACCATATGAAGCTTGGTGGGGTAAGAAACCTACCTTGGATCATTGCAAAATATTTGGATGCTTGGCATATGCATATGTGCCATCTCAATTGAGGCATAAGTTGGAGCCTAAGGCAGAGAAGTATGTATTCATTGGTTATGATGATAAGCAAATGGGATACAGGTTGTGGAGTCCATCCACAAAGCAATTTATTGTATCCAAGGATGTTACATTTGATGAGCAAGGTACTTGGTATGCAGGTAAATATAATGTACATGCAGATGATGAAGAAGTAGTGGAACAAAGGAAAGGTAAAGCAAAGATTCAATTACTTGATGAAAGTGAGAGTAATGAAGTGCAGATTGAAGTTGAAGAGAGGCCAAGGTTTGATCCAGAATGTGATGAACCAGAGACCTCAAGAAGTGCAGAAGTTAGGAGATCATCTAGGCACAAATGGCAACCTACAAGGTATAGCTATGACACTTCATTCTTGACTACTAAAGATTATGCTTATTTGGTAAAAGCAGATGAAGACCCTTCTACATATGAAGAAGCCAAAGGGAAGAAGAATTGGGAAGATGCTATGCAAGAGGAGTATGATGCATTGATAGAGAATCAAACATGGGATTTGGTTCCTAAACCTAATAGTCAAAAGATTATTGGATGTAAGTGGGTTTACAAAACAAAGAGATTTGCAGATGGAAGTGTGTCTAGGTACAAAGCTAGACTTGTTGTGAAAGGGTATGCACAGACATATGGAGTGGACTATGATGAGACCTATAGTCCTGTGGCAAAGATGACAACCATCAGGACACTCATTGCAATTGCTGCTTGTAAAGGTTGGAAGTTGTCTCAATTAGATGTTAAAAATGCTTTCTTGAATGGTTACATTTCAGATGAAGTCTACATGGAGCAACCAGATGGGTTCAAAGATCAAGTGAGTCCAAATTATGTATGTAAGCTCAAGAGAGCTTTGTATGGGTTGAAGCAAGCCCCAAGGGCTTGGAATTATAGGCTTGTAAAATTCTTGAATGATCTTGGTTTTCAAGCATCAAAGGCAGATAGTAGCTTGCTAGTCAAAGCAAGTGAAGATGGGTTCATTTATGTGTGTATTTATGTTGATGACATAATACTTACAGGAACAGATGATAAGGGGATACAAATGATCAAAAAGCAGATGGAGAAAGAGTTCAAAATCAGTGATTTGGGGAACCTATCATTCTTCTTGGGAATGGAGATCTCTTATACTCAACATGGAGTATATGTGACCCAAGAAAGGTATCTTAAAAATTTGCTAACCAAGTTTAAAATGGAAGATTGCAGGGTTGCACCTACACCTTTGGAAGTGAACCATAAATTGTCTAGGTTTGGAGGAGAAGAGTTCAGAGATATGAAACTCTATCAAAGTTTGGTTGGTAGCTTGATTTATGCTACATTGACAAGGCCTGACTTATCATATGCAGTTGGTGTGCTTTCACAATTCATGCATTGTCCTAGAAAGAAACATTGGATTGCAAGACAAAGAGTACTTAGGTACATCAAGGGTACACTCAAAGAAGGGTTGTACTATGGGTTTACTTCAGATACAAGAATTAAGATATATAGTGATGCAGATTGGGTAGGTAATGTTGATGATAGAAGATCAACACATGGATACTTGTGCTATGTAGGAGAAAAATTGATTTCATGGTGTTCTAAGAAGCAACATACAGTTGCTTTGTCATCCACAGAGGCAGAATATAAAGATATGGTGGAAGCTGCAAAAGAGTATCATTTTCTGAGAGAGAAGGTCATTGAGAAGGAAATTGAAGTCATACACACTCCTACAAAAGATCAACTTGCAGATATGATGACTAAAAGTTTGGATGGACCTAAATTGCAGAGGTTTAAAGATATGGCAGGAATAAAGAAGATACAGGTAATCACAATTGAAGATTGAGGGGGAGCTGTTGGAGCAGAACAATCATCAATAGTGATTCTATGAAGATCAAAGTGAGAAGACATATGGAAGAATGAAGATTACTTTCAGAGGAAGAAAATGGAATCAGAAATGTTTCTTTTGTATATTACTCTTGTAAATAGTTCAATGTATTTTGAAAAAGGATGACGAGTTAGACTCGTATATATATCTACAGATACGTATTCATAAATAGAGAGAGTGATATAGATCAGATAGAGAAGAATAGGTGAAGAAGTGATGAACATTGTATGTATCATCAACCATATGTGTGAAAAGTAATGAAGAAGAAAATTGAGTAGAATTCTGCGCGTCGATCTTCTCTCCCATTCTCCTTCTGTGCTTAATCTTTTGAAGAATCTTTCTGCACGTATCTAAGTCCATAGCTAATCTATCTATGGCTAGAATTTGAGAGTTTAATTTCAATCAGGTTGTGAGAATTTTGCTTAGGAACATTCATATGTGAAAATGTTATAAGAGTCGAGAAATCTGGCGCACATTTCATCTTCAAAGAAATGGTCAGTGCTCAGTCCACAGTGTAAAGTTTTACACAAATGAGAGCTTAAAATTTAAGTTGGAAGGTAAGCCATCTATGGCTAGAAGATCTTGATCAAACGGGTTCAGAGTTGGGAGAACCAATGCTAAGAAGTTGCAGGTGTCAAAGTCGCCATTGCAGAGAAGCACTTTCAGACATAGGTAAAGTGTTTCACACATTTCTCAGAGTGTACTTAATCTTTTTGAGAGATTTAACTTGGCAAAGTTGCGCAACCTTAAGGCGAAGTGTTGTGCAAAGTTTTATCAAAAACTTTACAGGATTGATTAGTCAATGAGTGACTAATCTACAGCAGACTTTTCAGAGAAGTTGAATTTTTCAGAACTTTCAATATTTCTGATAATTTGGTGAATGATCTCTAAGTTTGGTGGAGTCTAAGGTTAACCTTGATATAGAGGTGATCTAACTTCAAGGTTAATTTGTTCTTTTGGAGATTAACACTCTCCATCAGTTTTTTAATATGTGATTCTTGAATGTGATGCTACTAATTTCTCTTATGTAGTTTTGAGAACAGGTGTTGATATGGAGCTGATCGAAGATCTAGAGTTTTGAGAGATTGTATAGAGGCAACCACTTTCGAGCTACATGCTTATGTTTTATTACAAATGGTTTTTGAAGTTCTTTCATGGACTGCATATGTATATAATGTCATTTTGATGTGATGTTTCTCATGATTTGTTTAGTTTCTATGAGTGCAGGAATGATCAAGCGAAGCCGACGGAGATGATGACTCAAGAACAAATCCGTGAAAATCTTTTTCATTAGCTATCGTGCTTTAACCCTGATCTTTTCTTTGCACCATCTTTGAGATGCATTGCATGCCAAAAATGCATGTAAAAATATATAGGAACACGTCTTTGAAATTCCGTAGAAGCACGTCCATCTGCACAATTAGATAGGTAAATATCATTGAAAAATAATAAAGCAAGTTTTGAGTGATAAGAGAGAATAGTTCTGAGTAAGGAAGAGTGATTGCATCTTTAGGAGAGTGGAGTTGAGAGTGATGTGAGCTTCCTTGCTTAGATACCATGAAACTTTGATTTTCGCACCATTTTTGTTTTTTCTTCATGCACCTAATGCATGCATAAATGAAATGTAAAGAGCACGAGTGATATTTTGGTTAAAACCCATAGTTGCACGAGTGATTGCACTTGTATTGAATTGTATAACCATGATAAAAATTGAGTGTAAATCCTCAACACCGAGTGCCTGATACCTCCCCTATTTGCACCATGCTGTTTTTTATGCACTTAGAGTATGCATATGTAGGGCTCATTACATGGCCGTGCATAGGCACATTTGTTTTAACCCGTGCACTTGATTTCACTCACATTTGGATTCTTGAAGACTTGCAGATACCGAGATCGATGGTGGTACATCCGGAGGATGTACAGGTTCAGAGGGGGTGGATGTGGTCACGATTTGAAGCCATTGCTTTCGGCATAAGATGTTTTGAAGAGGCTGAACCGCACCATTCGGGATGCTTCGCGATGTTATTTCTGGGAAAACCAAAGTCGAAAGGGATTTTAGGATCACTTTCCTATTGTGCCAACAAGAGGACGTGTGCATGCGGAGGATCTTCTTCCTTCTTGGCAGGCCGACCTTCTAAAAAGACATCAATACTCAAAAGAGGTAAGGATTCTGAAAGTACGTGGAAGAGCTGATGACAACAGAGGAAACTTTCCATTCGGGAAAAGGTGGAAAGGTTTTCCGGACACAAAAAAAAAGGGGCTTCGCAGCCAAAACCGGGACAGTTTCAGATTTTTCTGGGCTTATCTTTATGTGCAATGCGGAAACGAAGAAGGATTGTTTCAAGTATCACGTATTTGGATTTCCGGAGGCTAAGATGGATGTGGTGCAGAAAGCAAAGAAGGGAATGAAACTGTTCTTATTTGATATTGATCAGAAAGTACTTCATGGCATTTTTATAAGGCGAGCTCCAATGGTGGGGCAAACCTAGTACCAGAAGCGTTTCAAGGTTCTGAGCGCGAGTTCCCTGCTCAGATTCGCTTCCGCATCTTCAAGGATTGTGCACCGGTGGATGAGAATACATTCAAGCCAGTTATCAAAGAGAATTACTTTGGCCGTAACAAATTCAGATGTGAACTGAGTATGAGCAGGTTGGTAAATTAATGCAGTTATTCCGGCCACTTGATGCCAGTGGTTTACCAAGGCCAAAGCGTGTCAGAGGTGCTGACTATGGTGCCAATCCAAAAGGTGGTGAACTGAGTGAATTTGGTCCTCGCAAAGGCAGAGGGAATGTGTGTGTGGATCCTGTTGAATTCAAAGTCAGCGACATTCGGATTCAATAAGGGTATGATCTATCGATATTCAATTGTAACTACAAGTACAGAGGTGTGCGTAAGCATTAAGATGGAACTCTCAGAAAAGGCAGTCTTTATGGAAATTCTGCATATGCTGCTGTTGCTGAACGATGGAAAGTATAAGATTCAGGCCATCCCTTATAGCTGTCATCTTTCATTTGTTTTGCGAGCTGTAAGGTTTGGGATTTTGACTTCATTTCAAATTCAGCGATGATTTTATAGTGATATTTAGGGTTTCCTGCACTGGCATTCATAACCATATAATTCAACGTGATGCCTTTTCATGTGAGGACCTATTGCTGTTGTGCTTCCATCAACTGTAATCACGAGAATTTAGGTGTCAATAAGCATCTAGATGCACAAAATATTGCTGCAACTTCAGGTATTAAGGCAACAAGCAACGATCGAGTCCCCAGTCGGGAGTTCGCCGAGCTGTTTGATGATGTTGATTGCAAGCTTCAAATATACAATATTCTTTTCATCATCTTGACTTGATCCATGATAATACGAGCGTATTGAGATATACACCAAATGCAGTCCTAATAACCGCCCATCTTTCAATTCTCTTAGAATTCTTGAGGCTTCACTAGACCAGGCTTATCAGTACCTTGAAAGCATTGACACTTTACACATGCACTGCTTGAGTACAGGGTTCCATGATTATTTATCGACACCTGGTTCTATGATTAGCCTCATCATTTCTTGGTGCGGCCAGTCCAATTAGCTGAAAGATAAAATGTGCTGTTGTGACACAGACATTGCAATTAAGTTTTCAATATGCAAAAATCAGTCAGAAAAGAAGTGAAAATAAGCACATCTTAGATACATAATACTACTGGAACCCACGGAAGAATCGGTTAGAGCTTTCTATTCTTTTAGCATAGTTCATGTCAGGCATCTGCAGAATAAGGATCCATGCTTAAGGTTGCAATTACATTGATTTTAGCTCCTTAACAGCAGCATGTGCTTTGACGAGATGTGCTCGTACATCTGCAGGACAGTTATTGTTGTTTCGACAATTAATGCTGCCAAAATGATTATTATTTAGCCCGCGGGCTCATCATCCTAGGCCAAGGTAAAGATTTTCTTTTTCTACTCTAGCAAACCGCGAATGGAAGAGCTTGGCCTACCCATTCTTGCAGTATATGCATTTGCAATCACTACCCAGCAGCTTCTCGATGGTCGGAAGAAGAATTACGAAGGACATATCATCCACATGGAACTACAGGCAGCGTTCAGCTAAGAAACAAGTGGCTTTAGCCCTTCTACAGCGAATGACTATTTTATACTGGAGCCCCAAAGTATAAGTGCCTCTATTCTCAACGAACTTTTAGTGGGTTACTTTCGCACTCCGGACCTCATGTTTGTTAGAATCCACGGTTCTCGGTATTTGTTTATACGATTTTCAGCTGTTACAAGGCTTACTTATGCTTTCTGATTCTTTTTAATCCTGATGACATGTTTTTCAGATCTTGAATGTTGTACTTTATCCCGTGGAATGTTTAAATGAATGAAACATCAATATTGAAGTGTATGGATGAATGTTCCATGAATTAACTCGATGTTATGAGTTTGACAACTTGCTCTAAAAAGATTTCTGCATAAGCGGAACATTTGATTTTTGATACCCGATGATGGAACTCTCACGATTAGAGCATTCGAATACGCGTAGAGAGTAACTTCAATTGGTTGAGAAGGCAAATATATATATATTAAGCAGAAGTGATTTCAACTTATTTAAAACAAAAATTGTTTCTATGTCTCAAGAGAGTTAAATGTGAAACAGTTAGGAACGACCAATACCTTGTGCTCATCTGCGAACAATATGAATAAGTTTAATTGGAGCAGGATGAAACTATTGAGTTTGAAATAATAAAATCATATTAGGTCATCCATAGCTATAGTAAATTCATGCAACTTTAAACCTTAGTTCTTCAAAAGATTCTAGCCACACTAAAAATACTTTGGATTTTATCCCATCTTGAGTGGTCCCATGTACCCCAAGCAAAGCTGTTTCCATTCCCTCCACCCTCCTTTCCATGAACCCCGACGACAGCGGGCGCGTAAGGCGCGCATAACGCAAATTGAAGATTGACAGCACAGAGGAGCACCAAAGAAAGTGTATATATATACAGCAAGATTTGAAGAACTAGGAGAGATATACATAGAGAGAGAATAGACGATGATACATAGAGGAGAACGAGAGACTGAGAGAAGACGCCATAGATCGCGTATGAGTGAAGAGAGAGTTAGAAGTTCTCAGAAGACGCCATAGATCGCGTATGTACAGATGAATAACACAAGCCTGAAGTGTCGGGTCCTTTCATCTGAAGAGAGATGGTAATAAGAAACTACTCACTGTAGGAGAGTTTCTGTAACTTGAGCAAGAAGAGGCCAAGCTTACTTGTACACATTTTCTCTAATCAAAAACACATGTTCATGTGGATGTCTGCGCGCAATCTTTACTTGTGAAGAATCTGAAGCTATTTCGTGTTACGGTAGGAAGTTCCGTTTATCGTTTACTGTCACGACTCGTTACTAAATGTGCTTCAGTACCTTCTCTGTAAACGCATGTTTCGGTGAATAACAGTTTACTCAGTAAACATATTTCAGTAATTCTCGGTCAGTTACAGTTTCTCAGAAATCAGGATTTTCCGGTAGAACAACGAAGTATAACTCGTAGCAGAGTTCGAAGTTTTGTATGAGAGATAGCTCATCTTGTAGCTAGATGTCTCTACTTTAAGCTGGTCACAGTTTCTGGTGGAATGGAGATGTACACATAGTACAAAATCTAACCGGAAAGTAGCACTTCAGAACTGAGAAGTTTTTTCTTAAACTTTCAGAAGAGTTCATTAAGTGGAGAAAGCTCACGAATCACTTTCTCACTTCTTGTATGTTCACTTGAAGTAATTATAACCAAAGTAGCAATTCATTTCGGTGAAGTTCCGGTACGACTACGGTGTCAGTCCAGTGACAGTCTGGTGAAGTTCCGGTGGAACCTGAGTCGCAGAATAACATAGTTAAAGCGACGTTATTTAGGCTGAGCTACTGTTGATTACAGAGGTGTTCTGAATCACTCTAGTTTAGCATTCTACTACGGTGGCGCGAAATTTTTCCGCAGGCCTGACAGAGTTCAAGCTTTGTCGCGAAACCCACCTTCAGGGCGAAAGTATTTCCGCATCAGTGGTATTAGAGCTGAAGTTTTCGCCAATAATTGGTATCAGAGCAGGTTAGTTTTCCCAAGAATCGGTATAAGAGCCGGATCATTCCACGAGAGGAAGAAGATCATGGCAGATCATGTCCAAATTGATAAACTGGACAGAGATAATTATCCCGCATGGGTAATGCGCATGGAAGCCTTACTTATGAGTAAGGACCTAATGATGTACGTGACCGGAGAAGAAAAGAAACCGACTTTCGAAGATGATAGTCAACCGGAAAAAGAAGAACTAGACGCCCTAAAGCTGTGGCAGAAGAAAGATGCAACGGCAAGAGCCTACATCTACAACACTGTGTCAGATCATCTGCTACAGCACATTAGAGGTTTGGAGAAAGCGGAGGACATATGGAGTGCATTGGAAGATCACTTCCAAAATACTACGAAAGCTAGGAAGGCCAGCCTATGGTCCGAGTTCACAACGTTCAAAAAGAAGCCGAGTCAAAGCATCAGTGACTACGTCACTAAAATGAAGGATCTAGCAGATAGTCTTGGATCCATAAATGAAGAAGTCGAAGATCATAGATTGATAGCGCAAGTGCTCACAGGTTTGAGAGGAGATGAAAGGTGGAAACCTTTCGTACTATCAACTGAACTCTCCCTAAATTATTTTGTACCAGAGTTAAATCAGCTGCTCGGTTTGATGCTCACATATGAGCAAGACCTGAAAGGAGATGCAGATAAAGGACAGAGCTCTGCAATGTACATGAAGAACAAGAAGAAAGACAAGGGTAAGTCAAAAGACGAAGAAGAGTCGAGCTCTCAGGCCTATTACGCAAAAGGTAAAGGCGCTGGCAGAGGAAGAGCAAGAGGAAGAAGTCGCCAGAATACCACCAAGAAAGCCTGCTGGATTTGCGGACTAAGTAATCATCTGGCGCATGACTGTTGGCACAATCAACAAGGATCAAATCAAAGCCAGAACAGTAATAGCAGAGGTAGAAGCGGAAGAAATCAGAGTAATGCTCAAAGAGGAAGACAAAACCCAAGAGGAGGCTACGGTAAAGGTGGAACAAGAAGTTGGGGACAGAGTCAATCCTACAACACCACCTACAACAACTACGCAAATGACACACAGAATGAGAGTCATACATCATTGATGATGAACTCAATCAACACATCAAAAAATGAAGATCTAAAGGTATTTTACATTGACTCTGGATGTTCTAATCACTTGTCAGGAAACATAGAACTGATGTCAGAATTGGAAAAAGGAAGTGCGAGTCACACTGTTCAAACAGGTGACAATACAAGACACAAAGTACAATCAATCGGAAAAGTGAAATGCAAAAGTGGAGCAGATTTGCTAACCAATGTTTTGTATGTTCCAACAATACCGAAAAATCTGATCAGTGTGGGACACATAGTCGAAAAGGGTTTTCAGGTCAGATTTACAAACAAAGGAGTATTTGTAGAAGATCCCAAGAACAGATATTATCAGATCGTTTCTGGTAAGAAAGAAGGCAGACTCTTTACGTTAAGAGTACAAGGGAACATTGGGCAAGCGCTGTTCACACATGATGAAAAGGTAATCACAGAACTTGATCTCTGGCACAAGAGATTAGGTCACTTTCACGAAAAAGGAATCAAAGCTATGATAGCGAATCAGTCTGTACTGGGATTACCGAACGTACAGAACCAACATATGATTCACAAATGCGAAGCCTGTCAAATGGGAAAAGCCCACAGGTTACCTTTCCAGAAGAAAGGATTCAAACATGACAGTGTGCTGGAACTCATACATACAGATGTATGGGGACCAACGAAAGAAGGATCAATCAGCGGGTCAAGGTACTATGTTTTATTCATTGATGATGCAACAAGGTGGATAACTCTTTATGTTTTGAAGGAAAAGTCAGAGGTGTTTGGAGCTTTCAGGCATTTTCATGCATATGCCGAAAGACTCACCGGACGAAAGCTTAAAAGACTGAGGTCTGATGGAGGGGGAGAATACTTCTCCCATGAATTCAATGACTATCTTTGGAATGCGGGTATTAAGAGAGAAATAACCTGCAGGTATACACCACAACAAAACGGTGTAGAAGAAAGGAGAAACCGAACTCTAGTCGAGTTTGCACGGGCTATGCTAAAAGAAAAGAATTGCCCAGATTATCTTTGGGCTGAAGCCGTAAATACAGCTACATACTTGGTAAACAGATTACCATGTACAGCCTTAGAAGGAATGACCCCTTATGAAGCCTGGTGGGGAAAGAAGCCAACACTTGATCACTGCAAAGTGTTTGGATCAGTAGCGTATGCTTATGTACCGTCTCAACTCAGACATAAGCTTGAACCAAAAGCAGAGAAATATGTATTCGTCGGATATGACGAGAAACAGATGGGTTACAGGTTATGGAGTCCTCTAACCAAACATTTTACTGTTTCCAGGGATGTAACATTTGATGAACAGAAAAGCTGGTATGCAGATCAGAGTCATACAGCTGAAGAATTTGAAGAAGAGATAAAAAGAAGAGAAAAAGGAAAATCAATTGTTCAGGTAAACAAAGATGAAGAGGCAAGTACGTCCAGGACCGGAACAGGTATAAGGAACGAAGATGAAGACGGGTACTCAGACACACACGAAGAATATGAGCTAAGAAGGTCAAACAGAGTAAGAAGACAACCGGAAAGATACTCGTATGATACATCATATATAACTCAACAAGACTATGCATATATGGTTAAAGAAGAAGATGAGCCTCAGAGCTATGACGAAGCCAAAAGCAAGAAGCAATGGCAAGAAGCAATGGAAGAAGAACTCACCGCACTGGAAGAGAACAAGACATGGGAGCTTGTTCCTACACCAAATGGTAAGAAAGTAATTGGAAATAAATGGGTGTTCAAAATAAAGAAACTTGCAGATGGAAGGATAGCCAGACATAAAGCGAGACTGGTTATCAAGGGCTATGCTCAGACGCATGGCATAGACTATGACGAGACGTTCAGTCCGGTGGCAAAGATGTCAACCATAAGAACAGTAATTGCTATAGCAGCATCAAAAGGATGGAAGCTAAGTCAACTAGATATAAAGAATGCATTCCTGAATGGATATATATCAGATGAAGTCTATATGGAACAACCGGAAGGGTTTACAAGTTCCAGATACCCAAATCTTGTTTGCAGGTTAAGAAAAGCACTTTATGGACTGAAGCAAGCTCCAAGAGCGTGGAACTACAGACTCGTGAAGTATCTGAACGAACTTGGATACCAAAGTTCGAAGGCAGATGCAAGTCTACTCATCAAAAGGACAGAAGAAGGAATGATCTACATTTGTATCTATGTAGATGACATAATAATTACAGGAACCTCAGATGCAGGAATCA
>CM035417.1:106360778-106373278 GCA_020310875.1 Ceratopteris richardii | reverse complement strand
CACTCTTGTGAATGTATCCATTTTCTTCACTCCAAATCTTCAATTGGTGATTGATATGCACCAACAGCTCCCCCTCAATCATCAATTGAGGTTTCTCCTTTCTTCTTTATACCTGCCATGTCCTTAAACTTCTGTAGCTTTGGTCCATCCAAGCTCTTTGTAAGCATATCAGCTATCTGATCCTTTGTTGAAGTATGTATGACTTCAATCTCCTTATCCATCACTTTCTCTCTTAGAAAGTGATACTGAATCTCAATGTGTTTGGTCCTGGCATGAAAAACAGGATTAGCAGCTAAATACAATGAACTCATGTTATCTCCATATATGATTGATACCCCATGCATAATATCAAGACTCTTCATCAATGTCTTGACCCAAATTACTTCCTTTGCAGCTTCAACCATGTCTTTATACTCTGCTTCTGTAGAAGATAAAGCAACTGTATGTTGGTTCTTGGAACACCATGATATAAGTTTATCTCCCACATAACACATGTATCCAAATGTAGACCTTCTATCATCTGGATTACCTGCCCAATCTGCATCACTATAAATTTTGATATTTGTATCTGAGGTAAACCCATAATACAAACCTTCATTGAGTGTACCCTTAATGTACCTCAGCACCCTTTGTCCTGCAATCCAATGTTCTTTCCTTGGGCAATGCATAAATTGAGACAAAACCCCTACTGCATATGATAAATCAGGTCTAGTTAGAGTAGCATAGATAAGGCTACCAACCAAACTCTGATATTGTCTCATGTCCTTGAATTCTTCACCTCCACACTTACTCAATTTGTGATTCACCTCCATTGGTGTAGGTGCTACCCTGCAATCATCCATTTTAAACTTGATTAACAAGTTCTTCAAATACCTTTCTTGGGTCACAAATACTCCATGTTGAGTATATGTTATCTCCATGCCCAAGAAGTATGACAAGTCTCCCAAGTCACTTATCTTGAACTCCTTTTCCATTTGCCTCTTAAGCTTTTGTATTCCTTCTTCATCTGTACCTGTAAGAATTATATCATCAACATATATGCACATGTATATGAACCCATTATCACTTGCCTTGACAAGCAAGCTACTATCTGCTTTAGACACCTGAAAACCAAGTTCTTTTAGGAACTTCACAAGTCTATAGTTCCATGCCCTTGGGGCCTGCTTCAAGCCATACAAAGCTCTCTTGAGCTTGCACACATGATTTGGATACCTTTTATCTTTGTACCCTTGAGGTTGCTCCATGAATACATCATCTGAAATGTAACCATTCAAAAAAGCATTTTTCACATCAAGTTGACATAGCTTCCAACCTTTACATGCAGCAATAGCAATAAGTGTCCTTATGGTTGTCATCTTTGCCACAGGACTATAGGTCTCATCATAATCAATACCATATGTCTGAGCAAAGCCTTTGACCACAAGTCTAGCTTTGTATCTAGACACACTTCCATCTGCAAACCTTTTTGTCTTGTAGACCCACTTGCATCCAATAATCTTCTGACTATTTGGTTTAGGAACCAAATCCCAAGTTTGATTCTCCAATAGTGCATCATATTCTTCCTGCATAGCACTCTCCCATTTTTCCTTACCTTTTGCCTCTTCATATGTAGAAGGGTCTTCATCTGTATTCACCATATAAGCATAATCTTTTGTGGCTAGAAATGAAGTATCATAACTATACCTTGTAGGTTGCCACCTATTTCTTGTTGACCTTCTGAGTTCTCCACTCCTTGAGGTTTCTGGCTCTTCACATTCAGGATCAAATCTTGGTGTCTCTTCCACTTCAACCTGCACTTCATTATTCTCTTGCTCATCAAATATTTGAACTTTTGATTTACCTTTTCTTTGACTCACTTCTTCTTCATCACCTGTATTGATATTGATTGTACCTGCATACCAAGTGTTTTGTTCATCAAATGTAACATCCTTAGAAACCATAAATTGTTTTGTTGATGGACTCCACAACCTATAGCCCATCTGCTTGTCATCATAGCCAATGAAAACATACTTTTCAGCTTTGGGTTCCAATTTGTGTCTTAATTGTGATGGCACATATGCATATGCCACACACCCAAAAACTCTGCAATGATCTAAGGTAGGTCTCTTACCCCACCAAGCCTCATATGGTGTCATACCCTGCAAGGCTTTACATGGTAACCTATTGACCAAATAAGTGGCTGTATTTACAGCCTCAGCCCACAAATAATTAGGGCAATTTTTCTCCTTCATCATGGATCTTGCAAACTCAACAATAGTTCTATTTCTTCTTTCTGCAACACCATTTTGTTGAGGAGAGTACCTGCAAGTAATTTCCCTTTTTATACCTGCATTCCATAAGTAATCACTGAACTCATTTGAGAAATACTCTCCCCCTCTATCTGACCTTAGTCTTTTCAACTTATGACCTGTAATTCTTTCTGCATATGCATGATAGTGTTTAAATGTATTAAACACTTCTGACTTATCTTTGATCACATAGATAGTGATCCACCTAGTAGCATCATCAACATAAATCACATAATACCTTGATCCATTTATACTGAAATCTTTTGATGGTCCCCACACATCTGTGTGTACCAACTCAAGCTTCTCTGAGTACATAAAACCATGCTTGGAATATGAATGTTTATGAGCCTTACCTAATTGACATGCCTCACATTTGTATGTCATATGTTGACCTGCAACATTAGGCAATCCAAGCACTGAACCATTGTTTACCATATCTTTAATACCTCTCTCATTGAAATGTCCAAGCCTCTTGTGCCAAAGATCTAATTCAGATATCTTATGTCCTCCATATGTGAACATAGCATGACCAATGTTGCCTTGAATCTTCAATGTAAATAGTCTTCCTTCCTTTTTTCCTGAAACAATCTGTTTATACCCTTGGCTAGGGTCTTCCACATATACTCCATCATTAGTGAACCTTACTTCATATCCCTTTTCAACAATTTGACCTACACTTATCAAATTCTTAGGGATTGTAGGAACATACAAGACCTTACTCAATAAGGTGCTTCCATCCTTGGCCTTCACTGATCCAATTGACTTCACATTGTGCTTTGTGTTGTCACCTGTTTGAACAACATGATTAAAAACTTTACTTTCCAAATCAGTCATCAAAGATATGTTACCACTCAGGTGATTGCTACACCCTGAGTCAATGTAGAAGACTCTTTGATCTTCACTCTGCCTTTCACAAGTTGCATTCATTATCAATGTTGAATCTTCTTTTTGATCTGAAGCATAATTGTAGTAGGTGTTGTTGTATTGTTGACTTTGGAATCCTCTTCCTGCATTTCTTCCAAAGTAATTCCTTCCACCTCTACCTCTGTAATTACCTCTTTGATTTCTGCCACCTCTTCCTCTTGCATTATAGTTTTGACTATATCCATTATTATTCTGAGTATTGTGCCAACAATCATTAGCTAAGTGATTTGTCTTACCACAAATCCAGCAAGCTTTGCCTCCATCTTTATTGTTCCTGCCTCTTCCTCTACCTTTGCCACCTCCTCTTCCTCTTAGGAAGTTGGCTTGAGTAGTTGTTCCTTCATCTTCACCTGCTTGTTGTTTTCCTTTGCCATTCTTCTTCTTGTCCTTTGAGTACATTGCATGACCTGTACTCTTGTCACCATCTCCTTTAACATCCTGCTCAAATGTTAGCATATGACCTAACAATTGATTTAAATCAGAAGTGAAATGGTCAAGTGAAAGTTCTGTAGACAAAATAAATGGCTTCCATTTGTCATCACCTCTCAACCCTGTAAGTATTTGCCTTACCAATTTATCTTCCTCAATGTCTTCATCAACAGCTCCTAAAGCATCTGCAATATCTTTCATCCTTGTCACATAGTCTGAAATAGATTGAGAGGCCTTCTTCTTGAAGGTAGTAAACTCTGCCCATAAGGATGCCTTCCTTGACTTTGTAGTGTTCTGGAAATGCTCCTCCAAAGCATTCCATATGTCAGTAGCACTTTCAAGACCTCTAATATGAGGTAACAAGTAATCATTGACTCCCATATAGATAATGCTCCTAGCTTGAGCATCTTTCTTCATCCAATTTTTCAGATCTGCTAACTCTTCCCTAGTTGGAACACTAGGATCTCTGAACTCTGGCTTCTCTTCTTCTCCTGTGATGTAACCAATTAAATCTTTGCTCATAAGATGAGCTTCCATCCTCATTGACCATGCAGGATAGTTTTCCCTATCCAATTTCTCTATCTGTAGAGCATCTCCCATCTTATGTCCACCTGTGTATTGAAAACTTCAAGCTTTACAAGCAATGTATGTACCTTTACTTCGAGTTAGACTCCTTTTGCCTTTCTTGATGTCGAGTAGACTTCTCCTCAGCCTTTTGACTCCAAGCTTTCACTTCTTAGCTCTTCAAATGTTGAACTTCTTGAATCTGCAGCAGTCGGGACCTTCCTTTCCTTGATTTTGATGTCTCCTGCTCTGATACCACTGATGGAGAGTGTTAATCTCCAAAAGAACAACCTACTCTTGAGTTTAGAACACCTCTATATCAAGAGTAAGTCAAAACCTTCACTAAATTATAGGTCCAATCTCCAAATTATCAAAAATTAAGAAAATCTGTGAAGAAGATGAAACACAGAAAAGTCTGCTGCAGAATTTCTTCACATTGACTTATCAAACATGTAAAGTTTTTGATGAAACTTTGTACGAATCATCTCCTAAGGATTGCGCATCACCTCCAAGTTAAATTACTTCAAAAGCTATAGTATAACTTGAGAAATCAATTTCACAAGTTACCTATGTCAGAAACTGTTACTCAGAACAGTCGATTCTACACCCCTAACTTCTTAACTTTGGTTCTCACAATGTCGAACCCGTTTTGCCAAATCCTTTTGACTGAAGATAGCTTATCTCTCAACTTAGATTTTAAGCTATCATATGTGTAAAACTTTACACTGTGCACTGAGCACTACTCATTTCTTTGGACTCGAAATGTGCGCCTGTTTCAGAGAGCTATGAACACTCAACACATGTGAATGTTCCTATCAGCAATTCTCTTCACCTGTTTACAATTAGACTCTAAAATTCAAACCACAGACTCATTAACTAACAACTTAGATATCCTCAAAAGGATTTCACAAATGATCTACCACAGACGGAGTAGACGCAGAAACATCGGGCGCAACATTTCCTTCATTTCAGGAGAAGACTACAACTGAAAAGTGAGAGAGACTTCAACTTCTTTCTCAACTGTCTATTGACATTTACAATCACTAATTTCTCTATTCCTATGCTCATACATGGTCTCTCTTTGTCTTCTCTCTTCTGTTCTCTTTTTGCCCGACATTTTTCAAAAGTATTTATAGACATCTATGTACAAACTCTCATCAAAACATAAGTATATGTAACCTATGTCATAACTAATGTACATATGTGTACATGTCCTTCACTCTTGTGAATGTATCCATTTTCTTCACTCCAAATCTTCAATTGGTGATTGATATGCACCAACAATCTTCATGTTGAGTCTTCAAGGCACAAATCAAAGCCAAGTGTTAAGGCTTGTTTTGCACCAACAGCTCCCCCTCAAGCCAAACACTTGCTTGAGTCTTCATCTTTAGTCTTCAATGATATCCTGCAATCCTATCATGGATTTAAACCTGCATAGCTTGCTCCCATCCAAAGATTTTGTAAGCAAATCTGCACATTGAATGTTAGTGGACACATATGATAATTGGATTTCCTTGCTAAGTAATTTCTCCCTCACATAGTGGTAATGAACCTCTATGTGTTTTGTCCTAGCATGATACACAGGATTAGCTGCTAGGTGAAGTGAACTTGTGTTATCACCAAATATGATAGGTGGCCTTGTGTATAGGCCCAATTCTGAGTATAGTAGCTTCAACCATATGGCTTCTTGAGTGGCATTGGCTAGCCCTCTGTACTCTGCCTCAGTAGATGATAGAGCCACTGTGGGTTGTTTCTTGGATGACCAAGAAATTGGTTTATCACCTGCAAAGCATATGTAACCAGATGTACTCCTCCTGTCATCCTTGCAACCTGCCCAATCTGCATCTGAGTATACCTTGATGTCAATGTCTGATGAATATGGATAATACAAACCATGATTTTGTGTTCCCTTTAGGTACTTTACTATCTTCTTGGCTGCCTCCAAATGTGGTACTCTTGGCTTATGCATAAATTGGCTAAGTACACTAACACCATATGAGATATCAATCCTAGTTAAGGTAGCATAATTGAGACTACCTACCAAACTTTGGTAACCTGTAATATCCTTGAGTTCTTCTCCTTCATGTGCACTGAGTTTGTGGTTGACCTCCATAGGAATGTTTGAGACTTTAGCTTCCTGCAAATTAAACTTCTTGACCATGTCCTGAATGTACTTCTTCTGAGTAATGAATATACCTGAATTTGTGTAGACCAATTCAAGCCCTAGGAAGTACTTCAATAATCCAAGATCATTGATCTTGAATTCCTTCATCATTTGACCTTTGATGTGTCTAATTCCTTGAACATCATTTCCTGTAATAATAATGTCATCAACATAGACACACAAGTATATTACCTCTGAATTGTTCTTCTTTATAAACAATGAAGTATCTGCTTTACTCATCACAAATCCTTGATCCAAGAGATAGGTTGTCAACCTATAGTTCCATGCTCTAGGTGCCTGCTTCAATCCATACAGAGCCTTCTTCAATTTGCAAACATGATTTACCTTATTGGGATCCTCATAACCAGGTGGTTGTGACATGTATACCTCTTCAGATATCCATCCATTCAAGAATGCATTCTTTACATCCAATTGGTACATGTTCCAATTCTTGGATGCAGCTACACTCACCATGATTCTGATAGTTGGCATCTTGGCCACAGGAGAAAATGTCTCCTCATAATCAATGCCTTGGGTTTGTGCAAAACCCTTGGCTACCAACCTAGCTTTATACCTATTTATTGTACCATCTGAGTTCCTCTTGAGTTTGTAGATCCATCTGGATCCTATCACCTTCATGGAGTCCTTCTTGGGTACCAAGTCCCAAGTATCACTCTCCTTGAGAGCCTCCATTTCTTCATCCATTGCTTCCTTCCATTCTGGTTTAGTAATTGCTTCTTCAAATGTACCTGGTTCTTCATTCAAGATATCCTTTGCAAGATATACAGAGTGCTTGGTTACCAGTGAAGTATCATACCCATACCTAATTGGTTTCTTCTTTTCTCTTGAAGATCTCCTCATAGCTTGAGTTGAGGATTCTGGATTGTCTTCAAGTTGCTTCATCTTCATCTTCCCTTTGGATTTCCAAGCCTTGAATTCTTCAATGTTGATGGTGTCTTCATCATCTGAACTTGTGTCCTCATTCTGAGTTGGTTCTTGCCTGACAAGCTTTGGAAAGTCTTCTTCCATATCATAAGGTAGGCTAACTTTCCTGCACTCATTTTCATACCATGAATCATTTTCATCAAATATTACATCTCTGCTTACCTTGAAGCCTTTATTTGAGGGGTTATAGAACCTGTATCCTTTCTGATTCAAATCATAACCAATAAAGATACACTTTTCAGCCTTGGGGTCTAGCTTTCCCCTTACATGTGAGGGAATATGCACATATGCAACACACCCAAAGATCTTGCAATGATCTAGAGATGGTCTCTTACCATGCCAAGCCTCATAGGGTGTCATTCCATCAAGTGTCTTTGATGGCAACCTGTTGATTAAGTATGTGGCTGTAGATACACTCTCTGCCCAAAGATAATTTGGTAATTTTTTCTCATTAAGCATAGACCTAGCTGTCTCCACAATGAGTCTATTCTTCCTTTCAGCTACCCCATTTTGTTCAGGTGATTACCTTGTGGTAATCTCCCTCTTGATGCCTCTTTCCTGCAAGAACTCTTCAAAGTCATTGGAGAAGTATTCTCCACCACCATCTGACCTTAGCCTCTTCAAATGTCTACCTGTTTGATTCTCAACTAATGCAAGATACCTTTTGAAACAATTAAATACTTCATCTTTATGTTTCATGAAGTACAAGACAGTCCATCTGCTATAATCATCTATAAAAGATACATAGTACCTTGATCCAGATATGGATGGCTCCTTGCTTGGTCCCCAAACATCTGTATGCACCAATTCCAAGTAGTCTTCATGCATAAAACCTTTTTTGATATATGGCAATCTGTGTGACTTACCAAATTGACAAGCCCCATACTTGTATATCATGTGTTGCTTGGATACATTAGGTATCCCAAGCACACATTGATCCCTACTCATCTGCTTTATGGTCCTCTCTCCAATGTGACCCAATCTCTTGTGCCACATCTCCAATTCTGATAGGGTTTGGTCCTTATAGTTGTACAAGGCAATGTTCTTAGTATCCTCAAGTTCAAAGGTAAATAGTCTACCTGATTTCTCTCCCTTGGCTATCCTTCTGAATCCATGTCTTGGATCCTCCACATATGCACCATGTTGAGTGAACCTGACCTGCAGACCTTTTTCAACAATCTGACCTACACTCATCAGATTCTTGGTGATTGTTGGAACATACAATACTCTGCTTAGCAAATTCTGATTACCATCACTTGTTTTGACATTACCTACTTTAACCACTGAATGTTTAGTGTCATCACCTGTCTGCACTTGGTGCTTGCCTTTAGGTTCTTCCAAATCAGAGAGTAAGGCAACATTCCCAGCTACATGGTTAGAGCAACCTGAATCAATATAGAACAAATGATCATCATTGATACCTGATTTAGATGTCATGTTCATAATCAACAAGGAATCATCTTGATCCTCTGCATAATTGTTGTAATCCTTTCTGTTCCTGTATCTGATGGAGAGTGTTAATCTCCAAAAGAACAACCTATTCTTGTGATTAGAGCACCTCTATACCAAGAATAAGTCAAAACCTTTCACACATTTAGAAGATCAATTACTAACTATCAAAAGATTAACAATTCTGTGAAGAAGATGATACACAGAAAAGTCTGCTGCAGTATTTCTTCACTTGACTTATCAAATGTGTAAAGTTTTTGATGAAACTTTGTACGAATCATCTCCTAGAGATTGCGCATCACCTCCAAGTTGAATTACTTCATAAGCTTCAGTATAACTTGAGAAATTGTCTTCACAAGTTACCTATGTCTGAATCTGCACTTCTGAGAAGTCGATTTAGACACCCCTAACTTCTTAACTTTGGTTCTCACAATATCTAACCCGTTTTGCCAAATGCTTTTAGCCACGAGTAGATCACCTTCCAACTTAAAGATTAAGTGCTTGCTTGCACAAAACTTTAAACTATGGAGTGAGCACTGACCAAAAGATTAAACTCGAAATTTGCGCCTGTTTCAGAGAACTGTAGACACTCAACACATATGAATGTTCCTACTCACAATTCTCCTAGCCTGTTTGCAATTGGACTCTGAAATTCAGGTCACAAGCTCATTAACTAACAACTTAGATATCCTCAAAAGGATTTCACAATTGATCAAACACAGAAGGAGCAGACACGAAAAGATCGGGCGCAATATTTCTTCATTAACTCAGAAAATTACAACTGAGTGATGAGAGCTAACACAAACTCACTTTCCTCTATCTCTTGACTTCTATCTCCCTCATTCTTGACTTCTAACTATTGTCACATATGCTCTCATACATGCCCCGACTTTTCTCAAAGTATTTATAGATAATTTGTACATGATTCTTACTGAACAAAAAATCTAAGTCATCTATGACTATGCTAATGTACATATGTGTACACTTCTCTTGTCTTCTGAATATGATCTTCTTCCATACTTTAGGAATTGATTCTTCCTTCATCATTTGATCTTCCAAGCCTTCAATTGGTGATTGGTATGCACCAACAGCTCCCCCTCAATCATCAATTGAGGTTTTCTCTGTCTTCTTTATACTTGCCATGTCCTTGAACCTTTGTAACTTAGGTCCATCCAGACTCTTTGTCATCATATCTGCCACTTGTTCTTTTGTTGGAGTATACATCACTTCAATCTCTTTATCTAGTACCTTTTCCCTCAAGAAATGATACTGAATCTCTATATGCTTAGTCCTGGCATGAAAAACAGGGTTAGCTGCCAAATACAAAGAACTCATATTATCTCCAAAAATTATTGGAGTACTATGATCAAACTCAAAACTTTTCATCAAGGTCTTCAACCATATCACTTCCTTTGCAGCTTCTACCATTCCCTTATACTCAGCTTCTGTGGATGATAAAGCAACTGTATGTTGCTTCTTTGAACACCAAGACACTAACTTGTCTCCAACATAACATAGATATCCATGAGTAGACCTTCTATCATCTGAGTCACCTGCCCAATCTGCATCACTAAACACTTTGATTCTTGTGTCAGAAGTGAAACCATAATACAACCCTTCACTTAGGGTTCCTTTGATATATCTGAGTACCCTTTGGGCTGCAATCCAATGAGTCTTCTTTGGACAATGCATGAATTGTGACAACACACCTACTGCATATGATAGATCTGGCCTTGTCAAGGTAGCATAGATTAGACTACCTACCAAACTCTGATATTTCTTCATGTCATTGAACTCTTCACCTCCATACCTGCTTAACTTATGATTTACCTCCAATGGTGTAGTTGAGGTCTTGCAATCTTCCATGTTAAACTTGACTAGAAGATTCTTCAAGTATCTTTCTTGTGAAACATATACTCCATGTTGAGTATACACAATCTGCATTCCTAGAAAATAAGATAAGTTTCCCAAGTCACTTATCTTAAACTCCTTCTCTATTTGCTTCTTGAGTTCATTGATTCCTTGAGCATCTGTTCCTGTAACAATAATATCATCAACATAAATGCACATGTAAATATATCCATTTTCACTTGCCTTCACTAGCAAGCTACTATCTGCCTTTGATGCTTGAAATCCACATTCATTCAAGAACTTGACCAATCTGTAATTCCAAGCTCTTGGGGCTTGCTTCAACCCATATAAAGCTCTCTTGAGCTTACACACATAATCTGATCCAATTGATTCCATGAAGCCTTCTGGTTGCTCCATATATACTTCATCTGCAATGTAACCATTAAGAAATGCATTCTTCACATCCAATTGTGACAATTTCCATCCCTTGCAAGTAGCAATAGCAATCAATGTCCTAATTGTAGACATCTTAGCAACAAGACTAAAAGTCTCATCATAATCTACCCCATAAATTTGGGCATAACCTTTGACCACAAGTCTAGCCTTATATCTAGACACCTTACCATCTGCAAACCTCTTTGTTTTATATACCCACTTGCATCCAATGACTTTCTGATTCTTTGGTCTTGGTACTAGTTCCCAAGTTTCATTTTCAAGTAGAGCATCATACTCTTCTTGCATTGCCTTCTCCCAATTCTGTTTACCTTTGGCTTCTTCATAAGTGGTTGGATCTTCTTCTGTTTTCACAATGTAGGCATAATCTTTTGTTGTTAGGAAAGATGTATCATAACTATACCTTATAGGTTCTTTCCTTTCCCTTGTGGATCTTCTGATTTCTGCACTTCTTGAAGTTTCAGCCTCATTTGATTCTGGATCAAATCTTGGCCCTTCTTCTACATGATCCTGCACTCTACATCTAGAGTCAATTTCATCAACAATTTCTTCACAAACTTTTACCTTTGCCTTTCCTTTTCTCTGAATTTCTTCAACACCTGTATACTCACTTGGTGATCCTGTATACCACATATTTTGCTCATCAAATGTCACATCTTTAGTAACAAGAAATTGCTTTGTGGATGGACTCCACAATTTGTAACCCATCTGTCTATCATCATATCCAATAAACACATACTTCTCTGCTTTTGGTTCTAGCTTATGTCTTAATTGTGAAGGAACATAAGCATAAGCAATACATCCAAATACTTTACAATGATCAATGTTGGTGCATACCAATCACCAATTGAAGGCTTGGAAGATCAAATGATGAAGGAAGAATCAATTCCTAAAGTATGGCAGAAGATCATATTCAGAAGACAAGAGAAGTGTACACATATGTACATTAGCATAGTCATAGATGACTTAGATTTTTTGTTCAGTAAGAATCATGTACAAATTATCTATAAATACTTTGAGAAAAGTCGGGGCATGTATGAGAGCATATGTGACAATAGTTAGAAGTCAAGAATGAGGGAGATAGAAGTCAAGAGATAGAGGAAAGTGAGTTTGTGTTAGCTCTCATCACTCAGTTGTAATTTTCTGAGTTAATGAAGAAATATTGCGCCCGATCTTTTCGTGTCTGCTCCTTCTGTGTTTGATCAATTGTGAAATACTTTTGAGGATATCTAAGTTGTTAGTTAATGAGCTTGTGACCTGAATTTCAGAGTCCAATTGCAAACAGGCTAGGAGAATTGTGAGTAGGAACATTCATATGTGTAGAGTGTCTACAGTTCTCTGAAACAGGCGCAAATTTTGAGTTTAATCTTTTGGTCAGTGCTCACTCCATAGTTTAAATTTTTGTGCAAGCAAGCACTTAATCTTTAAGTTGG